>CAUDMG010001056.1:0-75821 GCA_958450375.1 Homarus gammarus
ACTTCGGACTTACTCTTGGCGACCAAGACAAAAAATGGGCTCCACATGCTGTGTGTCATAACTGCGAAGAAATGCTGCGTGACTGGACAAAAGGAAAACGTAAGGGCTTACCGTTCGGAATTCCCATGATCTGGCGAGAACCGAAGGACCACACAACTGACTGCTATTTTTGTCTGATCAATACGAAGGGTGTTGGCAAGAAAAACAGACATAAAATATCGTATCCTAGTATCCCTTCAGCAATTCGACCTACTTTGCACTCTGATGAGCTACCAGTTCCAGTTTTTAATGGGTTGTCTCCAGCTGAAGAGGAGGGAAGCGACAAAGACCAAGAGAGTGAACATGAAACTCAAGAAATACTTGCAGATTCCGACGATTCTTCTGATGGTACACCAGAGTCATCAACCCCTCAGAAGTTTAGTCAGCCAGAGCTGAATGACCTTGTGCGTGATTTGGGTCTCTCCAAAAATGCAGCAGAAGTTCTAGCTTCTAGGTTGCAAGAAAAGGCTCTACTGAACCAGACCACAAAAGTTTCAGACTTCAGAAAGCGGGAACAGGATTTTGTGCCATTCTTTACAGAGGAGAATAAGTTTGTTTACTGTCATAATATCCCGGGTCTTCTCCAGGAATTAGGGATTCCATTGTATAGTCCAAATGACTGGCGATTATTTCTAGATAGTTGTAAGCGTAGCCTGAAGTGTGTGCTACTACATAATGGTAATGTCTATGCAGCTGTTCCAGTGGGTCATTCTGTGTGCTTACGAGAGGAGTATAATGACATTAAAACTGTGATTCACCTGCTAAAATACCATGAGCACAACTGGACAATTTGTGTTGACCTCAAAATGGTGAACTTCCTTCTTGGCCAACAAAGAGGATTTACAAAGTATCCCTGCTTTCTTTGCATGTGGGACAGCCGAGCTAGAGACAGGCATTGGAACCTGAAGGAGTGGCCCTTACGTGAGACTCTGGAAGCTGGTATGCCAAACATTGTCAATGATCCAATCGTCAGTCGAGAAAAGATCATATTTCCTCCTCTCCATATCAAGCTGGGCCTGATGAAACAGTTTGTCAGAGCATTAAATACTGATGGTGAATGCTTCCAACACATAGTCTCTGCTCACCCTGCTTTGTCATTTGAGAAGATAAAGGCAGGTGTGTTTGATGGACCACAAATTCGTGCACTTGTACGTGATCAAGACTTTGTCAGAAAGATGGACGACAAGGAAAGGGGTGCATGGCTTTCATTTGTGGCGGTAATGGAAAACTTTCTTGGTAATAAAAAGGCTGACAACTATGAAACCCTTGTAGCAACCATGTTGTCAGCCTTTCATGACCTTGGATGCAATATGAGTGTCAAACTCCATTTCCTATATAGTCATCTTGATAGATTCCCTGAGAACCTAGGGGCAGTAAGTGACGAGCAAGGCGAGCGGTTTCATCAGGATCTCAAGACCATGGAAGACCGCTACCAAGGGAGATGGGACAAACATATGATGGCAGACTACTGCTGGAGCATTAAACGAGAGTGCCCTGAGACATTTCACAAACGCAAGAGCTTCAAGCGCAAATTCCTACCTGGCTAAAATGTGATTGGGCTTTGTCTCCTCATAGTAACAAATTTCTTACCTAACAATGAGTTTTATACAAATTTCAACCTTTGTTTTAGATGGAACATGTTTCAAATTGTGTTGTTGAATAAATTTAGAATATGTAATATTTTATTGTTTATTACCCAGCTAATTTAATGACAGTTTAATGACATATTTTTCAAGATAGACGACGAGGTCAATAAGACGAAGACGAAATTTTGAAATTTCAAAATACCTTGATTGCAAAAAAACTAGAGCTTACAGAAAGAAACTAACTTCAGATATGAGATCAGCACACCCAAATTAGGTAGAATCAAGTGTTTATAGCAATGCAACAAAAACTTTGTTGACCAGTGTAATTGATGCTAGTGATAAGTGTTGTTTCTTGAAATGTAGTTTTATTGTACTGTAGTATATAATAAATGGTTGAAAATAAAATAATAGTTTCACTTAATCACACAGGGATGCTTTGGATGAGTGTAAACAGTGTAAACCAGTGTCAATGAGGGTTGTAGTGGATATCTCCCCTACAAACGCTGTTTGTCGCTGAGTAGCCGACCCCGCGAATTACCCAGTGTATGCCTCGAGGTCTAGGTCAACCAGCGCCGCCTTACATGACGGAGGTCAACTACTAAGCCACGCCTTTCTCCGCTATTTAAGACCTGACCTCGTGGTGACCTCTCTCTTTTCTACCTACACCAACCAGCAAGCGACACCACCTCCTCCGCCGCTGCCTGGTGGCCCTCGCTCCCGCCGGCGAGCATGGCGACCCACAAGCTGTCCTCCTCTGAGCATCCTCACCAACCAGCTCTCTCTACATCACGCTTGTAACCACGCTGCCACTTCCCAGCAACAAGCTGCATTGTACATCCAATACAACATGTATACAGAGAGCACATTGTGAATTTCCTTTCTCCATCCCATCCTGAGTGTGAACTCAAATATCCCATACCCCACAGGGTCACTCAGCCTCCTGGCGCTCGACCAGCCTACACAAATATGGACGACGAGGGGGGAGGATTGGCTTCACCTGACAGTACTGGGAGCGCGCGGCCTCCACCCTCTATATCTCCATGGGTCACACTCATTATTGTGTCAACCCTCGGGACACTAACCCTATCGTGTCAGCTGTCGGGTCACACCCCTTATTGTGTCAGCCCTCGGGTCACCCTTCCTATTGTGTCAGCCCTCGGGTCACACCCCTTATTGTGTCAGCCCTCGGGTTACTCCCTATTGTATTCGCTCTCGGGTCACCCTCCCTGTCATGTCAACCCTCGGGACACCCTCCCTATTGTGTCAGACCCTCAGGTCACCCTATCCTGTCAGCCCTCGTCTCACCCCTCCCTATTGTGTCAGCCCTCAGGTCACCCTCCGTATTGTGTCAGCCCTCAGGTCACCATCACTATTGTGTATGTCCCCGGGTCACCCTCCCTATTGTGTATGTCCCCGGGTCACCCTCCCTATTGTGTATGTCCCAGGGTCACTCTCCCTATTGTGTATGTCCCCGGGTCACCCTCCCTATTGTGCATGTCCCCGGGTCACCCTCCCTATTGTGTGTGTCCCCGGGTCACCCTCCCTATTGTGCATGTCCCCGGGTCACCCTCCTTATTGTGCATGTCCCCGGGTCACCCTTCCTATTGTGCATGTCCCAGGGTCACCCTCCCTATTGTGCATGTTCCCGGGTCACCCTCCCTATTGTGTGTGTCCCCGGGTCACCCTCCCTATTGTGTATGTCCCTGGGTCACCCTCCCTGTTGTGTATGTCCCTGGGTCACCCTCCCTATTGTGTGTGTCCCCGGGTCACCCTCCCTAGTGTGCATGTCCCCGGGTCACCCTCCCTATTGTGCATGTCCCTGGGTCACCCTCCCTATTGTGCATGTCCCCGGGTCACCCTCCCTATTGTGCATGTCCCCGGGTCACCCTCCCTATTGTGTATGTCCCCGGGTCACCCTCCCTATTGTGCATGTCCCCGGGTCACCCTCCTTATTGTGCATGTCCCCGGGTCACCCTTCCTATTGTGCATGTCCCAGGGTCACCCTCCCTATTGTGTATGTCCCCGGGTCACCCTCCCTATTGTGTATGTCCCTGGGTCACCCTCCCTGTTGTGTATGTCCCTGGGTCACCCTCCCTATTGTGCATGTCCCCGGGTCACCCTCCCTATTGTGCATGTCCCCGGGTCACCCTCCCTATTGTGCATGTCCCCGGGTCACCCTTCCTATTGTGCATGTCCCAGGGTCACCCTCCCTATTGTGTATGTCCCCGGGTTACCCTCCCTATTGTGCATGTCCCCGGGTCACCCTCCCTATTGTGCATGTCCCCGGGTCACCCTCCCTATTGTGCATGTCCCCGGGTCACCCTCCCTATTGTGCATGTCCCCGGGTCACCCTCCATATTGTGCATGTCCTCGGGTCACCCTCCCTATTGTGTATGTCCCCGGGTCACCCTCCCTATTATGTATGTCCCTGGGTCACCCTCCCTATTGTGCATGTCCCCGGGTCACCCTCCTATTGTGTATGTCCCTGGGTCACCCTCCCTATTGTGTATGTCCCTGGGTCACCCTCCCTATTGTGTATGTCCCCGGGTCACCCTCCCTAATTGTGTATGTCACTGGGTCACCCTCCCTATTATGTATGTCCCCGGGTCACCCTCCCTATTGTGTATGTCCCCGGGTCACCCTCCCTATTGTGCATGTCCCCGGGTCACCCTCCCTATTGTGTATGTCCCCGGGTCACCCTCCCTATTGTGTATGTCCCTGGGTCACCCTCCCTGTTGTGTATGTCCCCGGGTCACCCTCCCTATTGTGTATGTCCCCGGGTCACCCTCCCTATTGTGCATGTTCCCGGGTCACCCTCCCTATTGTGTATGTCCCCGGGTCACCCTCCCTATTGTGTGTGTCCCCAGGTCACCCTCCCTATTGTGCATGTCCCCGGGTCACCCTCCCTATTGTGTGTGTCCCCGGGTCACCCTCCCTATTGTGTATGTCCCTGGGTCACCCTCCCTGTTGTGCATGTCCCTGGGTCACCCTCCCTATTGAGTATGTCCCCGGGTCACCCTCCCTATTGTGTATGTCCCCGGGTCACCCTCCCTATTGTGCATGTCCCCGGGTCACCCTCCCTATTGTGCATGTCCCCGGGTCACCCTTCCTATTGTGCATGTCCCCGGGTCACCCTCCCTATTGTGTATGTCCCCGGGTCACCCTCCCTATTGTGTATGTCCCCGGGTCACCATCCCTGTTGCGTATGTCCCTGGGTCACCCTCCCTATTGTGAGTGTCCCCGGGTCACCCTCCCTATTGTGCATGTCCCCGGGTCACCCTCCCTATTGTGCATGTCCCCGGGTCACCCTCCCTGTTGTGCATGTCCCCGGGTCACCCTCCCTATTGTGCATGTCCCCGGGTCACCCTCCCTATTGTGCATGTCCCCGGTTCACCCTCCCTATTGTGTATGTCCCTGGGTCACCCTCCCTGTTGTGTATGTCCCCGGGTCACCCTCCCTATTATGTATGTCCCTGGGTCACCCTCCCTATTGTGTATGTCCCCGGGTCACCCTCCCTGTTGTGTATGTCCCCGGGTCACCCTCCCTATTGTGTATGTCCCCGGGTCACCCTCCCTATTGTGCATGTCCCCGGGTCACCCTTCCTATTGTGTATGTCCCCGGGTCACCCTCCCTATTGTGCATGTCCCCAGGTCACCCTCCCTATTGTGTATGTCCCTGGATCACCCTCCCTATTGTGTATGTCCCTGGGTCACCCTCCCTATTATGTATGTCCCTAGGTCACCCTCCCTATTGTGCATGTCCCCGGGTCACCCTCCCTATTGTGCATGTCCCCGGGTCACCCTCCCTATTGTGCTTGTCCCCGGGTCACCCTCCCTATTGTGCATGTCCCCGGGTCACCCTCCCTATTGTGTATGTCCCCGGGTCACCCTCCCTATTGTGTATGTCCCCGGGTCACCCTCCCTGTTGTGTATGTACCCGGGTCACCCTCCCTATTATGTATGTCCCTGGGTCACCCTCCCTATTGTGTATGTCCCCGGGTCACCCTCCCTGTTGTGTATGTCCCCGGGTCACCCTCCCTATTGTGCATGTCCCCAGGTCACCCTCCCTATTGTGTATGTCCCCGGGTCACCCTCCCTATTGTGTATGTCCCCGGGTCACCCTCCCTATTGTGTATGTCCCCGGGTCACCTTTCCACCTAACCTAACCTATTCACTAGGAAAGAAAGAGCTGCTTGTGGAGAGGCCATCTGTGAGGTCATCACAGGAAGAAATTAATGTGACCGTTCTGGACCCCTAAATTCCGGTTATCATGTTCTGCATTGACTGTTGGAAATGGGCAGGGGAGGGGTGTATTCCTTCTTGATCCATTTCTACATGTCATTTGTCAACTAACTACTTTATATAATGAATTCACAAGTATTTTACAGACAAAACGGATCACCTGAAGAATCGCCAGCCCAGAATGTCCACCTGAAGAATTGTTACCCCAGGATATCCCACCTGAAGAATTGTCACCCCAGCCTGCTCCACCTGAAGAATCGTCACCCCAGCCCACAGTGAATATAATTTGTATAATTAGGATAACATAAATATATTCCTTTGTGTTATGCATCTTTATTGTGAAAAGTTTAAAGAAAAAAAATAAGAATAATATACACCTAACCTAACCTAACCATGGAGGGTCCTGACCCCACCTCAAGAATTGTCACCCCAGGTGTTGCCACCTGAAGATTCATCATCCCAGGATATCCCACCTGAAGAATTGTCACCCTGCCAACCTCTGGGGTGACAATTCTTCAGGTGATCCGACAAAACGAAGTAGACAATATTTAAAACACAAAAACAAAAGAAGACTGTCACTTTACTAAACTGAACTGAATCGATATCAATTTATTCATATATAGGTTACAAAATATCTTTAATTTCTTTCTTCTACGGTGATCTTAAAGTAAAGGAATTCAATCGCCTTCCTTCCCTGATCCTCACACCCCGCTGGCTTCTCTCGTCGCTCGTCCAATTAGGAACAATAATATAAGTCACGGGATCAGTTTGGGCCCTCATAATTACCAAAACTTCATAATTACTATCGTTCATAAGCGTGTCTTAACTCCCCGGGCCGTAGAGGCGCATCCACCTACTGTCTATTGCACCTATATTCGCCTTTGTGACAGACGTATACAAGATTGTCTTTGCTGGTGTGATTCCGCTGGAGTTATAAAGCCCTGACGTGTGAAAATGATCACTCGAGAACTTGGGGAACTAAATTCATCAAAGGGGATCCGAATTCAATTCATCTTATCGTGAAGAATGTTGCCGACGAGCCCATATAAACGAAGCCTCCGCGCCTCCCGTCTAACGAGGGGCAGCAACAAGTGGTGGACGGATGTGTTTAGAAAAATGTCCACTTTCCCTCCTAAGTTGACCTACCCTAACATATATATCTATATGTGATAACAAATATGGCCATTTAACATTAACTCTACCTAATAAACAGCTGTACACATCACATCGTGCCTGATATGACCCAATGAAGTTACTCGCCCCATCTCACCTCACCTCATCTATCATAATCTTTTCAGAAGTTTTTCGTCTTACCTCACGTAAGCGCATCCAAACTTAATGAAAACCCATTCATATTCCTCTAATGGCTAAAGCCTTAAACTAATCTGTTGTTCCCATTCCCCAAACCTAACTTAATAAACTAGTTTCTATCCCACTTGACCTTAAGAAACTATGGTAGGGACTACGCTATGGCTTAATAAATCAAGGTTGTGGAATTTCTGATGGCTGGATTTTGATTGGTGGAATATTAATCGTAACCACTCCCATGACCTTGCCTCAAATCGTCAACAATCGTCTGCATACTAAGGCCTCTGTAAAGTTCATAGAATCTCACATATTATCGAACCAATTGGCATTCTCGAGTCTTTTCATCAAAGTGGTCAGAACAGCTTCTTTTTTCGAACAAAAGGTCCCATCCATTTCCACCAGACTGAAATCCACAGCTGTAAATTAAACACATAGTGTCTGTGTCTTAATATTGGTCTACTTGGATCACGTTTAATTTAAGGAACTTCTTCAAGAGAAAGCCTAACTTTTTTCTGAATTAAACATACAGTTAGAAGCTGAAATATGGACTTGCTTGTTTGTGGTTGTTCTCCGACTTCGCCCATAAAAGTAACGGCCATTCTTCAGTCTGGACTAGATCAAGGTTGGGTTTGGATGTGGGAGTACCAGTGCTCTGTTTTCATGTAATAACCTGTAATAACTATCACCGTTATTACATAGTCCTAGAAGTTACTTAAATGAGGACATGCTGAAGATGACTTATTATAGTGCGTGGAACTTACTGAACACGAAGGGTGGAAGATGACAATTACAGAAGGGAACAAACATGGCGCAGGGAAAGGTATGTTTTTACTTTTATTGTGCTTTTATCCTCTTCGCCACTGATCGGCTCGTTAGCCGCTTGGGCGGTCGGTCACGTCACTTACACACTGTTGGCATGTACTGGGCATGCACTGGCTCTTGAATGTATCTGAACCTGCTCCAGTGTTGGTTAAGTGACAAGTTTGGTCTTGAAACAGCTCATACTCGGTGCCGTCACAAACTCACAACACTCTCTGGCAGGTTGTTCCAAGAGTTCACAATTCTCACTCCGAAAAAGTTTGCTCTCACAGTTTTCTGAACTAGCGGCTGTAACCCCTTATGGGGGCGGGCGTCAGCCATCTCCGGTTATGGACACTCGACTGAGTACTGTAGTGCCCTCTGAGATGTTATACACCGCCAATGGACGAGTTAACGGTCGAAATTTTTTTGTAGGATGACAGGTCAATTGGTAAAGAAAACGCTTAAATTCACTATGGTAATGATATTTTAAATATATTGGGCCAAAAACTGTGATAAATAATGGTTAAAGTTGCTAAAAGTCACGTGACTGCGAAAAGCTGTGATTAGTTGTGACGTCACTGGTTGGGGTGAACTTTCCAGCAGGAGGCAGCCAGCTGTAGTTGTCCAACCTCGGCTGATCGGCTTTGTAAATAAATATTATTAGATAATTTATTGTGCAACACAGTAATACTATTTTGAATATATAAATATTACTAAGTACATTAACTAATTCAATGGATATTAGCTGCCCACACAACAAATTTTATAGTATAAAGATAAGTGTTTCTCAAACCTTTTCACTCCATCCCCCCCCCCCCCCCCCCATGAGGAACTCTCAACATCCTCGTGGCCCCCTTCCGTTCTCTCCCAAGCCCCTCACAAATAATGATGAAAATAAACTGTTTTGGTAATCTTCCTTTATTTTAATGTTTACAATCATCAAACAGAATGCATGTTACAGTTCAATGGGATGGATGACATTGTTTCCTTCCAGTCAATCGACTGATTCGAGGTTGAGTCACTGATAAAGCACATCTCATGTCTGGGTCCACATGTAACCGGTTTCAGCTTTTATTCTTTATTTGAAGAAGAGTGAAGAAACCAGATTCACATAAATAAGTAGTAGAAAATGGCAAGAGGACTCGAAGTGCGACCTCACTAACTTTTGGATATGACTGATACATTGAGCACTGAGTGTGGGGTCTTCTGTAGATTACACCTACTAGGATATTTCGTGTGTCATTACGTAATTCAGTGAAAACACTCTCCATGAACTCCTCCTGAACCTTTAAATCATCTCTTACAGAAGTGTTATACTTGATATCAACATATAGGGCGACACCACCACTGTGCCGTGACGTGTTGACGCAGTGTACATTATAATTAGGAATGTTATATGTTAGGTTCTGAATAATAAGTTCTATATACAGGAGAGAACACAAACACCTGTATAGTTTTGTAGGTTCGGTTTACTGGATAAGAGTATGTACACAGAGGAGAGTAGCAGTCTCCCTTACCTGGGCTCCTTGTCAACTGCTATAGGCGACGTATGGCAAGTGATACATTAGCAGCTTCCATACGTCGCCAGGCACATTAATTAAGCATGTGGGATATGGAAATAACATTGCCACACGCTGCTAGCTAGGCTGAATAAATAATACATAAATGGAGCACATACATAATATACATACATGATATATAATCCAGCATACATAATATACATACACCTCCCTCCCCCCTATACGCTCATAGCAAAGTCTTGAGCGGACCTTTTCTTTTGGATCCGTTCTGAGCGTCGAGGGACTTCATCACTGGGAAGGGTATGGGACTCAACACTGGTGGCGGGGCCAGCAGAAGGCATTGTTACGGGGCGGAGAAAACGGCGGTTCCTCCACCACACACGACCACTGGGTAACCGCACCTGGTAGTCCCGTGACCTGCCGAGGCCCATAACTACGCCTACTTTGTCCCAACGTAGGGAGGTCGGGTCCTGAACACGGACTTGGGTGCCGACACTCAACCTGGGGAGAGAACGGGCGTGGTCATTGTAGCGGGCGACGACGTCCTGAACACGTTCGGCGGCTCGGCGATCACAATCCTCTGTCTTGGCCTGCCACTCCTTGGAGAAGGATTGAGGGTGAGCAGGGACACAAGAACGAAGGGGGCGTCCATACAAAACCTGGGCAGGGGAGCGTCCGGTGTAGTTAGGTGTGTTGCGGAGTTCAAGAAGACCCCTGTCGAAGGCCTCGCAGTCAATGTTCCCAGAAGGGGCCACCTTAAGGATGAGGTGCTTCAGGGATTTGACAGCAGCCTCAGCGTGGCCGTTGGACTGCGGGTAATGGGGCGATGACAACACATGCCGGACTCCCCATCGGTCGAGGAACACAGCAAAGTCCCGGCTTATGAACTGAGGCCCTCCGTCGGTTCGCAGGCGTACAGGAACGCCCACGTCACGGAAGTAGTGGCGGAACTTGCTGATGGTGGCGGCAGACGTCGTGTCATTACCGCACTTGATGACAACCGGCCAACCAGAGAGACGGTCGACGATAACGAGGAAGGACTTTCCTGACACACAGAAAAAGTCGGCCGACACAGACTCAAAGGGGCGGGTGGGGTTGTCGTCACTCATAAAGGATTCCTGCTGCTGGCTGGGTTGTAATACGCGGCGGGGCTTACACACCCGGACAGCATTGGAGATGTCGGGGTCGATGCCAGGCCGGAACACAGTCTGTCTTGCACGCCGTTTGGTGGCCTCGGCTCCACAGTGACTGTCGTGGAGGCGAGCCAAGGCGTGGAGACTTGAAGCAGCAGGGACAACTACCGAAGGAGAGGTGTCACTGGCCAGAGGTAGGGGCAGGGCGGCAGCAGGGTAGTTGCTGCTCCCTTCGTGCACCCTGTTGGCGTGTTTTACCTCGAGAATCGGTGTTGGGAAGTCCTGGGAGATGATGGCCAACTCTTGGCAATGTCTGTAGGACAGCAAAGGAGTCGGGACGCCATTATGCACATCAATCCAGGCTTGACACGACCTGTTGCCAAAGGTGACGTGTGCATAGAGTGAACCTAGGGCCGGGGTCATCTGTGAACCATCTGCCATAAAGCGGAGATCCTTGGGGGGCGGTCCTAGATCACTTGGAGAGAGCCCCAAGCATTGCAAATGCTGGGGACCGATGACTGTAGCATCAGCGCCGGTGTCAGGCAACATCTGAAGGCGGGATGACACACCGCCGTAGGTCACGATGACGCTGATGTACTGGGGGACTTTGGTCCTGGGACGCGGGGGGGAGCACACATTCCTAATGTGGCTCGAGCGTTGTCAGGAGTCGTCGTGCCTCTGATTGGAAGGCTGTGGGCGGCCCTCTCTGGTGGAGGGGGGCTGAAGCTTCCACCGACGCGGTCCTTTGGGTATGTTGGAAGGGCAACACTTGTCATAGTGGCCCAGACGACCACACACATTGCACTGGACGCGTTTGGCTGGGCACCGTACTGTGAGTGACCAGTGGCCCTTACGGTCACAACTGTTGCAGGTAGACTGAGCAGCTGGACACACCTGTGTTCCGTGCTGCTTACCACAGTTGTTGCAAAATAAACCGGGCGTGGACGTGGTGGGCGAAGGCGTAGGAACAGACTTCTTGTCCTTCTTGTACCGGGACACAGCGCGTACAGCTGTAGGGGGAGCACGGATGGCAGAGGTGGCACACCTGGCAGCCTCATAGGAGCGACATATCGTCAACACATCCTTAAGAGAAGAGGAAGAGTCGAGGGAGGTGAGGCGTTGGACAAGTTCCTCGTCCTTAACACCCATCAGGATCGCCTGCTTCAACTGGGTCTCCTCGCACTGCTGGTGGTGGCCTGGACATATATCTACCTCTTCCGAGGCTCTCTTAAGACGCACGTAAAAGGCATCAAAAGACTCACCCTCCAACTGTCTGCAGCTAAACAATTCCCCCCCGCGCAGAGCTTCATTCTGCTGTCCTTTGATGTGCCGTTGTAGAACGTCCAGTACCTCCTCTACAGACAGCAAAGAGGTTGGAGGTACCTGCAGCGTATGTTCCAAGACACGCTGAATTTCCAAGGACAGGCACATACGCAGCTGGATGAGTTGTTTAGGCTGTGACAAACTCTGGAGATCCACCATTGTAGAATAATCAGTCCACCGTCGCCGCCATTCACGAAAAGTCTGGAAAGTCTCATCAGGCTTCAAGATGGGCGGCGTTTGAGCTGCTGCTTTAGGTGGGGCTGGGGGGCGTGAAGGAAGCATGGATGAGGTATCTGAACCAGTCAGTACCGAGGCAGTGTTAGAGCCAGGGGCTTGGTTAACAGTGAGGCGAGATATCAAGGCTTCAAACCGTTCACTGTCTTCCAATCTCCGTTGGTGGTCTCGTTCTGCCTCTGCTTGCCTTCTGTGCTCATCCGCCAAACGTCTGTGAGCTTCATCCTCGCGTTTCTCATCTCTCATAAACTTCAGTAAAGCAATTATCTCTGGAGACAACGCTGAATATTGAGGTGAGGGACTGCGCGATGTGGGGGCTGGAGCGTCGTGGCCGGCCTGGTCATCCATATCTGCTGGGCTATCACCCGTCTGAGTCATCCAGACGCTGGGTCCACGGCTACGTAAGGCGTGAGACATAACTACTTCCTCTGTGTACTATGTCTTAAATCAGTGTTGACCGGTCAGCCCGTCGTATCAACAAGATTTCAGACAAAAAATTAATTAAATACACAGATAAGTAGGTTATATATATAAAATATATAAAAGGAAGCCGCGCGGTCAGCGAGTGTTAGTGCGTGTATGTGTGGTGTCCCGGGCGGGTAGAGAGTCTCGCCCCAGCTGTGAGGGGGGGTGGAGGCGGCGCTGTGAGGGGGAGTGGAGGGAGAGGCGCGGCGACTCCCAGTCAGCCCAGTACCCTCAGAACGCGGTCAGAGACGGGTGCACTGAACTCTACTCCTTACAAATGCCCAGAACGTGCCGTATACCTTGGGAATCCTTTAGAACAAGGTCACACATGAATGGCACGAAACACACAATGCACTAAACACTTCACAGAAAATCACTGTCACTGACACTGCTCAAAGTTGCTGAGATTCTTCGAGGAGAGATGACGCGCGGGAGTTGACCCAAGCGAGAGAGGAGTCCGTACGCCGGCTTTCCACAGACTTTGCACTTTCACTCGTAATTATCCAGTAAGATCGGATCACTGCGCCATGTTAGGTTCTGAATAATAAGTTCTATATACAGGAGAGAACACAAACACCTGTATAGTTTTGTAGGTTCGGTTTACTGGATAAGAGTATGTACACAGAGGAGAGCAGCAGTCTCCCTTACCTGGGCTCCTTGTCAACTGCTATAGGCGACGTATGGCAAGTGATACATTAGCAGCTTCCATACGTCGCTAGGCACATTAATTAAGCATGTGGGATATGGTAATAACATTGCCACGCGCTGCTAGCTAGGCTGAATAAATAATACATAAATGGAGCACATACATAATATACATACATGATATATAATCCAGCATACATAATATACATACATTATACAAATGTTCAATATCGTTAGTGAGTTTGGTCTCACAGAATCCAAGTACATCAAATTTGTGAGCAATAGAAGATAAACACTGATCTAGAAATGTATCGAAGTGAAGGGGAATACTGCTAATACTCTGGCTAATTAAGGAGAAGGAATGAGGCAGTAGATGACTAGAACTAAACTTGGGAAAGTCAGGAAAGTAATAGGTACAATTGGGGTTGGTGTAACCCAGTGAGTTTTGAAGAAAGGCATCAGGGTCAATATGAGGGAGTATTGTGTCGACACCATGGGTGAAGGGGGTGTAATACATACGATCTAGTACAACTAAGGGAACGATTCTAGCATTATCAGTGTAGGAATATGGTACTGATTAAGGAACTGCAGTAAAAAAATCAGGGTCACTGGGGTGTGAAAAAGGAAGGTCAAAGAAAATTATAATAGTGGGGGGGGGGGGGGTAACGTACTTACAAGTGCTGCAACTAACAGAATTGATATGACTGGTACTGTTGAGGGTGATTCCCAGTTTGAGTGGGAGGTGCGCCTGTCACTTGGTTTTGAGGGTAGCTGGTTTCCACTGCAGAGGGAGGACGTGTATTACCCGAGTTAGCCGGCAGGGGAGAACTCCATAGGTGATAGCCAGGATGCGGACACTGGCAGTGGCTGGTTCCCCCTCAGTGGGGAGGGGGTTCTCGAGAGGCTTTTGGGGGGCTGGTGCAGTGAGGGGTCCATTTACCCGAGAATCCCTCACAACAAGGGTTTTATGACTGGACGTCACGTGTTTCCCTTGTTTCCTGGCCTATTTAAACTGGTCCATTTGCAGTTGGCGGGCTTTAGTCGTACCTGGATATAGGTTCTTGTTGACGAAGATAGTGGTGCCTTTCAGCTTACTGCGCTGATA
The DNA here is from genome assembly GCA_958450375.1 of Homarus gammarus. Lineage (NCBI taxonomy): Eukaryota > Metazoa > Arthropoda > Malacostraca > Decapoda > Nephropidae > Homarus > Homarus gammarus. The sequence goes on from CAUDMG010001056.1 coordinate 14,401, forward strand.
GAACACTTGGTCAAGGTCAGAGAGGGGTGAGAATTTTGTTGTGATGTCGTGGGGGCGGGAAGGGTTGGGTTTCCCGACTCGTTGAACACGGTCAAACTTGACCTCGGGAAGTTTTGCGTGAAATTTTGCATTGGGATGACTGCCAATTCTTGTGGGGATCTTCGGGGACTCCAGCAAACCTGAGGTGATTTTGCCCCCGTATGTCGTCCACAAAATCCACCCGGTCTGCTGTTGTTGTTAGTTCTGTTTTAAGCTTGGAATTATCCTCGCTCAGCTGTTGAACTTGGGTCCTGAGTGTTTGGTTTTCTTTAGCTTCAACGTACAACGTTGGTTTTAAGTCACTTATTTCCTCTTGCGAGAATTCTAAGCTTCTAACTTTTATCGCTACACACAAATTGTGCGCGCCGGCCACATGTTAAGTGAAGAAACTGTTTGCAACTCAGAATAGCTTACTAAGCGAGATGGAGCTGGTAGCAGCTGTGTGACTGCCTGAGGGACAGTCTATCGCCTTCTACTGTAAAGGCAACATCTTGATTCTCGTCCACAACATTTCTCGCAGGACATTATATTTGTTCTCGTTGGTCTAACCCAAGACCCCAAAACGTGAGTGTGATTGTGAACTGTTGAATCCTCTGAGAACTCTAAATAACTTTAATAAGTGTAATTATGTACTGTATATTGATCGTGTTATTCAAACTGTGTCGTGATGTACCAACAGTTGTTATATGTGAATTGTATTCAACAGTTTTGAGCGAATTATACTCATCGCGTCAACGACAAGGGTCTTATTGTCCTGCACAAACCAAAATCGCTTCCATGAGCGATTACAGTCAAAACGTGTGATAGGACCATCGTGGAGCGTCATCGTAGAGAGGAAGAGGACCTATGTCAGAAAGACTGGACTTCGTGTCAATATTGTTCAGACGATCGCGCGAGTGTTAGTGTTCATTACGGACAGGCTGCGAGGACCCGTGTCAGATCGGAGCGGCCTCAGTGTCAATATTATTCGTGCGAACACGTGGGAGAGATAGTGATCAAAGTGTACAGCCAGACTAGATCGCCAAGTTTAAGAAGGCTGGTGTGTGTGTGTGTGTGTGTAACTAAGAAATAAGAACGAGTGTAGTGCGCTTTCTGTTAGGAAATAAAAGGGTTGTGACAGCAAGGTAACGTTGTGTAAGCAAGGGCGCTGCAGTAGTGTTTGTGACATCAGTTGTGTAATGAGTCCCAACACTGATTGTGGGGTCTCTGTGGTCGTGTTCGTGTGACATCACTCGTGCGTATGGCATGTCACGTATTTGAGGGACATCACTCGCGCGTATGACACGTGTTTGTGTGATATCACTCGTGCGTATGGCACGCGTTTGTGTGACGTCACTCGTGCGTATAGCACTGTTTATGTGACGTCACTCGTGCGTATGGCACTGTTTGTGTGAAGTCACTCGTGCGTGTGGCACTGTTTGCGTGACGTCATTCGTGTGTACGGCACTGCGTGACGTCACTCGTGCGTATGGCAAGCGTGAGTGTGTCACTCGTGTGTATGGCACTGTTTGTGTGATGTCACTCGTGCGTATGGCGCTGTTTGTGTGACGTCACTCGTACGTATGGCACTGTGTGACGTCACTCGTGCGTATGGCACGCGTCAGTGTAACATCTCCAATTGTGTGATATCAGCGATCGTGGGACGTAACCATGAGTAGTAGCTGATACTAAGCGTTACTACATACATTTATCGAGCAAGACCGATCACGCTCGTTGTTCTGGCAGTCATGGACATGGAAGGGATTAAGTAAAAAATGAGACACTGTCGCGTCATACCCACCCTACCAAGGCAGCGTGAGATAAACATGTCTCCCGAGAAGAGAAGGAACCACCAGACGGAGGGATTGAGGGGCAATTATGTGAGCAATACCTACAGACGCAACTGATGTTCGCTCACATGACAGCGATGATGCAGAGCGTCACGAAGGTATGAATCGACTACAAAGTAAAGGGCAGCACAGAACTAAGTGATAGCAAAGCCAACCTCCAGAAGGAGGACCTCAAAAGAATAACTCAGGAACCCATAGCCACCGAGACACCGGCTGATGCGGCCTTCTACACCCAAGGTCAGACCCTCCTATGGAGACTTTCTAATGACTGCTCCACCCTACAAACAGAGTTGGTAGCAATCTCAAAGGCCCAAACAAACCACATTCACCACCTTCTCCCGGTAATCACACGATACCCACCACCCAGATAGCTTAGGAAGTATCCTCCCCAGCAAGTGCGGACCCCAGTTCGGGGGCGCGCCACTCCGAAACTGACCACGTCCAAGAGTGGGGGTTGGTGGTAAGCGTTCACTGACCGAGGGTCCGCTCACACTTGCAACCTGCAGTATCCTTTCACATCTGCAGGTAGGACAACTTCCATCCCCATCCCAAAGCCGGAACCACCAAACGGGCCGCCTACAGGCAAAGGCCCGTGTCGGACTACGGTTCGACAATCTCAACGACAACAGAAGATTGCGGAAAGGTGTTATCACTACCAGAGACACGACCTTCCTCAAACCGAAACTGACGAAGAAACGCTATATACTCCAAGAGGACTCCCGACGCTCATCTTAACCGCGGAGCCGGGAACATTTCATCAGGGGGAGCGCGGAGGTACTTCCGAGCATTAAGCTCGGTCACCGAAACCACTAACGTTGATGAAGGACCAAAAGGACGACCCGCCGAGGTCCGAGGGCTGGGTGAGAAAACTGTTAGAATATATGAGGCTCTCCCAAAGGCCGACGCCGAAGTTCAGCGGAGGAACTTGTGGTGAATACTGGGAGTTCAAGGGACCCTTCCAGCGACACGTTGGGATGCCGCAGATACTTGATGCTTTGAAATTAGAGACAATTTTCGTTTCATACACCAGCTCCGCTAAGGACGCTTTGCGAGGTTGTCTGCAAATACAAGATCCCAAATCATGGTACAAGGAAGCTTTGGACATATTAGAGAAACGTCACGGCACCAAGCACACTTACGTCTGTCAGCTAATAAGGTCCAAATGTGAGACTAAATGACGCGAAAGGCCCCCAACAGTTCTCAGACGAACTGGGGAATTGCATGAGGAACTTGAAGGTTCTGGGAGAACTACATCAGATTGACAAGTATGAATCAATACATACGTTAGCTGGGAGATTCAAGGGAAAGATAAGGGACGACTATGTGGATAAGGTGCATAAATACAAAAAGAAGCAAGGGAAGCCTCCTGGGATCGAGTGGATGTTGGAATTCACTATGGATATGGTCGACAAGGCGGAGGAGGCCCCAAAGGGACAAGGACCGGAGGAACCTAACAGAATATATGCAGACTCACCCCCACGCTAATCCTCGTCGAGGAAGAAACTTGTGGGTCTGGTGACATCAGGAGTAAAGACAACCAGAGAAACGGACGAAGAACGCTGCTTGTTATGCCGCGTAGATCACCTTCAGATGTGCCGGACATTCCTCATCATGTCCACAGGGAAGCGAACTTCCCTCGTAAGGGAAGAACGTCGCTGCTTCGCTTGCCTGGGTCATAATCACCTGGTAACGGAGTGCAGCCAGAAGATGGTATGTGGTATAGATGGCTGCTCTGGCGTACGCTCGAGGCTTCTGCACTTCAGGGGAGTTCTGACGAGCAGTGGCAAGGCGCAAGGGGGCGAAGTTGAAAGAGGAGAACACCAGACCAGTTTCCAAAGGGTGAAGAGAGCAATTACTGGGGGCACTTACCAAATAGACATCACCTGACCACAAGCGACCTAGAATGAGTCAAGTTAAGGCCATTATGCCACTACCGGAATCGGCAACTAGTGGAGGTAAATCATGGAAGACCGAAGCTGGTACAAGCACCATGGGGAAAAGGACCGGGAGTACAAAAAGCGTACTGGTGACCACGAATAGAGAAATCCGCAAAGATGGGTCAGGGAACCATAACCAAGAACGGAATTGATGATCGGCGAGAAGAACCCAATGATTACGAGTTGTGATTACAAGAGTCCAGCAGAGTCGCACTTCCAATAGTGAAAGTCAGGATGGAGGAAAAGAACCAAGAGGCGAAGGAGCAGTGGTCACCGGAGCTGTCTTGGATTCAGGCAGCAACAAATCATACAGCACTACGCCAAGCACCGAAAAGAGTGGATCTCCTGATAGGTCTGGATGTACCACAATTATTAGTGCTGTTAGAAGTAAGGACCGAGAAGGACGGAGAGCCGTTTGCAACACGCATCCTTCTGGGCTGGACTATAAATGGACTGCTCGGAGTGGTGAGCCGTGATTATACCGTGATCAACCACTTTGTCAGAATGGCAACATTAAATTCGGAGACAAATTGGGAAAAGAAAGTCAGGAACTTCTGGGAATGCGACTCCGCCTACAGTAACGATGATCCTGTCCCTGTCAAAGGGACACTACAAACTTCCCATCCCGTTTCACCATGAAGAACCAGAACTCCCAGACAATAAGAAGCTTCTGATTGGCGGGACTGAGAAAAATGCCTCCTAAAGAACCCAGGGCTCTCTCAGGGGTATCAAGAAGAGATGTGACGTCTAGTCGACGAGGGACATGCTGAGCGAGTCCCACATCAAGAACTCGGTGTTGCTCCCGGGAAGACCTGGTGTCTCCCACACCACCCCGTATTGTATCCCAACAAGTCAGAAAAGGTGAGAATAGTTTTAATTGTGCAGCCGAATATGAGTCGATGTCATTGAACAGCCAGGTGATGCGAGGGCCAGACCTTAACAACAATTTGATGGGAGCCCTCATCAGATTCAGACAAGGAAAGGTGACACTCATGGCTGATATCGAGGCAATGTTCCACTAAGTGCGAGTAGTACCCGAACATTGAGACGTCTTACGATTCTTATGGTGGACGGACGACCAGCTGCCAGGGGCCCCCACCACTTAGCGGATGACAGTACATCTCTTTGGAGGTATGTGTAGCCCTTCATGTGCGAGGTATGCGCTACAACGAACATTCCAAGATTACAGGGAAAGTCTCCATGATGACATCAAGAAAGCGAATCGTAACTTCTACGTTGACGATCTGCTTCTCTCAGTAGATTCGCCGGAGAAGGCAATGATAATTACCCATTGACTGAGGCAGCTGATGAAGAAGGGCGGATTCAGACTTATGAAGTGGGTCTGTAATCACAAGGAAGTCCTCAAGGCAATTACACAGACAGAGAAAGCCGTGGGAGTAAAGGAAGTAATTTGAAAGACGACAGGCTCCCCACTGAACGAATGCTGTGAATCTTGTGGGACCTGGAAAAGGACGAACTAGCGGTCCGGGTCCAGATCCTTAAGAAACCGGAGACGAAACGAGGCCTTCTGAGTATGGTCAGCTCCATATACGACCCACTGGGACTCATCGCTCCCAGCGTCACAAGAGCCAATATTATATTCCAAAATGAGTGTAGACGAGGTGTTGGGTTGGATGAATGACTGGCTGAACAGAACAGGGTGGCTTGGCGAAGATTGCTAGATGAACTTCCTCACCTATCACAGGTACACGTTCCACGGTGCTACCCACCCGAGGATGCAAATCCAGTGGCTGCCATGCAACTACACCACTTCTACGACGCCTCCCAACAAGCGTATGGAGCTGTATCGTATCTGAGGACCACATGTGAAGATGGAACCCACCATATCTTCTTCGTGTGTGGCAAGGCCAAGCTAGCCCCTCTGAAACAGCAGATCATACCTCGACTCGAGCTCTACGCGGCAGTACTGGCTGTCAAAGCAGACAAACAACTACGACGAGAACTTGAATTACAAATAGACAGATCAGTGTTCTGGACAGACAGTACGGCAGTCCTTCAGTACATACGAAACTCCGAGAGACGCTTCCATTCCTTCGTGGCCAATCGAGTGACGATACACGAGGACTCCAATGCAGAACAATGGCACCACGTGAAGTCGGCACTGAACCCAGCAGACGACACAAATCGTGGATTACATGGAGCAGAGCTCAACGAGCAGGGCAGGTGGATTCGGAGACCTGTTTTCCCCTTGTTGGAAGAAGACAGTTGGCCAAAGAGTCCAATGAGGATTCCAGACCTCACAGACGGAGACTCAGAGGTGAAGAAGGAAACCTCGGTGCTGACGACGAATGCTGACCAGGGGGAGGGTATCCTCGATAAGCTATGGACCAGGTACTCCTCGTGGCATCGACTTCTGAATAGCATAGTGTGGATTAGGAAGTTTTATAGAATGGCGGCTGGGGAAGCGAAAGAACAAACATCACCGAAAACATCGACTCAAGGTCAGCAAATTGGAAGATGCGAAGTTAGTCGCCTTAAGATTTATGTAAAGGAAAGGATTCCCTCGAGAACTTGGAATATTATAACAGGAACAACCTGTGGGAGGTAGCGACGTGAGTCGACTGGAACCTCGTCTAGACACGCACGGTTTGATCAGAGTAGGCGGCCGACTGAAACATGCCGCTCTCCACCCAGACCAGAAGAATCCCATACTGTTGCCGAGGGAGAGACAACAGGATCACGAGGCTCATTGTGAGAGAGGTACACTCAACTAGAGCTGGACGCTCAGGACGAGAACACACTCTTGCCATAATACGTGGGACATACTGGATACCTAAGTGCCTCAAATTACTCGACCGCACAATACGGACGTGTGTGATTTGTGGAGAAGCAACTGGAGGCCTACCCACCAACGCCAAGCCGACCTGCCAGAAAATGGAAGCATGCCCAATTCATCGCGGACCAATTTTGGAAGAGGTGGGTAAAGAAATATCTCCCGACACTACGTCAGTGACAAAGATTCTTCAAAACTCGCCGTAATCTCCACGCTGGGGATATCGTGATCATCTCTGGACAACCCTTCCCCAGGAGTCAGTGGATGCTAGAGAGTACTGGAGGCACTACCGAGCGCAGATGGCCTGGTGCGAAGTGTTAAAGTGAAGACAAAGGACTCAGTGTTAATACGCCCAGCAACGAGACTGCCTGTTGGAAGGAGTCGGAGAGTGATTCTAATGGGAGGCCGAAATTTCGTGCCAATCCCGACAGGGGGAGTGTTATCGCCACACACAAATTGTGCGCGCCGGCCACATGTTAAGTGAAGAAACTGTTTGCAACTCAGAATAGCTTACTAAGCGAGATGGAGCTGGTAGCAGCTGTGTGACTGCCTGAGGGACAGTCTATCGCCTTCTACTGTAAAGGCAACATCTTGATTCTCGTCCACAACATTTCTCGCAGGACATTATATTTGTTCTCGTTGGTCTAACCCAAGACCCCAAAACGTGAGTGTGATTGTGAACTGTTGAATCCTCTGAGAACTCTAAATAACTTTAATAAGTGTAATTATGTACTGTATGTTGATCGTATTATTCAAACTGTGTCCTGATGTACCAGCAGTTGTTATATGTGAATTGTATTCAACAGGTTTTGACCGAATTATACTCATCGCGTCAACGACACGGGTCTTATTGTCTTGCACAAACCAAAATCGCTCCTAACATCACTTAGTTGGTCAGTGAGACGCCGGTCAGCTTCCTCTAGTTTCCTGATGGTCTACTTATTCATCGGTTGTATGATGTCCTGTATGAGAGTCCTTTGGACTTCCATTATCACATCAGCCAGCTGTTGTCTTGTGAAATTTAAACTTTTGACACTCGCAGCCAACTTAGACATATCGGAGCTAGCGAGGGGAGTGTAGCTGTGTAGCTGGCTGTAGAGAGTCAGTCAAGCTGTTTGGTCAGCTGGGGTTGCCGGCCTGGTGGGACGGTGGGGGGTGGACAAGGGCTCGGATTACAAGCAGTGGCACTGAGGGGAGCTTGGTGGGCCTACTCCTCACGTGGTAGTCACAGATTCACCAGTAAATTGACACAGATAGATATTGTGCTGGTCACGTCATTCACTAGTCCCCCACGAATCAATTATTTTTTTAAATCAGGCTGGGTACTCCTGAAATGACCCTGTTTTTCGACGAAAAACACAGAGCTCACCACACACACGCCACACCTCTTCCTGGCCGAAACTAACACTTGTGAGATATCTACTGCTTTTGTATATACATATGACCTGGCCGCTGGTAGCCAGTGGTGGAGGCTGGGAAGCGGCGAAAGGAGGGTCGTAAAACTGGTGTCAGGAGTGGGATAGCCTAGCAGTAAGATATTAGTCAAGATGGAAGGTGACGGTGCCCAGACGAGAAGCCAGGCCTGGTAAGGGGAGATTTCCATTGCTGATCTGATGCAATTCTCATAATCACAACGAGAAGAACAGAAAGAGCGACAAACAAGGTAACAAGAACAGCTACAAGAGCAACGGGAAGAGTGGAAACATGAAAATGTGCAGATGCAAGTGAAAATTCAGGAACAGAGAAGAACAGAAACAACAACTACAGCAGCTGCAGGAAGAGATCGACAAGAAAATTCATGAACGGGATGAGGCTTTGCAAGCAACGTGTAACAGATGGGATGATGCGTTGCATGAGGTGCAAGTTGAAGTGGGTGAAAAATTGAAGCAGCACAAACAAAAAGTGAGTGGTAAGATCAAAGAGGCACGTGGAGAGCTATCAGTAGTGAACATTGAACTAAAGAAAGTCATTAGTAGGATGGAAGTGCTGGAGAACTGTCTAACAACAGGATATCAGCCAAGATCTAGTGACCCCTATAATTGTGCTGGTGTGCGTGAAACATCGTTTGTGCACGCCATGAGTGGAGTGAATAGTGTTGAAAATTATTGAAAATACGTTGAGCGTGTGGAAATGGGAAGTGCTGAGTTGAATTACAGAGCTACTGAGTTTAGACCTGGAGCTACGTCAAGTGAAGTGGTGAACTATCCAAGAGAGGCGGTAAAGAAGAAACCACATGAATTTGATGACAAGATCTAATGGGAAGCATACCAAGCCAAGTTCGAGTTACTAGCTGAACAAAACTGGTGGGTTGACAGGCAGTGTGTGGAGCAATTAGCCAAGAGTCTTAAGGGCGCGGCTATGGAGGTTCTCAGCCAGTTGACAAAAGAGTGAAGCAGGTACATGTCACTGGTAAAGGTACTAGAACGAAGGTATGGAACCAAGCACCAAAATGAGGTTTGCAGGGCCAGATTCTGTACTCGTACCTGTAATTAAGGTGAAACACTGCAACAGCTTACTGAAGAGCTGGAAAGTATGGCTCATAGGGCGTACCCTGGAGCATCACCTGATCTGTTAGCCGTGTTTTGTTCTGGGACCAGTTTGTGGAGGCATTGGACAGCACACAGCTCAAGATTCAGGTGAAGCAGTCCCAACCTCTAACTCTACAGGAAGCTTTGGCTACAGTCCTGGAATTTGAATTTTACTTGAGGTCAAGTGTACCAAGCTTCAGGACGGAGTCTAGCTCTGGGTTTAAAGCACGGAAGGGCCAAGTATAAGAAACAGATTTAAAGGAGCCTGCTGGTATTGTGAGAAGATTGTGCACAAACACGAGGATTATTACAAGCGGAAACGGGAGCGAGAGAAGGGCAATACAGAGAAAAACATGGAGAAGAGAGGATGTTGGACGTGGGGAAAAAATGGAGACTGCAAGGCTAAGTGCCCACAGAATTCCAAGAGAGGTGAAAGAAGAGCAGCGCACTAAGATGGGAAACTAGAGATGGCTGGTGCTGAGGGGCAACGACTAGCCTGTCTCACCAGAGCCCCATTGTTGTCAAAATGCAATCGAGCCACTGAAAGCAGTGTCCTGGTTGAAGGTGAGATCGAGGGCATAAGGTGTCCGTTGATGATTGACACAGCCTTAGAGCAGACTTTTGTGAGGCTGGACGTGCTTAGTCATCGACAACTACCTGAGACGTGGCAGCAGCTGCTCTGGCTAACTGGACACTGCACAGTACGAAAGGGACCAATGACTATCAGCATCAGGCTGGGAAGGGAAGAAGAAACCGTATAGGGTTAGGTTATACAGCAGATATAGGAGACTTGCATCCTGGGCCTGGACCTTTTTTTTACCGGGAATAGGCCTTCCGGGCACTTGTCATCGACCCACAACGGGTCTAGGGGGAGGAAAAATAAGAGTAAAGAGAAATTAAAAATAGAAGAGAAAAAGATTATATCATTCTCCACCACGAAGATGCCGGAAAACCAGCTTTTTGAAGTGAGACAGATTATATGAGTATGGAAACACAGAAGAAGGCAGAGCATTCCACAGTTTGGCCGAGTGAGGAAAGAAGGATGTACTATAATGGGCCGACATCCACACAGAAACGGTGGGCACCGCAGGCAAGACGAGTGTTACAGCCCACGGCCTTGCCAGCGGTACACAGGATGCCAAATCCACCGAACATTGCCCATTGAAGTAACTGTAAAAGAGAGAGAGTGAAGCAACATTGCAGCGAAGAGAAAGGGAAGAAAGATTATCAACTAAAGGAGGAGAGTTAATAGGACGAAATGCCTTTGATTCCACCCTATCTAACAGTTGGACAGAAGAGCCACCCCAGATATGAGAGCAAAACTCCAAGTTAGGACGAATGAATTCTTTATAAACTTGAAGCAACTGCTTAGGAGTGAGGTAGCCACGGCATCTGTAAAGCATTTCCAGCTTTCGGGAGGCAGCTTTAGCAATATTGTGGATGGGTGGCTTCCATGACATATTAGAGGAAATGGTGAGGTCTAGCATATCTATTTTAGAATTTGGCAGAATGATTAAGTCCTGAAATGTGACTGGTGGATCATCTAATTTGGAAAGCGGAATTGGTATATAGTGTTTTATTACTAGTGAATTTAACCAAGTTTTTACCTTCCCATTCGGAGATGCTGCACAGATCCTCATTGATAGATGAAATGATATCAGCTTTAGAAGCAGATCTAGTTTGAGAATTAGGGGGAGGGGGAATGTGAAGAAGAGTGAAGAGTAGACGCATCAGCGTAAGAGTGGATAGAATTAGTCGTAGTGTGAAGTAAATCATTGAAAAAAAAAAATGGATGAGAGTAAGTGAAAGAGTAGAACCTTATGGGGCACCACTAATGGTAGAGAAAGAGCGGATCGACCCCTTGACAACAACTGCCATGGATCAGTTTTCAAGGAAGCTAGAAATTTGAGAAAGAAGTTGGGGAGAGAAACCATACGAGGGAAGTTTAGAAAGCAAAGACTTGTGCCCTACCCTGTCAAATGGTTTGGAGATGTTGAGGGCCACGACGAAAATTTCCCCAAATTCCCTAAGAGAGGATGCCGAAAGATGGGTGCAGTAGGAGAGCAGATCACCATTAGATCTCGCCTGGCTTAAACCATACCGGTGATCCGACAACTGGACCTTGGCACGATGCAGTTGAAAATTAAAGGGAAGTGGGTACCGCTGAAGACTGAAGCATGCAAATGCTCAGGTTACAGCTAGGCGGACAGTAGTTATTCCCCCAAGGTCAGAGGTGCTGTTGCCGTGCAAGGTGCCGTGCATACCCGACTGGGAATGGTGGAGCCTGATGAGCAATGTAGAGTAGAAGATGGAGTGATGGGAGGAAGAACTTTAATCGATCCATCTGTAGAAGAGGTACCTGTAATTGTGACCAATTTCTCTATCCTACCAAAGAAATACAGCAGGGAGTGGCAGGTGGACTGTGCCAAGATGTCTGTTCAAATGCTACTCGGTGCGACGGCTCAAAGAAACACAGGTTTCACAGATGCAATTTACTGGCAGAGGTCCGTACAGTGGTACAGTAGAATACAGTCTCCTTTACAGGGTAACAGGCAAGACTTACGAAACAAATCTCGTGCCACGTCATGTAACTAATCAGTCATTCAACCCAAAACCAACTTTCATTCACACCACAAGGTAGCAGCACTTGTGCATACGTCAATCGCACCACTAGAGGACAGCACTCGCACATATGTTCATTCACGCCACACAGTGGCTCACTCACTCGCTCTTGTTTGCATTACATAAACACCATGCACCTCCCCCGAGACAGTGGGGCCGACTTGAGAATCCATGATGTCTGGACTCATCTCTTCATCTCATTGCTGTAAGTCTGAGAATCCCATCGCACCTCCAGTCGCTGTGGCGCTCGTTGCTGGCGGCCACTACGGTGTGGCGGGATCTGCGGGCCTGGATGCTCCTCCGAACCTACGCATGGCAGTAGACATGCTGCAGGTCCCTGGATGCTGTCTGGTTTAGCTGGAGCCTTCGCCTCGGATGTTGACTCCAATGCGCTTTACGGCACCATCGGACGATGGGGACGGCGGAATTTCTTGTTCCTCCACAGGATGTGGCCACTACCCATTTTGACAAGGTAGTCATGGCGAGATCCTATACCCACGATAAAACCTTAGCGGTCCCATTGACTGCTCATGTGGTCCTGCACGTCAACGTAGGCGCCAAGGTGCAGCCAGGGAAGCTGTCGCGCCGTGGAGTCGTGTCATGATTTTTCTTTTCTTCTGAAGTGCTCGGCCCTGGAGTCGCATTGGTCAGTTGTGCGCTGTCACTCTGGAGCAAACGAGCGATGATGTGCAGGTACTTCCGACCTCAAGGGGTTGCCAAACAGTTCTTGTGCTGTTGACCTTCCCTCAGCGCTAGGCGTGTTCCTCAGCTCCAACAGTCCACGGGCAACTTCGTCCTCGTCCAGGTGTCCCTTCCGTGTTTTCGACATTATCAGCTTCTTCACCGTCTAGACTGCAGTTTTTGCGTGCCCGTTGGCCCGAGGATTGTACAGCGAAGTCACCTGGTGCTCCACCCCCCCCCCCCACCGTGTCAGGAAGCGGCGTAATGTAGACGACGTGAACTTGGAACCTCCATCAGTCCTCAGGACAATGAGCACGCCCTTGTCTGCGAAAACAGACCACAGGGCACTGACAAGATGAGCCGCTGACGCTGTCCATGGGCACGATGACACATATGGGCACCCGGACATACACCAGATAGGTACGGCCAGCCACATGAAAGTATTCATCAGAAACTGACTCGAACACTTCTTGGTGGGTCATAGTCCTGCCACATCGGCTCGTTCTGCTGCTTAGGGTGAAGGGAACTGTCGTGTATATAATTAACCATGGGGTAGGGTGAGAGAAACAACTTCGTGCAGAGTCCAACTTATACTGTCACAAATGTAAGATTACATCTACAAAGTTGATAACATTATAACACAAAAAAGAAAGTGCAACTATCAGTGTATAAAATAAGCTAACAGAGACATCTATGTAAGGAATCACTCCACAAAGAATAATACAATGAGGCATTGAAACATACAAACAAAACAATGAGACATGTTTGAACCCAAACATAACATAACTCCCCCATTAACTTTCGAAACAATGTAAACAAAGAAAAAAATAAATAAAAATTTTTAACGTTTTTACATATTTTTACATTTGCAATCTGCCTGGAGCCAGTCTGTGGCGAGTAGATCTTTTGAGCACTGTAAGTACATTTCAGTTACCAAATTAGGTGGCTGGTCATAGGTCATAGATTCATCTTCACAAGATATTTCATTGTTCACAATATTACTATTAGGTTCTGCTCCCTTATCCTTATATGTGGAATCAACGTCAAGACTGTCAGGCTTGTGAGTTGGTATAATATTTGGAACAGATGGCACTGGAAAATCTGCTGGATCACTATTCTGACCTGAATTGATTACAACATTATCAGCATGGCGGAACTTAATTTGGTCAATATGTCTACATACAATTCTACCATCCGTTAACAGAATCATGAATAGTTTATCTTCTATGTTCTGGGTTACAAATCCTGGTAACCACTTTTGGCCATTTGAGATATTTAAAGAATAATTCAATTCAATTCAATTTTAATATTTATTCCTTGATAGAGGAAGCGGGATCCTAGTGGTGTCACTAGGTACCCCTGTACAATAACACAAGAAGCATCTGGCAAGTCTCACACGTATATATACATATTATAAAGGTGCTTACTAAAGCCTAAGGAAGGAAGGATATTCCTTTAACACATCATCAATATTATTTACATAATATCTGGCCAGTATGGGGAGGATCATCGTGTCTCCGTCAGGGGGCGTAGAGTGGTGGTCCAGCAGGCGTCACGGAAGCGTAGTGTGTGGGGACATCTTAGGAGGTAGTGGATAAGGGTGCGGCTGTCGGGTTTTCTGCATAATGCACAAGAGCGTTGCTCAGGGGATGCGGGGATACCAATCTCCTAAGCAAAGTCATACCCAATGATGATACGGGCAGCAATCACGTCCCTTGTCCGCGACCCTTTCCCATAGACATAAGAGAGGTCAGGAAGTTTAAGGAAGACATCGTACCAGGTGGGCGGGAGTCCAGGGGGATGGCTTCTTTCCGAGCTTCTCTCTGTTTGCGGCGAATTTGGGTCCTAAGCTGTAAAAGTGTTCGAGGAACAACGTAGTCAGGTGTGGCCTTGTTACAGCCAGTCTTGGCAAGGCCATCTGCTGCCTCATTCCCCAAGATACCGACATGACTGGGTATCCATAGGAATGTCACAAGACGGCCTGCATCCTGAAGTGTGGATGTTAACCCTCGTATTCGGAGGATGAGGTCCTTATTTTCCCCTGATCCAAATGCGATCCCGTCGAGAGCAGACCTGGAATCGCAGCAGACAAGCAAGGAGCAGAAACCATCTGCTTCTTCCTCAGCGAGAAGGGCAGCAAGGAGGGCTATTAGTTCAGCCTGAGTGGAGGATGCCCCGTCAGAAACTCTGAGAGACAGTTTGATAGGCTCAGGGGCATGAGGACAGGAGATGTAGACACCACCCCCGGCCCTACCTGTAGCGGGATCAACAGAGCCATCAGTGTAGAGGACGACCCTACCTGGGGACCAGTGGGCGATCCTGGAGAGGTGGTATTTGCAGAGAATAACAGGGTTCACGTGGGATTTCGGGAGCGGTCCACCGAGGGCAATCACTTCAGGTTGAAAATCCAGCCAGGGAGAAGGAGACGAACCAACAGCAGGGGTGACAACAATATCAGGCAGGAGGTCGTGTTCCTAAAGGGCTCGGATGAGTGACCCTCGCCACTGTCTTCTAGATGGAGGTCGGTCTCGGACAGCTGGAGTCAAGTTGGCTTGGATATAGCTGCCCCGAGAATCCCGTAGAAGGAAACGGCAGTTTTTAGGTAAAACTCCTGGACACGATCCTGTAAGGGGGAAAGACCAAGTTCGGCATATAGAGAAGTAGAGCGTGTCCATTGAGGAGCCCCAAGGATGATACGAGCAGCTTTCCTCTGGATAACTTCGAGACGGTTGAAAGCAGTCCGACTAATGTTGACAAGGGCAGAGGCGACGTAGTCGACACAGGAACGGACAAAGGACTTGTACATGGTGAGAAGTACTGGAATGGTGGCACCAAGGGAACCCCTGCACGTGGTAGAGAGGGGAGCGAGACGCCGAAAGCATATGTCTCGAAGATAGCAGACTTCAGGGATCTGACAATGTGTGCAATTTACATACACCCAGGTATTTTGTCTCATTATCCCAGTCCAAGGGCGTTCCTGATAAGAAAAGAGGGGGAGGTACAATACGACCGTGCCACATGGCTTTTGTTTTCGCAGTTGAAAGAAGGAAACCAAGTGAATCACACTCTCTGGAGACCAGATAAAGGGCTTCCTGCATGCTAAGGTAGTCAGGGGCCTGGAGGAGGACATCGTCGGCATATCCTGAGTGGACAACTTCTGTCGGCCATGGGAGAGATGCAATGGAGTGCATGACAGCGTTAAACAAGGTGGGACTCAGGACTCCACCTTGAGGAGTGCCGAGGTTCATTTCTTGAACAGGAGATATAGAGCCTTCAACGCGAACCCTGGCCTGACGTCCAGTGAGGTAAGAGGCGATCCATCGAAGACGTCTCCTTTTAACCCCTAACCGCGCAAGTTCAGCTAAAATGAGGGCAGGCTCCCATGATATCAAGGAAGACGGAGACACGGACAGTTTGATTGCAATAAAAGGAAGCAATGGAGCGTGCTGTGCTGCGATGTTGTATGGAACCATTGAGGGAGTTGTGGAAGCCGCCTATGGTGTGAAGAAGGCGACGATGGAGTATCCTCTTCATCATCTTGCAAACACAGGAGGTAAGACTAATGGGTCGATATTTCCCAGGATCTCCCGACTTAGGGATGGGGATAATAGTGGCATTTTTCCAGTTAGACGGGAGAACCCTATGTTCATAAGACATATTGTAGAAAGCGAGCAAGGGTCCGTTAGGAATATTAGTACAGGCGTTGAGGACGAAGTAGATTATCTGATCATCCCCAGGAGAGGTGTCTTTTCTAGAGCGACGAGCACTGTCAAGCTCGAACTGTGTAATGGGATGGTCAGTGGGGGCAGGGGAGGTAAGAGCAGCACGAACAACAGGCTCAGACGCATCGATGCGAGCCTGCACTGCCTCCTGCATCGGATCTGGAAGTGCCTCAGGGAAGGAAGCTCGTGCCCAGTCCTCCATTAAAGAGCAGGCAAGGGAGGCGGGGTCAGGGTGGCCACTGGAATGATAGAGACCCCGTGAAGGATAGCCAGTCCGCCTCACGAATCCGACGGCGCTCCTGAGTCGCAAAGGAGCACCAGTTTTTGAAGTCTTCCCAGTCCTCTGGAGAGCGAGACCTCCGTATGGCAGAATGGAGATCACGGGTTACCTGCCGGAGATGTCTCATGGCAGGGATATGATACCAGTAGTTGGTGGCTCTTCTGGGGTGACGGGGAGGGCGTGGATGGGCAGCGCGATTGACAGAGTCATACACGGCATCAACAAAATCAGCGCTGAGGGACAACATAGGAGTCCGGCCAGATAGAAAGGTATTGGATAAAGGAAGGAACAGCATCTTGTGTCAGACGAAGGCGAGGGGATCGATAAGGAGCTGCTGTTGGGGCAGAGAAGGAGAGCCTGAGATGGGTAGTAATGGCAAGATTGTCACTATACAGAGCAGGCTCGGTGCAGACGGTAGGATGTAAGGAGATATACCGTTCAATAGTAAGCCAACATCAAGGAAACTATGGGGGAGGCGAGTAGGATCGTCAGGAAAAAGAAAGCGAACATCATCATCCCCATTAAGAAACTGTGAGAGATGTGATCCGTTAAGGGTACATGGAGTGGGATGATCTGGAGTAAGAGTGGGATGGCGGGCATTAAAGTCGCCAAGAACAATAGTGGGAACCCCATCATGGAGGTCGTGAAGAACCTGGGGGTCCAGAGAATCACTCTTGAAATGAACGTTGACTACACGAAGGGTCCGGTCACCAAGAGTAAGGGAGACAAAAAGTAATTCAGACGGGGGGGTCCATGCGAGTCAGGTGAAGGGAGACGAACAGATGGAATGATGTTACGCACAAGGGTGAGGAGGCCACGAGCCTGCCCACGGTACCGAGGCAGGGTGTAAACAGTATAGCCAGATAGGCGGATTGGAGTAACTTCGTATGTGATGGTTTCCTGAAGTAGAGCAACATCTACTTGATGGGAGAGCACAAACTGGGCGAGGTCTAAGTCCCTGGATGTTCCATTGTAAGAAGAGGGGGGAACGGCCTCCGGTGTGAGATGAGTCGGTGGGGATAGACAGGGCTCCAGAGGAGGTACCAAATTCTGTTGAAGATATTGGAGAGGGAGGAGTGGGAGAGTGAGGGATGGATCCTCCATCTCGGG
This sequence comes from Homarus gammarus, assembly GCA_958450375.1. Taxonomy (NCBI): domain Eukaryota; kingdom Metazoa; phylum Arthropoda; class Malacostraca; order Decapoda; family Nephropidae; genus Homarus; species Homarus gammarus. The sequence goes on from CAUDMG010001056.1 coordinate 31,943, forward strand.
AGAAGGAAGGAGGCGGGTCACCAGGGCTTGCAAAGTGCGGTGCCCCTGTTTGGTCAGGGTGTCCAGAATGAGTTGTTGTTGCCTCTGCAATGTCGCAATTGTTTCCACAAACGAGTTGAGTTGGGCAGAGAGAAGGTTGATTTGCTTGGAGTAGCGATCCAGACGGAGAGTGATTGTTTCCATAGAACCAACTTGGTGTACCTGTGCAGGAGCTGGAGGTGGCGGCGAGGATTGCCGAGGGCCCGACTGGGCAGGTGGTGGTGGTAGCGACGGAGAGGGACGGTGAGGGTTCAGTTGAGTAAGAGGTGGTGGTGCTGGTGAGAGACAGCGGGGGTCCGGGTGGGCAGGAGATGGTGGTGACTGTGTGGCAGGGCCGGCAACGACCTTGTTCCAAGAACGGTAAGGAGAGGGAGGGGAGAAAGGATGAGTGGTAGGGGTGATGGTAGAGGAGAGGAGATCAATGGGAAATCCTTGGTGGATGGAAGAGGCGGTGGTGGACAGGCGTGAGGTTTGGTTGACAGGGGCTTCGTCAGAGACGAGGGCGGTGGAACACGGAATGTTTTCCCCGGGCGAGTGCCAGGACGCTGTGGGCAGTTGGCATTCCAGGCGTGGTGACTGCCATGGCAATTGACACACCGTGGAACAACTGGGATTTTGTTCTGAATTTTCGATTTGCATTCCACTGTTTCGTGAGGACCTGCACAGAAACCGCAGGCGACCATCCTCGTGAACTCCCTGGTGTGGTGTTTCCACGATTGGCAACGACCACAGATTTTCGGGGTTCCGATAAATCGGTCGAGAGGACAGTTGTGAATAGGTCCTACATTCACCTTCGGAGGGAGGGGGCCCACCCACCTGCCGATGAGTTCGTTGGATGGACGTTTGGAGACCGGGTTGATGTGGCGCTCCTTGTCGAGTAGTTGTGGGAGAAGAGGGCGAAGATCGTCGATAGGGATCTCCTAGGGTACGTGGCGAACCAATACCTTGGTACGACGAGTTTCTGGGGTGATGGTGGTGAACTTCAGCATCACCTCCCCCTGGGGAGCAGGAAAGCCCACTTGAGTGAGCAGGCATACCGTCTCGTCCATTTGTGTGGTGACTATTACTGCTGTAAAACCTCGGCGGAGGCGAAGTGTTGAGTCCAGAAGTGGAGAGTAGTGACAGAAGAACCAGGTCGTCCGTGTGCTCAGGGGCAAGTCCCGAGGAAAGGCGAGACGACGAAGGCGCGACGGGGCAGGTAGACGAAGGGAATCCCCTATGTCCATTGTCAGCGGAGGGTCGGTCATTGAGCCACATGTAAGCTCACTTGGGGGGGACCCCGAAGGCAGGAGGAAGTCACCCTCTACAGCCCCAAACGGGGTGTGAGAGGGAGCCGTAGCCCCTGACTTCTGAGGTTTCTGCTTTTTAGACTTGTCTTCAAGATGAAAGTCGTCAGCATCACTGTCACCTACTGCCGCCGTCTCCAACGAACGGGAGCATTTAACGGCGGGCATGGGGCATGTTGGCAACACTGCAGTCAGGTGGAGTGGTAAACGTCACTGCTGCGTCACACAGCGCATGCGCAAACTTGAAAATCTTCGACCAGAGGGACCGGGTGGTAGGACCAGATGTTTTTATCAAACAAAAATGACAAAGTCCAAAAGTTAAAAAAAAATAGATGCCATTGTGCTGATAACTGGGTTTTACTATAGTTTTCTGCAAAGACTGGGATTAGTAGACTCGCTGAATTCGACATAAATACGACTTTTCAGGAGCAGTGTCTTACAGCCTTTGCTGACACCCAGGCACGCATGCACGTTCCTGTTAAAGCATAAACAGAATCATTGACACGGGTATCTGGTAACACTGAATACTGATCATAATACTCTTTTTGCTTAATCTGCCTATCCTCAACTTTACGTCTGAGTTTGGGATGCACTAGTGACAAAGCTGTTTTAAGTTCTCTATTCATGAGTAATTCTGCTGGAGATCTACCTGTCACAGTGTGGGATCTAGTACGATAACTTAGTAGGAAACGAGACAGCCTTGTTTGAAGGGAGCCCTTTGTCACTGTCCTCAGCCCATTTTTCACAACCTGGACTGCACGCTCTGCCTGTCCATTTAATGCCGGTTTGAATGGAGCACACCAAACATGTTTAATACCATTATAATGAGACAAAACACAATGAGAGAAGAAGATTACATATAAGTAGGAGAAGTATAGAGAGTAAGAATGTAAAGATAGGAAGACTTGGTAGCGTGGCCGAGATGTTATTTACTCAGCGTCAATACGCTTATCTTATCTCGTATGTCAATACACGTATATTACTTCTTAAAGGGACAACTTGTTAAACACCTCTTCGATACAACTAATTATTACTTCACTCAATGACATGGACACATCAATATCACTATTATATCGGGGTACTAACACATCATGCTTTACGTTACTCGACACTGACTCTCGGACACACCTGAATGAATACACTTCCCACAGTAGGTAACTCACCCTAGGAATCGTTCTGACAAGACTCATGTGTACCCTGACGTAGGCCCAGTGGTTGCTTGGCTGGGCTGTCTCCTATGGGAGGCTTCTGCTTAGCTGGGGTCTGGTCGGGAAGTCCCCCTCCCGACCTGGGGAGAGGACAAGCGTGACTCTGAGAATCTCCAGAATAATGAGCGTCTCCTCAGAATGTCCGAATGACAACCAGGATCACAATGATAAAGCCCGTGGACGGGACTGTAGGGCCTTTATATGGGGTCGGCCTAGCCGGCTTCTGACCTCTAACCAATTATCATTAAACTGGTTTGATCTGGATAGCTGTGTGCAGGTGTGGTCCTGCCCAGGTGTCTTGGTTAGGTGAGGTTGTAGGTCACCCGGCTAACTCACGTCATTAGCGGGCGAGGTCAAGTCCCTAGGGTCGACCTGAGGTGTGTCGACCAGGAATGTGGTGGTACCACGAGGTCTGTAGTGTACTTGCTGTTATATGTGACATAATTCTGGGCTGTAAGCTTTGGTCTGACAATCAATCATTACACCTCCCGCCAAGACCAAAGCTTCATCACAGAGACTGATGTCACATATATAGACAGCAACATCACGTGTGGTATCAAAGATAATCCCTGGGGCGATAACATAGTCTCACATTTACAAACAACAATCTCATAGGTGTATGTTTTTCTACTGGCACTAGTTTGATCTGACAAAGCTCACAATACCATTAAGTCTGAGGAAGTTTTGAAAGTCTGAACTCGCAAAGGAAGCGCCATTGTCACTAACAAGGTATCTGACAAACCATGTTGAGCAAAGATTGCATGGAGAGACTATCGTATTTTTTATGTAATTGAAGTCATTATTTTACATTCAATCCACTTTGAGTAAGCATCTAACACAATCAAGAACATTTCACCCTGGAAAGGACCAGCGAAATCTATATGGAGTCTCGACCAAGGTCTCGAGGGCCATGACCACTGGTGAATAGGGGAATTGGGTTGGTCTTTTCCCGAGCTCCTGGCAACTAGAACAGCTATGAACACACATTTCAAGATCCCTAGCTATTGATTTCATTACAACAATACCAGGGTGAGAGTCATGTAATAGAGAAAGAAGTATAGAGCGTCCCATTGTCGGCACCACAGTTCTCGACCCCCACACTAGAAAATCTGACTGAACTGAGAGTTCGTTTTTCCTACTGACATATGGCTTAGTCTGTGATGACAAACTTTCTGGAATGTTCTCCCAATCACCAGTCAAAATGCACTTCTTTACACATGACAAGTTTGGATAATTGTTGGTCCACAAACCTAATTGTTGGGCTGTCACTGGCAACACTTCGTCTTCGAAGCATTGCATTACAAGCAACAACTCGGAAGATTGAGAAGTTACATCAGTCGAAGTAGGAAGGGGTAAGCGACTCAGTTCATCAGCGCTGGTATTAGTTTTACCTGGTCTGTACTTTATGCTGTAGTCATAACCAGGCATCAGCAAAGCCCATCGCTGAACACGTCCAGAAGCATTAGGGCTGATTTCTTTATTATCCCCCAACAATGTTATCAGTGGTTTGTGATCCTTTTCAAGCTCAAACTTACGACCATACAGGTACTGGTGCATCTTTCTTACTCCAAATACACAAGCTAAAGACTCTTTTTCCACCATACAATTATTACGCTCAGCTGAAGACAAAGTGTTAGAGGCAAAAGCAACAGGTTGAAGTCTACCATTTTCATTGTATTGCTGCAAAACACAACCAACACCATATGAAGATGAATCACAGCTCAAAACGTGCTTTTTACTGAGATCAAAATGAACTAGGAGATGAGAAGAACAAAAAAGTTCCTTAGCCTCTTTAAAAGCAGTTTCCTGATCAGAACACCATTTCCAAACTTTATCTTTCCTCAGCAATGCATGTAATGGCTCAAGTAAAGTGCTTAAATTTGGCAAATAATTACAGTAGTAATTCAACATCCCTAAAAATGCTCTCAATTCCGGAACATTCTCAGGTTTGGGAGCATTTCTGATAGCCATCGTTATTGACTGAGTCTGCATGATGCCACTGGCCATAACCTTACGACCCAGGAACTCTACCTCAGGTGCCATAAACACATTTTTGAAGTTTTAGTTTCAACTCAACTCTATCAAGGCGGCGCAATACCTCCTCCAAGTTTCCCAAATGCTCCTTTTCTGACCTAGCCGTCACTAGAACATCATCCTGAAACACTACAGTTTGAGGGACAGACCTCACTAGGGAAAACGTCACGGCAGGGTTAGCTCCGGAGGGATAATTATCAGATATGGCCAGTGCTATGTGCGGTCTTGGGTATGAGAGTTTGTTGACCAAACTGGAGTGGTCCATTGAAGAATTGGCGAGGGCCAAGTTAGAAATTGAGAGGGCCACGTTGGAGAACCTGAAATTAAGGAAAGAGCTGACGAAATTAAAAGGAGAGGCTGGGCGAGTAAAGCCAGTGTCTGACGAAAAATCAAGCGAGTGGAAAATTGTGAGTAGTGGGAAGACAAAGCTGGTGGTGAAGAAGCACACGAAGGATACGACAACAACGTCAACAACAGCTAAGTGTACCAACCCGTTCAGTCCCTTGATAGACGAATTGGACGTTAGTACAGTCAGGGGCAGGGATGACAAGGAAGGTATAAAAACTTTAATTGTTGGTGACTCACAGGTAAGGTACATGGACAGGGCCTTTTGTGGTAAAAACAAAAATAGGAATGAGGGTGTGTTTGCCAGGAGCTGGGGTGGGGGATATAATTGACAGGATGGACAATATCTTGTCTAGTAATGGGAACAAACCCATTATCTGCCTGAGTGCAGGAGGCAATGATATTGGCTGGTGTAGGAGCGAGGAACTTCTTGATAAGTTCAAGGCAGCCATAGATCGTATTAGAACTAAGGGAGGGATCCCTATCATATGCTGTGTCCTGCCTAGAAGGTGAGTTGGCAGTGAATGGTTGTCAAGGGCAGTTGGTGTCAACGACCATCTTGACAGATATTGCAAGTCAATATCAGTCCCATTCATTGACAACTGGGACAACTTCTATGGCAGAAGGGACCTTTATGCTAGGGATGGGGTGCACCTGTCTAGGGATGGAGTAGCAACCCTGGCTGGGGCTCTAGAGGGGGCAGTTCAAAAGATATCGAAGTCTTTAAACTGCTAAGAGAACATATGGGCACGGGGGTGGAGGAGACTGCAGTGGGAGCGGGTAAACAAGGCGAAAGATTACAGGGAAATAGTGTTAGGAATGATGACAAAACTAAATTAGACAGGGAGTTTAAAACTAAACGCGGTAAGGGGAGGACTCAGAACACGACTAACTTAAATGTATACTACGCGAACAGTAGAAGTATGAGAAACAAAATGGATGATATTAGGGCCTTGGTATGTACCGAAGAAATCGATATAATTGCATTCACTGAAACATGGATCAACCTAGACACACGTGAATTACCAGTCGAATACCAAATTGCGGGTTACAAACTGTTCCATACCGATAGGCAGACCAGGAGTAGCAATCTATGTTAGGGATAATCTGAAGTGTGAAATAAATAAGGAAATAAAAACTGAGAGGAATACAGAAACAATTTGGATAGAATTAAGCGACGGTCGGGAAAAATTAATCACAGGAGTAATATATAGACCCCCCAATCTTGATCGTGTCAATGAGCGACTTATCTGGGATGAAATGCGCAGGGCTTCCATACACAACAAAGTCTGTATAGTAGGCGACTTTAACCTTGGCCAAATAGATTGGACTGACCTTACAGGCAACTCAGAATCAGAGGATTTTCTCGAGACGATCCAGGACTGTTTCCTAAGTCAACATATAACCGAACTCACATGGGGTAATAATATACTGGATTTAGTTCTGTCGAACAGAGAAAACCTCATTAGCAATGTCGAGGTAGGGAACGAACTTGCAAACAGCGATCACAAAGAAATTCGATTCCAGTTAGATTTTCAGGGCAGACGTAAGGAAAATTCCACTAAAGTACCAGATTTCAGAAGGGCAAACTTTGACAGTTTAAAGAGGCAGCTGAGAGAGGGGGTGTCGCGCTTGGCCGTGAACCTGACAGATGACACCGACCTGATAACGAGATCTGAGATTGCCGAGTTCCACGACAATTTAAATTGTGAGTTACTTAATGCACAAAGGCAGAACATACCATGCAAAAAACTCAGATCAGACAACAATGACCCTAAATGGATAAATAATTATTTAAAGAACATCATTGGCCAAAGGAAGGCTATAGGTAGAAGGAAAAATCGTGGCGAAATTCACCTCCGGGACTATTATAAAGTATTGGCGAGTAGGGTTAAAACCGAGATAAGGAAAGCAAAGAGGAATAATGAGGTAAGGATAGCAAGGGAGGCGAAGACAAACCCCAAAGGATTCTACCAAATGTATCAAACTAAAACACGAGAAAAGATTGGACCAATACGGTCAGACTCCGGCGAGCTCACTGATAACGACGGAGAAATGAGCAATAATTTGAATAAATATTTTTCAACAGTTTTCACCACCGAAAATTTAAACATGATACCCGAGCCACCGACTCTATTCAGAGATAGTGAAGAAAACAAATTAAGTGAGATAGTAGTGACTAGTAACGATGTTAGTAAGCAAATAGACAAATTAAAGCCTAATAAGTCACCTGGTCCCGATGAGATATTTGCCAGAGTATTAAAGGAATGTAAGGAAGAGCTTAGTATGCCCTTAGCAAAGTTGTTTAACATGTCCTTAAAAACAGGTGTAGTACCAGAATCCTGGAGGATAGCGAATGTAATACCGATTTTCAAGAAGGGGGATAGATCACTATCCTCTAACTACCGCCCAATCAGTCTCACATCAATAGTAGGCAAATTACTGGTAGCAATCATTTTAAACTCTATTCGAAATCACCTGGAGAAGCACCGATTGATCAATGATGCCCAGCATGGCTTCACAAGCGGACGTTCTTGCCTAACTAATCTATTAGCATTCTTTTCATCAGTTTTCGAATCGGTGGACGAGGGGCACAATTATGATGTGGTATATCTCGACTTTAGTAAAGCCTTCGACAGAGTCCCCCACGAAAGACTAATTAGAAAGGTAGAAGCTCATGGCATCAAAGGTGACATCCTTAAATGGATTAGGGCTTGGTTACAGGACAGGAAACAGCGAGTGAGCATTAACGGCACTAAGTCCCAATGGAGCAACGTCACAAGTGGAGTTCCCCAAGGCTCAGTACTTGGACCATTATTGTTTATTATATACATAAACGACATAGATATCGGCATAGACAGCAACATAAGTGAATTTGCTGATGACACTAAAATAGGACGTGTTATCAAATTTGACGAGGACTCGGCAAAACTACAGGAAGATCTAAACAAATTTTTCGAATGGTCTGAAAAATGGCAGATGAAATTCAACGTCGACAAATGTAAAGTACTCAGTGTAGGAGATGTAAACAGGGAAACCAGATACCAGATGAACAACGATGCCATAGAGAAATCCGACTGCGAGAGAGATTTAGGGGCAATGATAAGTAGGAACCTTAAGCCAAGTAAACAATGTGTTTTTGCTCGTAACAAGGCTAATAAAGTACTTGGGTTCATACAAAGGAGTGTTAGTTACAAGACAAGCGAGGTCATCCTAAAACTGTATCTTGCTCTTGTGAGACCACACCTGGATTACGCAGTTCAGTTCTGGTCACCGTATTACAGAATGGATATAGAATCCTTGGAAAGAATTCAGAGGAGAATGACAAGACTAATCCCGGGCATTAGGAACCTTGAGTATAGAGACAAGTTAAAGCATCTTAATTTGCACTCCCTTGAGAGACGTAAAGCGAGGGGCGACCTGATAGAGGTGTATAAGTGGAAGGCAGGGCTAAACAAAGGGGACATTACAAAGGTACTCAAATTATCCAACCAGGAGCGAACTCGTAACAATGGTTTTAAATTAGACAAATTTAGATTTAGGCGTGAAATAGGTAAACACTGGTTTGGAAACAGAGTAGTGGATGAATGGAACAAGTTACCAAATATCATCATTAACTCGAATACGCTGAATTGCTTCAAACATAGGTTGGATGCTCATATGAGCAATAGGGGTTGGGTGTAAACGGGACTGTCCAGTATGGGCCAATAGGCCCGCTGCAGTTTTCTCCATTCTTTTGTTCTTATGTTCTTATGTGTCTTTGAAACATAACAGCAGCTGACCGGACTCCAAACGGACACCTGTTGTAAACAAACAATCCTTTATCGGTGTTAATACAAGTATATTTCTGTGACTCCTCGTCAAGTTCCATTTGAGCATATGCTGAGGTAAGATCAAGCTTGGTGGAGGAAGTTCCACTACCGAGAGTAGCAAATAGATCATCTGCTTTAGGTAGTGGGTCGCTATCGAGTTTGGAAAACTTTTTTATAGTAGTTTTATAGTCCCCACAAATGTGCACACTACCATCAGATTTTTTCACAGGGACTATTGGACATGCCCAATCACTGAATGTTATTGGTTTTATGATATCCTCAGTCTGGGGTTTGTCAAGCTCTTTTTAAATTTTTGGTTTGGCATTCTTATCCATATGATGTCCACTGAATAAACCAGTGCCATCTTCGTGGTGTTGATTAATGTAATCTTTTTCTTTTAAATTTTTTATTTATTTATACTATTATTTTTTTTTTTTCCCCCCCCCCCCCCCCCCCCCCCCAGGCCCCGTTGTGAGTCGATGACACGAAAGCAATGTTGGGCCACATCCTCTCACAATCCACAAAGGTAATTCACGAGACGTTCCGTCATAAGTTATTGTAACCATAGCACTACCAACCACGGGCACTAGCTGATCCGTATAAGTTTTAAGACTCTTAACAACTGGTTCCAATTCTGGTTCTACTTTTCCGTTCTCTTTCCATAACTTTTCATGTCTCATGACTCATTACAGTTTTGCAGGCTCCGGTAACCAATTCCACGTTTACTCTAATACGATCAATATCAACCGGTACAAGTATAGTAGAGGCTGAAGGATTATCACCATTGAACTTATACATTGAATAGAGTTCCACTTCACTGTCACTTGTCCCAGTTTCTAAAATGTTGGTTGCACCAGGGTCGTAAATACTGGAAGATTCCTGCAAGCCATCAGCTGCAGGCTGCAGCACCTGAGTTTCTGCAGATTTATCAGTCCTATGGCCATTTTTCCCACACTTTTTACAAGTATATTGCTTGAAACGACACAGGTGTGGTTTGTGATTCCAACCACAATGCCAACACTCAATCGATTCCTTGCCTTCAATGTTCGCCACATCACCTCTGCTACTACTCCTATTGGCCATTCCAGAACTCGGAGACGCAAACTTGAGAGTTGACTGCGGCTTGCATTTACTCTTATAACCTGTCCCAAGCTTGTAGACTGCTGAACATGAAGTAGAATTCTTGGACTTAGAAGATATCTCCTCAAGGTTCTGGTTAGTTGTTACACACGCCCGAGCCATGGTGATTGCTTTACCAAGGGTCATCGTATCGCCTTCCGTGAGCAGTTTCTTCAGAATTGAGTTATCATTAATACCCATCACAAAAAAATCCTGCAGCATTATATCCAATGTGGCTCCAAATCCACAAGGCTCGGCCAGATGACGTAAATCTGCAACATAGCTTGATATATCCTGTCCTTCCTGTGTGACGTGTGTATATTATATAATTTGTACCTCGATATGATCACACCTGCTTTCGGTTTGTACTGGTCCTCAATGAGTTTGGTAAGCTCCCCATAAGTCTTGTTTGTAGGTTTGGCAGGTGCTAGTAGATCCTTCATTAAACTGTAAGTCTTGTTCCCGCACACCGTCTGCAACACAGCACGCCGACGGTTAGCCTCACCCGTAGTGTCGAGCTTGTTAGCCACAAAATATTGGTTCTTTTATGTACAAAATCAGACCAGTCCTCACCCACTTGGAACTCCTGCAACAATCCAAACTGGGCCATGGTCCGGGGCGTCCGTGGGGCAACAGAACACGTAAAAGCCGCCTCGTCGTCATTTGTTGTGTATATAATTAGCCATCAGATAGGGTGAGAGAAACAACTTCTTGCAAGGTCCAACATATACTGTCACAAACGTAAGCTTACATCTACAAAGTTGATAACATTATAACACAGAAAAGAAAGTGCAACTATCAATGTGTAACATGAGCTAACAGAAGCATCTATGTAAGGAATCACTCCACAAAGAATAATACAATGAAGCATTGAAACATACAAACAAAACAATGAGACATGTTTGAACCTGGACACAACAGGGACGGCATCAGGAACAACCAGATTTTACAGATTTTTGCAGATTGCCCACGAGGGCACCCCCTTACATCCTGTGGAAGGTGAAGCGCAGAAGCGTTTACAGTGCCCAACTGGGAAGCATGCGTAGTTCATGCTTGCCTTTATGACTTATGCATTAAGGGCGTAAAGGCCTGAAGGGTCATGGGTTTTGTCAGCAAGTTACATAAAGTGACAGAATGATGAGTGTGTGGGGGGGAAAATTCCCGGTACAATTTATCTGTTTATGGCAAAGTGTGGCAGGTCCCTAAATATAATGTCAAGTGCCAGGCCTGTCACTAAGAGGAGGGATATCTGGTCAGGGAGGGAAGAGGTGCTGGTAACGGCTGGGGACCTGTAGGAGGAGGTCATAGGGCAAATGAGGATGTGGTGAAAGAAGGTGTGAGAGTCGGTTGACCACAAAGTTTACAAACAGTGCGGCCAGGCTCATGGATGCCAATGTACTAGGCGTGGCGAAGTACAGTGTGGGTGGTGGAGGTGATATGGTGTGGTGGGGCAGGTAGAGTAGGGTTGGAGGGAGGCACATAGGCATTGACAACATTGAGGGACATAACTTTTAGTGTGATTGTGATGGTGTGTGCGTCGACATGTCGGTGGGGTACAGGTAGCTGGGGGTGGTGTCCTCAGGTCCAGGTAGCCCTGGTGGAGACAGCTCAGACACAGGAGTGGGCGCAGCTTGCGGTGGGTGGAGGACAGGTTGAGGCACCAAGTGTCATGAAGATGAGGCAAGACTTCGCTCGGGGGCAGCAGGACATACCAGGGCAGGCCCGGTAGGCACTACACAAGTAGTGAAGGCCGCCGGCGGTGGAGTAGGCCGTGAGCAAGGGGGGGAGGGGGGCTCACAAGGGGACCACCAGCTTGTGTCAAACCAGAAGAGAGGAGTGACTGGGTGGCAACAGATGGCAAGAGTAGGTCGGAGTTGGTGGTACAGAGTGTAGCGAAGAGTTTTTCAATACTGTTGGTAAATTCTCGGAAGAGGGATATGATCTGTGTCATGTCACTGGCGGGGGGTTGTGGGGGGCGGGGCACCGGTGGGAGCACAAGGCCTGACAGCTTCAGAGTAGAGACAGGGAGGAGGCCCAGTAGTAGTTGAGTTAGGATAAGGCCGGGACTGCTATGTTGTAGCCTGGGGAGGCCAGGCAGAGGCAGGTGTTGTTGAAGAAGGCATTTCTGGAGACAGAGGGTACACAGGGGGGTGTGGCCCGGAAGACTGGTGGGGTGGGGCGTTGTGGTAGACTTGGCCTTCGAGGAGGCTTTTCCTCTGGGACAGACGGGCGATTGGGGCATTGCAGTGAGTCAGCATTGTGCCTGCCACCACAGTTACAACATCTGGGATCAATTACATAGCCCACCCCACCACTATTAAGGTGGTCTTTGATTTTCTGGGCACAGGTGGCGGAGTTGTGGTTACGTGAACAGAAGCGACATCTGGGACGATCACGTCGGCAGCAGGCAGTGAAGTTGTGACCCCAATGAGAACAGAAAACACAAAATGCAGGCTCAGGATGATAGGCTTCTGCATACAGTGGGGGTAAGAGTGGGTGGTCATCCACAGTGGTTGGGCACTCCCTTCCTTTCCACTTGACAATGACAGCGGGTTGTGGAACTCTCCCCCGGTAATGTCTACGTATACTGAGTATACAAGAGTTAAAGTCAGCTTATAAGGGGAAACGTTTCACTAGGATGTGGCAACATTCATCAAGTTCTACTGGTTGGGGGGGGGGGGGGGGCCAACAGTACTAAGTGTGTTTCATAGACCACAGGAGTCTGACACTTGATAAAGTTCCGGTTCTTACCTTGTCGTAATTGAATGCTGAAGCCGTGCTGTCTGCAGTACTTCATCATCCAATTAAAGCAGTCCTCTACAGTTTTCAGTGAGTCCTTGGGGAAGTGCAGATTCAGCTTACTTGGCTGGTTGGCAGAGGGCAGGGTGATAGGGTCTGTGGCATTGGTGTTTCCACTTCGGGTAGCGTTTCCCATAGAAACATTACCGTCGCTGTCATAATCACTGGGGTCTGACTCTTGAAGGGTGTTGGATTCAGTATGACCAGGCGAGTTGGTAATGGCATCCGTATCAGAGATGTCTGCGTCTGCGTCAATGAGAGAGCCTCTTCTGGGACGTTTATGTCGACCCCCCATGCTGGCAAAACTTGCCAGCCGAGGGGACTTTTGTGGGACGATTGGGTAGTCAAGAGCACCTAGATGGGCACATCTGTCCTCTTATGTGGTCACGCCATGACTGACGGGAACAACCAGAGAAAACATTCTCGATGTCCCTGTTGATCCCTGGCCAATAGGTAGTCTGCCGAGCCCGACACTTGGTGCGCTTCACTCCTTGATGATCGGCATGAAAGTGTGACAGAGTCTCCCGGCGAATGCTGCAGGATATAAGCAGCCTCGGCCTATACACAATGAGGTCATCGTCCAAACAGTACGGCCTTAAGAGTGATTCCAACTCGTGCCTTCGGACATATCGATTAAGGGGATTATTTTTCGTAATTTTCGGCGAATATTTGAAAAATGACGAAATATTTAGAAAAAAAGTCACCAGCTTTGTGTAGGCTTCAAGAGTCTTGAATTGAATTGAATTGAAACAGTTTATTTAGCCAGAAAAACACAGATACAGAGTGGATAATAATAACAATATTAACATGGCAGAGCCAGTTGAGAACCTGAGCTCTCTTTGAGGTACCTGATATATACTATACATTTATCTCAAGGAAGTATTATGTAACATTTAGTATCATCTGGAATAGTACAATAGCATGGTGGCAATAAGAACATCTCATAATGTTACCACGGTTATCACTTCAATATTTATTAATTTTATTTATTTATTATTATTTGTTATTTTTTATTTTTTATTTATATATACATAAATTACAGTAAAATTGAAAAACATAAGTATAATGGGGGAGCAGTACAACATGGGTTGTACAGTAGTAAAGTTGAACAAGAGGACAGAGCTGTCAGGATTATGTCTAGTTGGCAATTATGTTTATTGCAATGGTAATGACTTATCTATTTGCATGATAATTTCCGATAAAACGGTTTTGATGGTACAATAAAAGCAGGTACTGTAAATATAGTAGGTGTTACAAGAAATATTAATACTTAGACAATAGATATTTTTTAGGAGATGATTTAAAAGAAGGGAGCGTAGTCTTTGCTTGGATGGGTGGGGGTAAGTTGTTCCACACCTTCACACCGTGATATTTTATGGAGGTCTGGGACTGAGAGGAGTGCAAGGAGGGTGGTCTTAGTAGCTCTGGGTGCCTTAAGTTGTATCTCTGATTATTCCGGAACTGGAAATAATTATTGCCAAGCAAGTGATTGATAGATTTGTAAACAAAGAGGGCACAGCAGTAGGTGTTAATATTTTCGAATTTTAACATTTTCAATATAGAAAAGTTTTTGTTTGTGTGATCTGTTTTTTTCAAGTAGGTCATTGTCCGTGCAACTCTCTTTTGTGCAGTAACCAGAGATTGTGTTTTTGAAGAGCCAGAGGCCCCCCCATAGTGTGTGACAGTGTATCAGGTGTTGGTAAACAAGATCATGATAGATTTCTTTCATTGCTGTGAGAGTGACTGTCGAGTGTGATACATGATACAGCACTGTTTATTGACTTTACTGTGAATGGCTTGTATGTGGTTTCTCCAGTTAAGTTTCTCATCAACAATAACTCTGAGGAATTTAGTATTTTGTTGGCGTTTGAGGAATGTATTACCAAGGTACAGGCGATCCAAGTCTGGGGGTAAGTTTTTCCTTCTCTGAAGGATCGTGTAGTGGGTTTTCTCAAGGTTTAAGGTCAGTTTATTATGTATTACTTTACTCAATTCAGTGTTCATAGTTCTCATCAAGGAATGGAGGTCTGAGTTGCTGGCATAGAGATTACTATCGTCTGCAAATAAGTTGTATTTTTATGAGTGTGCTGGCGTGGACTATGTCGTTTATGTACAACAAAAACAGTACTGGACCGAGAATGGAACCTTGGGGGACGCCATACAAGATTGCGAGGAGTCAGATTGGTGATTATTATAGCAGACATACTGCATCCTGTTGGACAGATATGAGGTAAACCAATTGTGGGACAAATTCCTAACATTAGTGTGGGGTCATCTGTAGATTGCTTGTACTGCACACAGGATTGTCTTCCCTAAAAACCCTTTAATTCATATTATGCTACATAACATTCAAATCCACCGCGCTTGTAGAATCTCAGAAAACGGGAAACGTTGATAAAGGATAACTCACCTACTGAATGTTACTGAAGTATTTGATGAATTGTACCCAGGTACGAGTATATAATATTAAGTGTATGTACTCATAGCATTAAGGAGAACTCAAGGTATCTATAAGATGGTTGGGAGAGTTCCAACCAGTACGGATTAGTGTACTACAGGGGCTAAATGTAGATCGTGGTTGAAGGTCATTCTATGGCCGTCTGTGAACGATTAGTGAACATAGCTACCACAGATGGCCGATGAAATTATAAAAGAACATTGATTTGGAAAAAAGATAAATGTGTCAGAACTATGTGAAGTGTTGGAAATGATCCAGAAACTATACTTCAAAGGAAATATCGTGTATGCATTGGTGTGAACTTAATACACCTCGTTATCTCGTGTGACGTATACCCACGCTGGAACGCCTCGGGCGTACCGCATTGATATTATAATCCAATGATTTTCCCCAGGAACTAGCAAACCAGAACCTTACCTTAGTGTGTAATTTAGGATTAAGATATGTATTTATAAGGCATAAGGTCACAATAGATAGGAAAATGGAGATGTGAGAATCATAAGAATTCAAAATGAAAATTAGAAATTGGAAACTGTAGGCCTAGTCTGTATCGCCCGTTTTTTTACCGAAACAGGTCAGTGCCCTTCATCGTGCTTTATTCAGCCCTAAAAAGACTTATCTAGCAGTTCTTACATCTTAAAACCTTGCCTAATGTTATAAAGTGAAGTCATAGTGTACTAGTGTTGTCATGGTCACGTTGACTGCTACTCTTTTTAACTAATGATTCTTATTAAACTCCACGACCGCAAAACATGAGTGGGTTAGCAACCCCTGTGAAGAAGTGTTTTTCCCCACAGACCCTACACTTGTGTTCCCTCCCAGTGTCCCGCCTTTGTGAAGACGGCAGTTGTCGATCAGTTGTTATTCCACTTTCTCCTGGGAAGCTCAATCTTGAATTAGTCTGTGTAAATCAACTCTAGTAATTCGCCAGACCTTTGTCAACTGAGGGTTATCCTTGAATGAGTAACACTTAGTTTGTTTGTAATTACTGTCATTGCGTGAGTAGCGATCGCTGGCAACTCAGGGGTATATATACCATGGCATCAGGCAGGGCGAGCATCCCCTGACGTCTCTCTCATTTGCCTCCAGGTATGTTTTTGTGTTCACTATCCATTCAGTTTGATTCAGGTAATTGTAGTGAATATCAATGTTCATCAGTGTTCATGCTTTAACAGTTGAATTGTCATTCACCCAGTGTAAGAAGTAATATAACGTAAATATGTCTGTCGTTCCCAGACAAGAGATTTGTTTTTTTTGTGTTGTCATGCTTCCCAAGTCCCCTGACGTCTCTCCCATTTGCCTCCAGATCCAATTGTGACTCTTGGATCACTCGACAACTGCCCCGGATGTAATAGATACTCAGCAGGGATCAATATATGAGACGATGGCACCGATGCGGCCTGATTAATCTGCTCCACTGCCTCTTGGTGCCAGACCCCAGACTCACCATGTGTCTGGCTATCCCCGACCACAGCAACAGTCGTGAGCCCTAGTGTTCTACCTTGGGACACTCCCTGGAAGTTATATGTCAACAGAGTGTGTTGTAATATGCATGTTGGGGATAATTAGTTGGAAATAATTATCCCATGTTGGGTAGTGGACCCATGTATCTGCTGGCGTCAGTATTAACGTGTATGTTATGAGTGCATCTCATAAGCACTACCAACAGTCAGTATGTTGTGTTAAGTACCTTGTAATGTGTGAAAAGTAAAGTTGTCCACTTGGGACTCGGAATAAAGTCTTGTAACTGTAATGAGATGTACCACTAGAAGATGTGGGTGAAGTAGAAGTACGCACTTGGAGTGGCAGTAAAGTAATCTACAAGG
Organism: Homarus gammarus; assembly: GCA_958450375.1. Classification (NCBI taxonomy): domain Eukaryota; kingdom Metazoa; phylum Arthropoda; class Malacostraca; order Decapoda; family Nephropidae; genus Homarus; species Homarus gammarus. The sequence continues at coordinate 48,869 of CAUDMG010001056.1, forward strand.
TGTGCCATGTACTATGTATTGTAAGTAGGGCCAAGGAACTGGTCCTACTAGGTAATGTAATGTAACACCAGTAAGGTTGTGTGCAGTAAGAGTGTAAGATCTGAATAATTCCTGTTGAGTAAAAATAAGAAGATAAGGAAAGAAGTAAAGAAGAAAGTACTGAGTCTGCAATAAGCCCAGGAGTGAGCCTGGTAGTTATATGTTAATAGTATCTCTTTTTTCCTTTCATTTCATATTAGGTGTATTCATTTCTCCCACAGTATTTTACCTTTATTTCCGTCCAAGTGACTTGATACCAGAATTACCATACCCATGTGCCTAGACCCTCGTCCATGCTACCAAAAGAATGTCCATACTACCAAAAAGAACTACGGTTATGCAATAACCAGTGAAGTAAGTAAAAAGAATATGTGACGGAACTGAGCAAGAGTAAGAACTAAGACAAGAGAAGTAAGTAAGATAAGGGTGGTGTAGGTGTTGGAAAACACCCGCCCTTACAGTGTGTGGTGATGAAAGCCCCTCAGGCATTACTCTGAGTATCGCCCGTCTTTTCACCGAAACAGGTACCACGACGCGCATTCAGAGAGTCAGCCATTACCTCAACTGTGAGGGACGCGCCATGTGGGGTGCGTCTGCTCGCAGTGGTCATGCACCTTCACTGTGAATCTGTGGATACCCTACATATCACCACCCGGGATAGAAGAAAATCACTGTATACTTGAGAAGTTTTGCGATCGCTACGTGGAGCGACTTCCTAATACCAGGCGTGGAACCAATACTGGTATGATTACCTGGGAAGTATCCCATCTGCTTATCAAGAGAAGTGTAATGAAAATAATAGTTGTTCTCCTGATGAAGACCAACTCTTTTTGTAATGTAACAGGTGATGTTATACTGATGTGTTTGGTGTCATTGTAAGAAGGAATGACCGAGGTAAGGAGGTTCAGTAATTGTTATGAGGAATGAGTATGTTAATGACACGCAATTAATGTAAGACGTATGTTGTTGGGTCATGTAACTAAAATCATAGTTGTTCTTCTGAGGAAGGCCAACTCTTCTTGTATTTTGACGGGATGCAATATGTTTTACAAGGAATAAATTAGTTAAGATATGCTTGTTGTTTCACCCTTCTCCCCACTATCGATTTGGTCAATGAAAAACCCAACCCAATGCCTAGCTTACTCTGCCCGCTACCTAACGAGCTACACACTGTCCAGAGGGGGTCTGGTGGCAGCGACCTTAAATTAAGAATAGTTAAGTTATCCCCTTAGAATTAGTGACCCCAGAATCTGGCAGTATAAACTCCTACTAGGATATTTCGTGTGTCGTTACGTAATTCAATGAAAACACTCTCCATATACTCCTCAACCTTTAAATCATCTCTTACAGAAGTGTTTTACTTGATATCAACATATAGTGCGACACCACCACTGTGTCGTGACGTGTTGACGCAGTGTCTATTATAATCAGGAATGTTAAACAAATGGTCAATATCGTCAGTGAGTTTGGTCTCACAGAACCCAAGTACATCAAATTTGTGAGCAATAGAAGATAAACACTGATCTAAAAAGGTATCTAGATGAAGGGGAATACTGCTGATGTTATGGCTAATCAAGGAGAAGGAATGAGGTAGTAGGAAACAATAACTAAACTCGGGAGAGTCAGGAAAGTAATAGATACAGTTTGGGTTGGTGTAACCCAGTGAGTTCTGTAGAAAAGCATCAGGATCGATATGAGGGAGTATTGTGTCGACACCATGGGTAAATGGGGTGTAACATACGATCTAGCTCATCTAAGGGAATGACACTAGCATCATCAGTGTGGGAACATTGATACTGATTAAGGAACAGTAAAAACTCAGGGTCACTGAGGTGTGAAAAAGGAAGATCTAAGAACATTATAATAGTGGGAGGTTAACGTACTCACATGTGCTGCAACCAACAGAATTAGGATGACTGTTGAGGGTGATTCCCAGATGGAGTGGGAGGTGCGCCTGTCACTCAGGTTTGAGGGTTGTTGGTTTCCACCACAGAGGGTAGACGTGTAGTACTTGAGTTGGCCGACAGGGGGGGAAACGCCGCAAGTGATTACGACAGTGGCTGGTTCCCCCTCTGTGGGGAGAGGGTTCTCGAGGGGCTTGGGGGGGGGGGGGGGGGTTGGTACAGCGGGTGGGTGAGTGGGCGGGTGTGTAGCGTACTGTATGTGGCCAATTGTCAATTCTCTTAGTATGGCCACACAAACGTACGTACATGTACATATCTCACACTCAGGAATGAGGTAGAATAGAAACTCACAATGCGCTTTCTGTATATATATATTGTTGTACAGCGCAGTGCTTTGGAGTGACTAGGTGAGGAGTAGCTTGCTCAGAGGTCCTGTAGGGCGAGGAGGTTTCTGAGGAAGCTGGGTGGTGAGGAGCTGTGAGAGATGTTGCTGGTCCGGTAGCCGAGTGTAGAATGGTCTCCCTGATGATGATGATGATGATAATGGAGATAAAATGGCAATGGCCTGCCATGGGAAGGGAGAGAAGAGGTAAGGTAGAAGGAAAGTTGTGAAAGGGGAAGTAAAGTAGTAGAGAATAAAAGCAGGTGGACTATCCACCTAGCAGAGACGATTTGATTGGCTGTGGTGAAGGCCGCACTAAGAGGTCGCCCGACCTCGAGGGAACAGGGGGGGGGGGGTGGGGGGAGGAGGCTAAGCTAGCTAGCAAGGGGGTGTTTGTTATTGTGTTAGTTGGAGAGGTCTACTAGGTCCTTGTGTAACTAGTAGAAAACTCATCTTTTATCTTATTGGCGTCAAGAAGTTGTTTATGCAGTGGTGGATAATTGTGTAAGTTGGGGAGGTCTGCTAGGTCCTTGTGTAACTAGTAGAATACTCTCATCTTTTGTGTACTATTTAGTGTACAATAGTTCTGGCTCTTGAGGGTTATGGAGAAGGCTTTTTGGCCACCAGCTGTGTGATCTTCTGGTGTCCTCTGTTTTTAGTCGATGGTATATTTCGTCTTCCATTACTACTAGTTTGTAACATACTGCCTGTGCTTGGCTGTATGTTCTTATGTTCAGTGGTAAAATATTGTATTTTTCGTGAAGCTCTTTAATTTTGGTTGTGTATGGGGGACGTTGTTTGGAGGCTCTGCGGATGGCTTTGTTCTGTGTTGCCTGAAGTTTTAATTGGTTGGTAAGGCTGATCGTGTTTAATGGTATTGGCGGGTATTCAAGATGGGGGCGGACAAGTGCTTTAAGTAGGTGTAGTTGTATTTTCTCTTCCATTTTGCCGAATCTTCTTAATTTGGTAAGCTGTATTTGGGCTAGTCTATTACGCTCTGTTATGTGTTTATTTATTCCGGTTCTTGTTATTGTTAGCCCCAGTATTTTTCCTTCGTTTGAGTATTGTATTTCTTCGTTGTTTACTGTGATTGGTGCTGGGTTTATCCTTGAAATGTGTATGATCTTTAGTTTCTGTGTATTAGATTTTATTTTCCATTTCTTCTCGTAATTATTCATTTGTATTATGGTGCGACCTGTTTTTAATGCCATCATCAGTTGGCCTTGCCTGGATGGCGGATGATCTGGGTGACATCATCAGCATATGCGATGTATTCACCGTGTATTGGTGGCGGCATGTCTGAAGTGTAGATTGTATAAAGCGTTGGGGATAAATTACTTCCTTGTGGCACTCCACTATAAAGTCTGAAGCTTGGGCCTTTGTGATTGCCTATTATAATGTGTGCTTCTCTATTGTCCAGGAAATTACACAGTAGAGAGGTGAAGTTGTTAGGGAGTTCTTGATTGGTTATTCTATATTTAAGTCCCAAGTGCCAGACCTTATCGAACGCTTTTGCCAGGTACCTTAAAACTATGTTGCACTGTTCTTTATTATGCATTGCGTTTGCAATACTTTCGTATATAAGGGCTATGGATGTGTTTGTTCCTCTGTGTTTCCTGAATCCGTGTTGTCTAGGGTTGTATTTGTATTCCAGTTCCAGGTGTGTTCTTAATCGTTGGTTAATTATTTTTTCCAAAATTTTTCCCGGTGTTTCTAAGAGAGAGATTGGTCTGTAGTTTTCTACTGGTGTGGGGGCGTTTCCCGGTTTTGGCATCAGTCTGATAATTGCTATCTTGAATTTCTTTGGGTAGTAGCCTGAAGCTATGGATGCATTGAATATATTTCTTCGTAGAAGTACCATGTTGCTTGGTAATTGCTGTAAAATGAGTTTATTTATTTTGCTGACTCCAGGAGCCTTGTTCTTAAAGCTATTGAGTGTTCTTTTACTATTTCATCCACCGTGATTGGTTTGTTTAGTGGGGACATGTCATCCAGTGTATTCAGGTCGATCGTGGGTCTCGGTTGCCAAATATGGGTTATTTGCGACATGTGGTTGGATACTTCCCTCTCTGTGGTCATGCAAAGGTTTAAGTTTTCTTCGTTGGTGATTTGAAAAATCTTTCTCCAGAAAGATCTAAATTCCGGTTCTTGTTCGGTTGGTTCTGTTAATTTGACTTGATTACTATTTATTATATAGTTTGACTCGTTGCTTGAGGTTCCCATTAAGTGCTATATTTTCTGCCAGAACTGTTTCGGTTTATGGTAGTTTCTTTCCGTTTCTGAAATCAGCTTCTGCCAGTTCCTGTTGTATGCTTCTTTTGATATCTTTTTTAGTTGTTCGTGTATTATGTTGTATATGTTTCTGCGTTCCGGTGTCCATCCTTGCTGTGTGATTAGTTTAATTAGGTTGCTAAATTGTGTCTGTATGATTCTTGATTGGTGTGAGTATTGAGGGTGTGGTAATGTTCGGTAAGTGGTCTTGGGTATGTTGTGTTCCATGGCCTGGATGACGTGCTCATACCATATATCCAGTGATTGGTCTATTAGAGAAGTATGCCCGTTTTGTAATTGTATGGGTTGCGGGTTATTTAATTCTTGTTTGAAGTTTTCCCAGTTAGCCCGGTTATAGATGAATCTTAGCCTGGCCGGGATCTGTATTGGGGCTGTGGAGAGTGTGGCTGTGATAGGGAGATGATCACTAGTGGATATTGGGCCGGGTTCGAGTAGTATGTTTAGGTGGTGGTGTTGATTTGTTAACACGAGATCTGGGTATCTTGTGTGGCCTGCTCTGATGTACGTGGGGAATTCCGGTCCGAGGTGTACACGTTGCCGTGGCTCACTAGTGTGTTCAGGACCCGGCCTACTGCGTTGTTGGTATGGTGTCCTAGTATGCGGTGTCTAGCGTTGAGATCACCCAGAAATTATGCAGGAGGGAGGTAGCAGGTGCCAATTATGATTGGACCCGTTGTGCTGTTAATTTCTATTGCCAGAAAGTTTTCTTGGAATGTATCATGGATTTTATGTTTTATGCTTCTTTTAATTGCTATGGCAACTTCATCTTGTAAAGGATTTTGGCTGTTTTTTTGGTATACTGTGTAATTAAATATCTTGATTTTATTTGAATTATCCCTGCCGTAAGAATTTAGTATGATGACGTCTGGGTCTAGGGTACGATATATGTTGTATAATTCGTGAGCTCTTGTATGTGTCCAGGCCAGGACATTATGTTGAATTATTTTAAGTCTGTTGATTATGAATGGTGATGTCTCGAGCTTGTTTGCGGCATTTTGGATGAACGATGTTCTCCTGAAGACCTCCTCTCCGTATGCAGGCCGAGGCGAATTTTCCTGTATTTGGATTGCTCCACCTTTTCTATTCTATTATATTTGGTCAGGATTCTTCCTCTCTTTATTAGTGTTTCTATATAGTGATCTTCCATATTAGCATCTGTATATGTATATTTTACTCTTCCTTCCCTGATCTCCGCCAATAGTCTCTCGGTTGAGAGTATTTGGGGGGCTGAGCACGTGTAAAATCTGATACCGGTTTCCTCAACGAGGTCCTGATTCTCAGTCATTTTTCTTGGTGACGGTGGTGGTGCCACAATTCCCATTTTGGTCTTTTTAGGGGTGCTATATACGAACGCTTGTTCAGGTTGTATAACAGTTTCATGTTGTGAAATGGGTTCCTGCTCCTCTTCATCTTCTTCCATTCCCTCTTCGCTACTTTCTGATTGGGGGGGTTTGTCGGTAGTGGCTTGTGATTGGGTGACTTGCGCCTGACTGGTGGTTTCCGCTGGTTTATAGATCAGGTTGAAGATTTCTGATGAAGGGACGTCTGGGAGGTTATTTGCCGCAAACATTTCCTTTACCCTTTTAGCAAAGCATCCTGGTTTGGCAATATTCAAGAGGGGCGTGTATTATTGCCGTCATGATTTTAACCGATAGTTGACTTCCCAGGTTGAGCACTATAGGTTGAGCTGGGGGTTGTGAGGCTACCTTTTCAAGGACTTTAGTTGTTTCCTTTGTTAATTTGGTTACCGCCGAGTAGGTCCTGTTTTGCTTTTCCTGTGCTCTTTCCTTTTCAATTTTCCTCCTTTCCTTTACAATCGCTTTCCTTACTGGACAGCGTGCTGCCAGTGTTCTGTGGTCCCCTTGGCAGTTCAGGCACCTAGGAGTTACACTGCTTTTGCATTCCCGGAATGTATGTCCCTCCTCCCCGCATTCGGAGCAGTATTTTGTGTTTTTGTTCGGGCAGTCCCTGGCTAAGTGGGTATATTTGTAACAGTTCCAGCAAGGTGTGATGGGAAAAAATTCTTCCTCTTCAACTTGATTGCTGCCTATATGGTAGTAGGAGAGACAGAATCCTTCCTGTATTGCTTTTGGTGCCATTCCTATGTCCTGAAACCTAATTTTCAGCATAGATAGTAGTCTAGGTAGTTTAACTACCTCCTCTACTTTGGCCCATTGATTTCTTAGTTCCAGGTCTCGTTTCAATTGTTCTTCGGTCGATTGTTCTGTGATGGTCTTGTCCAGTCTTTTAACTACTACAGTCTTCCTGGCTCTTAATTGTGGTGGGAAAATTACTTCGAATCGCTGCTTCTTCAATTCCTCTATGCTGTCATTCGATAGTAGGGAGTCAACGTCTTCTTCTGTCAGGCAGAGGGCGATGAATGAATCCTTGGTTGTAATAAGGCTCGTGATCTTAATTAGTAGTTTTGCACCGAGCAGTTCGGCTAGTGAGCTCTTCCGCGGTTCGGTTACATCCCCATCAAGGGAGCGTATCCTTACCCTATGTGCCCTCATTGTAGAGGGGGCAAGGTGGACAAGCCACCTTTTGAAATTCGATGGGTAGCCTACCTAGTCTGGGTGAGTTAACCTACCACAGGAATTACAACACCTCCCACCGCCTTTTGTCGGTCGAATGGTCGAAAGGTGGTTCCCGTGTATCTCTCCCAGAGCCCTGTCAGGGGAGCCTACTTCCCTAGTGTCTATCTAATCTGCTCACTTATAGGCGTGAGCCCTAGTGCACCTACTTGGGGGGGGGGGGGGGGATACAGGATATGCGACCCCCTTCCCGGGTGGACCCGCACGATCACGGTTTCCCAGGAAGGCTCGGCGGAGGGATGGTTCTGCTCCTTCTCCCTTTCTTGTTCACAAACTCCTGGGAGGGGGGTGAACATTTACAGGGAGGACCCAAGGACGAATGCACCTCTAGGATGCAGGTCCCCAGGCCAGAGCGAAATAGAAGGAAGAATAAAGGAGGAATAGCCACTGGTGCAAGAAACACTAGTGGGGTCGCGGCAGGCGTCCGCTACAAGAAACCGTCGCAGAGCACCCAATCTGGGCCGCCTCTGATCAGGAGTCACCCCTGATCAGTGGAGAGGCAAAGAGAGGGCGTTGTCAGAGATGAGCTTCCCAAGTGTAGAAGTGTTGGTTGGTGAGGTGATATTTTGCGTTCCGGTCGTCAGCGGTAAGAGACACGCTAGCTGGCTTGGCTGTGAAGGATGAGAAGAGAGGTCCAATCACGACGATGATGATGATGATGATAATGGAGATGAAATGGCAATGGCTTGCCGTGGTAAGGGAGAGAAGAGGTAAGGTAGAAGGAAAGTTATGAAACGGGAAGTAGTGTTGTTGTTGTTGAGATTGTCGGACCGTAGTCCGACACGGGCCTTTGCCTATAGGCGGCCCGTTTGGTGGTTCCGGCTGGAGCTCCAGGAGCAGCCAGACCGGATTGGGATTGGAGGTGGTCCCACCTGCAGATTGGAAGGATACTGAAGGTTGCAAGTGTGAGCGGACCCCCGATCAGTGGACGCTTACCACCAACCCCCACTCTTGGACGTGGTCAGTTTCGGAGTGGCGCGCCCCCCGAACTGGGGTCCGCACTTGCTGGGAGAGGATGCTTTCTAAGCTATCTGGGTGGTGGGTATCGTGTGATGACCCGGAGTAGGTGGTGAATGTGGTCTGTGTTAGGTTCTGAATAATAAGTTCTATATACAGGAGAGAACACAAACACCCGTATAGTTTTGTAGGTTCGGTTTACTGGATAAGAGTATGTACATAAAGGAGAGCAGCACTCTCTCTTGGCTAGGCTCCCGGTCAACTGCTATAGGCGACGTATGGCAAGTGATACATTAGCAGCTTCCATACGTCGCCAGGCACATTAATTAAGCATGTGGGATATGGTAATAACATTGCCACACGCTGCTAGCTAGGCTGAATAAATAATACATAAATGGAGCACATACATAATATACATACATGATATATAATCCAGCATACATAATATACATACACCTCCCTCCCCCCTATACGCTCATAGCAAAGTCTTGAGCAGACCTTTTCTTTTGGATCCGTTCTGAGCGTCGAGGGACTTCATCACTGGGAAGGGTATGGGACTCAACACTGATGGCGGGGCCAGCAGAAGGCATTGTTACGGGGCGGAGAAAACGGCGGTTCCTCCACCACACACGACCACTGGGTAACCGCACCTGGTAGTCCCGTGACCTGCCGAGACCCATAACTACGCCTACTTTGTCCCAACGTAGGGAGGTCGGGTCCTGAACACGGACTTGGGTGCCGACACTCAACCTGGGGAGAGAGCGGGCGTGGTCGTTATAGCGGGCGACGACGTCCTGAACACGTTCGGCGGCTCGGCGATCACAATCCTCTGTCTTGGCCTGCCACTCCTTGGAGAAGGATTGAGGGTGAGCAGGGACACAAGAACGAAGGGGGCGTCCATACAAAACCTGGGCAGGGGAGCGTCCGGTGTAGTTAGGTGTGTTGCGGAGTTCAAGAAGACCCCTGTCGAAGGCCTCGCAGTCAATGTTCCCAGAAGGGGCCACCTTAAGGATGAGGTGCTTCAGGGATTTGACAGCAGCCTCAGCGTGGCCGTTGGACTGCGGGTAATGGGGCGATGACAACACATGCCGGACTCCCCATCGGTCAAGGAACGCAGCAAAGTCCCGGCTTGTGAACTGAGGCCCTCCGTCGGTTCGCAGGCGTACAGGAACGCCCACGTCACGGAAGTAGTGGCGGAACTTGCTGATGGTGGCGGCAGACGTCGTGTCATTACCGCACTTGATGACAACCGGCCAACCAGAGAGACGGTCGACGATAACGAGGAAGGACTTTCCTGACACACAGAAAAAGTCGGCCGACACAGACTCAAAGGGGCGGGTGGGGTTGTCGTCACTCATGAAGGGTTCCTGCTGCTGGGTGGGTTGTAATACTTGGCAGGGCTCACACGCACGGACAACATTGGAGATGTCGGAGTTGATGCCGGGCCAGAACACAGTCTGTCGTGCACGTCGTTTGGTGGCCTCAGCTCCACGGTGACTGTCGTGAAGGCGGGCCAAGGCGTGGGGACGTGATGCAGCAGGGACAACTACACGTGCTCCGTACAGAACAAGGTCTCCGTCGCAGTAGAGTTCATCGCGGAGTTTCCAATACGGGAGCAGGGTGTTGTGAAGATCGTAGCGGTTGCTAGGAAATCCATTCCTCACACACTCGACGAGTCGGACATAGGAAGGGTCATCTCGGGCCGCTGTTCGAAGGTCCTCCATTGCCTTGTCGTCATCTGGTGACAGGTCCGAACGAAGGGATTGGACGGCATGGAGAGTGACCACAGTCCTGACGGAAAGAGCGAGGTCGGCGTCGAGTACATGGTCTTCTGGAGTAGGGCGGCTGACAGGAGAGCGGGATAAGGCATCAGGGATGCAGAGCTCCTTACCCGCGCGCCACACTGCAGTGAAGATGTACGCCGAGAGCTTCTCTTTCAGACGCTGGAGGCGAGGGTTCTCAACGGCGTCTAGCGTGTAGTGGTTGAGGATCGGGACAAGCGGGCGATGGTCGGTCACTAGGTGAAAGTGTTGCAGGCCTATGAGGTAAAACCTGCACTTGGACATCGCCCAAACCACAGCCAACAGCTCCAACTCAATAGTGGCGTAGCGCGTCTCAGTGTCAGAGAGGAAACGCGAGCCACACTGGACGAGCCGGAACTGCCCTCCACCATGATCCTGCAGTAGGGCGTGTCCCACGCCATACAAGCGTGAGGCATCTGTCTGCAGAGCTGTCGGCAAGGCTGGGTCAAACGTGGCGAGGACAGGTGGACGAGACAGGGCCTGTTTCACTTGCTGGAAGGCCTTGTCGTGGTCGGGGGTCCACAGGAATGTCCTCTTGGGGCTCATCAGGGGGCGAAGTGATTGAGCAGCTGCGGAGATGTCCGACGAAAACTCTGGTAACTGGTTGACGAGACCGATGAAGGACCTCAAGTCGGTCAGGTTAGCAGGGGTGGGAAAATCCGTAATGGCGCGGACCTTTTCCGGGTCAGCTGCGATACCATTCCCTGAGAGGGTGTACCCACAAAAGTCAACTGAAGAGCTGGCCAGAACAAACTTGTCGGCATTTAGGGTAATGCCGTGCTTCCGGCACCTGTTGAGTGCCTCGTAGATACGGCAGAGGTGATCCATATAATCCTCGTCGTACACGAGTATGTCGTCGACCACTTTCACGCAGTTTGCCAGACCTTGTAGAGCCATATCACCTCGAAGACAGAAAGCGTCTCCTGTAGCGGCGAATCCCATGGGGCCACGGCAATAACTGTAACGTCCATGCGGGGTGATGAAAGTTGTGAGTGGTCGGTCTTCTTCGGCAAGCTCTATCTGCCAGTATCCACACAGGGCGTCCATCGTCGTGAAGAAGCGCGCCTTCGGGTTCACGCTGCGTATGGCTGCAAAGGGCGTAGGAGAAGGGTGCGCAGGACGAGACACCTGGTTGTTGAGCTTGGAAAGGTCAGTGGTGATCCGAACACCACCTTTAGGTTTTGCGACGACAACCATCGGGTGACACCATGGAGACGGGTCATCGCCGGTTGGTACAATAATTTCTTGGGCGACCATGGAGTCCAGCTCGTTTTTGACCGCCTCGCGGAAGGCCAGGGGAACCAGTCGAGGGGTGTAAATAGCGAATGGCTTCGCGTCGTCCCTCAGGTGGATCCTCATGGGGGGACCTGCCATCTTCTTGAGAGGCTTGGATTCCAGAGCGGACTTGGTCACCAGAACGTCGCTGAATTCCTTCAGGAAGTACTTCCGAGCATCCGAAGGAGAGGTGTCACTGGCAAGAGGCAGGGGTAGGGCGGCAGCAGGGTCGTTGCTGCTCCCTTTTTGCACCCTGTTGGCGTGTTTTACCTCAAGAATAGGTTTGGGGAAGTCCTGGGAGATGATGGCCAACTCCTGACAATGTCTGTAGGACAGCAAAGGAGTCTGGACACCGTTATGCACATCAATCCAGGCTTGACACGACCTGTTGCCAAAGGTGACTTGTGCTTGGAGTGAACCCAGGGCCGGGGTCATCTGTGAACCATCTGCCATAAAGCGGAGATCCTTGGGGGGCGGTCCTAGATCACTTGGAGAGAGCCCCAAGCATTGCAAATGCTGGGGACCGATGACTGTAGCATCAGCGCCGGTGTCGGGCAACATCTGAACACGGGATGACACACCGCCGTAGGTCACAATGACACTGATGTACTGGGGGACTTTGGTCCTGGGACGCTGGGGGGAGCACACATTCCTAATGTGGCTCGAGCGTTGTCAAGAGTCGTCGTGCCTCTGATTGGAAGACTGTGGGCGGCCCTCTCTGGTGGAAGGGGGCTGAAGCTTCCGCCGACGCGGTCCCTTGGGTATGTTGGAAGGGCAACACTTGTCATAGTGGCTCAGACGACCACACACATTGCACTGGACGCGTTTGGCTGGGCACCGTACTGTGAGTGACCAGTGGCCCTTACGGTCACAACTGTTGCAGGTAGACTGAGCAGCTGGACACACCTGTGTTCCGTGCTGCTTACCACAGTTGTTGCAAAATAAACCGGGCGTGGACGTGGTGGGCGAAGGCGTAGGAACAGACGTCTTGTCCTTCTTGTACCGGGACACAGCGCGTACAGCTGTAAGGGGAGCACGGATGGCAGAGGTGGCACACCTGGCAGCCTCATAGGAGCGACATATCGTCGACACATCCTTAAGAGAAGAGGAAGAGTCGAGGGAGGTGAGGCGTTGGACGAGTTCCTCGTCCTTAACACCCATCAGGATCACCTGCATCAACTGGGTCTCCTCGCACTGCTGGTGGTGGCCTGGACATATATCTACCTCTTCCGAGGCTCTCTTAAGACGTACGTAAAAGGCATCAAAAGACTCACCCTCCGTCTGTCTGCAGCTAAACAATTCCCTCCTGCGCAGAGCTTCATTCTGCTGTCCTTTGATGTGCCGTTGTAGAACATCCAGTACCTCCTCTACAGACAGCGAAGAGGTTGGAGGTACCTGCAACGTATGTTCCAAGACACGCTGAATTTCCAAGGACAGGCACATACGCAGCTGGATGAGTTGTTTAGGCTGTGACAAACTCTGGAGATCCACCATTGTAGAATAATCAGTCCACCGTCGCCGCCATTCACGAAAAGTCTGGAAATTCACATCAGGCTTCAAGATGGGCGGTGTTTGAGCTGCTGCTTTAGGTGGGGCTGGGGGGTGTGAAGGAAGCATGGATGAGGTATCTGAACCAGTCAGTACCGAGGCAGTGTTAGAGCCAGGGGCTTGGTTAACAGTGAGGCGAGATATCAAGGCTTCAAACCGTTCACTGTCTTCCAATCTCCGTTGGTTGTCTCGTTCTGCCTCTGCTTGCCTTCTGTGCTCATCCGCCAAACGTCTGTGAGCTTCATCCTCGCGTTTCTCATCTCTCATAAACTTCAGTAAAGCAATTATCTCTGGAGACAATGCTGAATATTGAGGTGAGGGACTGCGCGATGTTGTGGGGGCTGGAGCGTCGTGGCCGGCCTGGTCATCCATCTCTGCGGGGCTATCATCCGCCTGACTCATCCAGACGCTGGGTCCACGGCTACGTAAGGCATGAGACATAACTACTTCATCTGTGTACTATGTCTTAAATCAGTGTTGACCGGTCAGCCCGTCGTATCAACAGGGTTTCAGACAAAAAATTAATTAAATACACAGATAAGTAGGTTATATATATAAAATATATATAAAGAAGCCGCGCGGTCAGCGAGTGTTAGTACGTGTATGTGTGGTGTCCCGGGCGGGTAGAGCGTCTCGCCCCAGCTGTGAGGGGGGGTGGAGGCGGCGCTGTGAGGGGGTGGAGGGAGAGGCGCGGCGACTCCCAGTCAGTCCAGTTACCCTCAGGACGCGGTCAGAGAAGGGTGCACTGAACTCTACTCCTTACAAATGCCCAGAACGTGCCGTATACCTTGGGAATCCTTTAGAACAAGGTCACACATGAATGGCACGAAACACACAATGCGCTAAACACTTCACAGAAAATCACTGTCACTGACACTGCTCAAAGTTGCGAAATTCTTCGAGGAGGGATGACGCGCGGGAGTTGACCCAAGCCGGCTTTCCACAAACTTTGCACTTTCATTCGTAATTATCCAGTAAGATCCTACTCATTGCGCCATGTTAGGTTCTGAATAATAAGTTCTATATACAGGAGAGAACACAAACACCCGTATAGTTTTGTAGGTTCGGTTTACTGGATAAGAGTATGTACACAAAGGAGAGCAGCACTCTCTCTTGGCTAGGCTCCCGGTCAACTGCTATCGGCGACGTATGGCAAGTGATACATTAGCAGCTTCCATACGTCGCCAGGCACATTAATTAAGCATGTGGGATATGGTAATAACATTGCCACACGCTGCTAGCTAGGCTGAATAAATAATACATAAATGGAGCACATACATAATATACATACATGATATATAATCCAGCATACATAATATACATACAGTCTGTATGGGCCTTTCGGGTTAGAGTGGCCGCTGGTGTTGTGTGTATTTCTTGGGAGATTTGAGTTCTGTTTCGGAGGCTTTGTGTGACCTCGCAGTCGAGGAGATAGTGTTCAAGTGGGTTGGCTGCTGGCTCCTGACAGTAGGTGCATTCCATGACGTCATTTCCGATCATCTGCCAGGAGCACTTGTACCCTAGTCGTAGTCGATGAAGGCTGACTTGGGTTTGTCTTGGAGTTTTCTTGTCAGCGAAAGGTGGTTCCTCTTTTGTGGCCGCCAGGTACCATTTGGCTGATTGGGAACCAGCGTTGAATGCGTGAAGGAAGCTCTTTTTGATGTGGAGCTTGCTAGTCTTTCTGAGGTGATTCTTGATCTGTTGCACGCTTGCTGGAACTTGGATGTGTATGCTACTAGAACGTGTAGCTGCCTTGGCTGCTTCGTCTGCCACGTCGTTTCCTCCGATCCCTACATGACTGGGAATCCAGTGTAAGACGACTGGGCAGTTTTGGCTTTGGAATTCCTGTAGCTGTGCGAGGATCGAGGTGATGATGTGGACGTTGTCTCTTGGTTGACTGTGTTGCAGCGCCTGCATGGCCGATTTCGAGTCCGTGTGAATTATGATGGACTTGTTGTGTTGTGTTGCAGCGTGTTGTAGGGCCTTTGAGATTGCTGCCAGCTCTGTTTGTAGGGTGGAGAAGTCATTGGAAAGTCTCCATCGGAGGGTCTGACCTTGGGTGTAGAAGGCCGCTCCGGATCTATGATGTTTTGGGTCCACCGAGCCGTCTGTGAAGTATGATGCTGCATCAGCCGGTGTCTCGGTGGCTATGGCTTCGAGAATTATTTTTTTGAGGTCCTCCTTCTGGAGGTTGGCTTTGCTATCGCCTAGGTCGGTAATTTTGAGTGTGGCTGGTGGAGGGCTCCATGGTGGAGGGCTCCATGGTGGAGGAACAGCGTAACCATTGTCTCGTGTGTCTTGGTTGTTCTTGACGAGTGTTTCTTCTTGCAGGTGTCGGATGACCTCGCTTGCCTCGTGCGACCAGGTGGCCCCTCGCACTCTGTGGTCGAGGTGGAGGGAGGCACTGATTCGAATTTTGGCAACTGTGGGCTTGTCTGCTCTACAGATTTTGGCGAGGAGACCGGCTGTCACCTGCTTGAATCGTACTGCCAGGGGTGGTAGTTCGGTTTCCATTTGCAAATTGGAAATTCTGGTCCACATGGGTGCTCCGAGCATGGTCCTGAGAGCATTATTTTGGATGACTTCTAGCTTAGCTATTTGGTCTTCTCTCAGTCCAATGAGTGCTGGAGCACTGTAATCTACCAGCGATCTGATGGCGGCCGTGTAGTAGGCTTTGAGCACATGAAGGTTTGCTCCTGCGGATTTGCTGGTGAGCGACCTCATTATATTGTGTCTGCTCTTCGTCCTGTGCCTGAGATACTCGAGTTGCGGCTTGAAGGTGAGTTTCTGGTCAAACCAGATTCCAAGACACTGGTGGGCGTTGGTCGAGACTACCGGCGTGTTTTGTATGGAGAGCATCTTGTCTGGTGTGTCTGTGCAGATGGCCATCGCTTTCGACTTGGCTGGATTTATCTTGAGTCCAAGTCTGTTGCACTCCTCTTCTATAAGTTGGAGTGCGTGTTGCGTGTTGGCTAGTCTGTTTGATCCTTTTACTATAAGCTGTAAGTCGTCTGCATAGCATAGGAGCTTGGCTGTTTGTCTGAAAGGAAGTTTGACAAGATTTTCCATCAGGACATTGAACAGCATTGGACTGAGGATGCCTCCTTGTGGGGTTCCGTTTTCATGGACCCTGTAGCTTGAGGTTGCTCCCTGAAAGCGTACTCTTGCTTCTCTCTGTGTGAGGTAGTTCTGGATCCACCCCAGCAACCTTCCTTTGACGCCTTTTTCAGCGAGCGTCGTTGTAATGGCCAGTGGATTTGCTAGTTCGAAGGCCTTCTCCAGGTCGAGGAAGACCACGAGAGCTGGTTTGTAGTCCACTGTGCTGAGTACCTCGGCGATGTTGTTGCCTGTGCCGGTGTTCTCGGTGTAAGCAAAGATGAGAGGGTGTGGGCTGCCTACTTTCCACTTCAGTCGGTTGAGAGCCATTCTTTCTCCCGTCTTCGCTATGCAGCTGGGAAGGGAGATGGGCCTCGGTGTGTCTGGTTCTCTGGGCTTCGGAATGGGCTGTATATCTGCCTTCTTCCATTCCGGTGGGAGTCTTTGTGCTGTACACGAAGCATTGATGACTTGTAGCAGAGCCTCGTGTCCGGCTGTACCGGCATGGGAAAGCATGGAGTAGGTTATCCTGTCTGCCCCTGGAGCTGTGTCCTTGCTTCGTTTTAGCGACTTCTGGAGTTCTTGCTGGTTGAAAGGTCTGTCAGTGTCATCTTCACTGTTGCAGACCTCTTGGATCATCTGGAGTCTGACCTGTTGCAGACGCCGTTGTGTCTCCTCCGCCTGTCTCGGGAGGTTTTTCGTTGCTGCTCGGTCAGAGAACAGTTTTGCAAGTCTCTCGGCTTCCTCTTCTGGGTTGGGATGGGTTGGTGGTGGTGGTGTTGCCTTCCCAGATGCCCTTCGGATCTGGGCCCACATCTTGCCAAGGGAGGTGTGCTCGTTCAGTTCGGAGCACCACTTGAGCCAGCTTACGTTTTTTATTTCTTTCTTCTCTTCCCTGGTATCCTTAACTATGACTTGCAGGAGATGTCTGTTTGTTTCCGTGGGATGTCTCCTGTAGTTTCTTCGGGCCATGTTCACTCTGTGGTTGAGTTCTTTCACCCTGGGACAGTAGTACCAGTAATCATTGTACTGTCTTGATGTGGGTTTTGTTTTTGGGATGGCCTCTTCTGCCGCTTGGTGAAACGCCTCGACCAATTGATGGTGGAGGGTTGTCTCATCCACGGGTGCTGCGCCTGCCGGCTGTGATTTTTCGCGCCACTTAGCCAGGTATTTCTTAAAGAGTCCCCAGTCTGCCTTTTGGGTATTGTATCTCCATCTCGGGGGGGGGGGGGGGGTGGAGTTGTTAGGGTGGCGAAGTGGTCGCTGGTCAGCGTGGGGTGTATCTGCCAGGAGGCCGAAGGCTGTAGTGCACTGGAGACGAAGGTTAGATCTAGCCTTCCTCCCCTAGTGTGGGTGGGCTCTCCGGTGTTCAGGAGGCAGATCTCGGGTGTATCTTGAAAGGTGGTGTATAGGTGTAGGCCGTCTTCATTTGTGGGGCTTACCGAGCTTAGGAAGGGATGATGTGCGTTGAAATCCCCTCCTATGAGCGTGGCGTGGTCAGCGGCCGAAGCAAATAATTGAGTCACCTCCAGTGAGCCCCTTGGGTTCTTGTAGATGTTGTGAATAGTTAGTTCCCGTTCTTGGAGGGTTACTTTGACGGCCTGTGTCTCGATGTTTTCCCCACATGGAAATTGCTGCGTGACATCGGCGGAGGGTATGCTTGACTTGACCAAGATCATACATCCTCTTGTTGACGCCTGCGTGAAATGCCTCCTGTATGTCTTGTAACCACTGAATTTGAAACAGTGGTGTTCTTGTAGAAGTGTTTCTTGTAGCAGTGTGATGTCAAGCTTGTCCTTGGCTGCTGCTTCTTGTAGGAGGTGTTTCTTGTTTTTGATGCCCTGAGCATTCCATGTTAGGATGTTCAGGGTGCTGATGTTTTCCACCACTGTTTCATCGGGGACTTCTGGTGGTCCTCGATGGAGATGTCCAAGTTCGATTCCTACTGGATTAGGTTCATATCTTCGTGTTCTGTGGTTTTTGCCTTCTGGGCCGTGGTTCGGTTCAGGGGAGTTGAAACGTCTAATTTCTTTCTGGGAGCTGTCGGTATCTTGGGTTCTCTGGTGGCCTTCTTCGGTGTAGAGTGTACCTCGGCTGTCACTCGTGTGAGGACCGGCGTGGCTTCCTCCACTGAGGTGGCTGGAGCTGTGGCGACTTGCCCGAGGACGCTCCCCATGAGTATTTGGAGCTGTGTGGGTTGGATCTTGTGGCCCAGTAGTCCGGCTAGGCCCTCCGCGAAGGTTGTCAGTACCTTGGCTAGGTCTGATACGTGTATCATTCCTTCTGGTGCCTTGGTGTGTGCTTCTTTTGTCTGTCTCGTGGTTGTCTGCTGCTTGGGTGGCTGAGGTGTGGCCCTAGTGAGGCAAGGAAACTGGGCTGCACTTTGGGTGTTGACCGGCTGAGGAGGTTGGCTTTGTTGTTTTGGCCTTTGGGTTCCCCACACGAAGGTACTTGGTGGGGCTGGTGTGTAGGCGGTGGGGGCTGGTCTTGCTGCTGGTCGGTTTGCCTGGACCCTCTGTGTTCTCTCGGAGCATCCAGGATTCCAGGCGTGGTGTTTGCCCCCGCAGTTGGCACACTTGGGGGCAATTTTTTCTCCATTTTTCAACTTGGTGAGGCAGGAGTGTGTGCCGTGCTTCTGTGCGCAGACTGCGCAGATTTTCTTGTACGTGCACCTTGTCTGATGGTGCCCGTATTTCTGGCATCTGAAGCACCACAGGGGCTCTGGGACGAAGGGCCTCACTTCATAGATCCACCAGGTTTTGAGGTCTATGGTGCTTGGGGGTGAACCGCAGTGCGTTATGAGTACTTGTTTTGTGGTGGCCGTCTTGTCGGAAAGGGGAGAGCATCTCTCGGCTTTTAGGATCTTCGGGTGGTTCTCCAGGGGTTCGAGGGGTAGTTCCTTTGGGTACCGGAGGACTACCGACTTCATCAGTTTCTGGGCGGGGTCCAGCTTGGTTGATGCAACGGTGGTGGTGTTTTGCAGGTAAGTGTCGAGGGTGGTGGCGGAGTCCTTGTCTTTGGGGTGAATAATCATCTCCCCCTTTAGGTTGGGCCGCACTGAGAACTTGGCAAGTGAATTTAGCTTTTCCATCTCTGTGACGGCGGCATATGTTGTTTTAGTGTCCGTTTTCGTGATCCGGAATTTTGGCAGTGTCGTTGGAGGTGAGCTGGTGGTGGTGATGGGTGCTTTTTGGGCTGCTTGACGCCATTCGTTTCCCGAAAAAGCACGTCGGCGTTTTTTGTTTTCTACCTTCGTCCAGTTGTCATCCTCAGTGGCGGTAGCAGTGGTGGTGGAGTTGTTGGAGGTGGTGGCAGTGTTCCTGCTTTTCAGGGCTTCATTGAAGGCGCGCAACTGGTCCGCTTTCTCTGTGCGGAGCCTGTCGTGGTTCGGGTCGTCAGGATGGCGGTTCAGGCGGGGGTCGCGGTTAGGAGAGCGTACGCGCTCCATAACCGTTTTTTTTTTTTTTTTTTTTTTTTTTTTTTTTTAAATCCTACCTATTCCGGTTGAGTAAGTAGCAGAGGAATTTCAGCACTCCCCACTGGCTGGTGGTCGTAGAGTGGTTCCTGAGCTTCTCTCCCGGAGCCCCGATTGGGGAAGCCTACTTCCTAGTGTACTGTATGTGACTGCTCACTTATAGACGTGAGCTAAGTGTGCCTATTGGGGAAGGATAAGAATTGCTACCCTCTTTCCAGGTGGAACCGCACGATCACGGTTTTCCTGGAAAGACTCGGCTGGGATGGGTTTTGCTCCAACCCCCTTTCGTGTTCACAATCTCCTGGGAGGGCGGGAAGTAAAGTAGTAGAGAATAAGAGCAGGTGGGATATCCACCTAGCAGAGACGATTTGATTGGCTGTGGTGAAGGCCGCACTAAGAGGTCGCCTGAGCTCAAGGGAACAGGGGGGGGGGGGGAGGAGGCTAAGCTAGCTAGCAATGGGGTGTTTGTTATTGTGTTAGTTGGAGAGGTCTACTAGGTCCTTGTGTAACTAGTAGAAAACTCTCATCTTTTATCTTATTGGCGTCAAGGAGTTATTTATGCTGTGGTGTATAATTGTATAAGTTGGAGAGGTCTGCTAGGTCCTTGTGTAACTAGTAGAATACTCTCATCTTTTGTGTACTATTAAGTGTACAATAGTTCTGGCTCTTGAGGGTTATGGAGAAGGCTTTTTGGCCACCAGCTGTGTGATCTTCTGGTGTCCTCTGTTTTTAGTCGATGGTATATTTCGTCTTCCATTACTACTAGTTTGTAACATACTGCCTGTGCTTGGCTGTATGTTCTTATGTTCAGTGGTAAAATATTGTATTTTTCGTGAAGCTCTTTAATTTTGGTTGTGTATGGGGGACGTTGTTTGGAGGCTCTGCGGATGGCTTTGTTTTGTGTTGCCTGAAGTTTTAATTGGTTGGTAAGGCTGATCGTGTTTAATGGTATTGGCGGGTATTCAAGATGGGGGCAGACAAGTGCTTTAAATAGGTGTAGTTGTATTTTCTCTTCCATTTTGCCGAATCTTCTTAATTTGGTAAGCTGTATTTGGGCTAGTTTATTGCGCTCTGTTATGTGTTTATTTATTCCGGTTCTTGTTATTGTTAGCCCCAGTATTTTTCCTTCGTTTGAGTATTGTATTTCTTCGTTGTTTACTGTGATTGGTGCTGGGTTTATCCTTGAAATGTGTATGATCTTTAGTTTCTGTTTATTAGTTTTTATTTTCCATTTCTTCTCGTAATTATTCATTTGTATTATGGTGCGAGCTAATTTTAATGCCATCATCTGTTTGGCCTTGCCTGGATGGCGGATGATCTGGGTGACATCATCAGCATATGCGATGTATTCACCGTGAATTGGTGGCGGCATGTCTGAAGTGTAGATTGTATAAAGAGTTGGGGATAAGCTACTTCCTTGTGGTACTCCTACGATCGATCGATCGATGGATGAAATAAAGTATGAAGAAATCTTGATGCAGGTGCTTAGATTGGTGGTGCGGGAACTGGACTTGAAGAATAATGGTGGAATTTGGAGGTGACTTGGGGTTGGTGGATAGTGTAGAAGAAAAGCGAGGAAATTGGAAAATAGTAGTAGAATGCTAGGTCTTGGGGCTCAACCCAAGTGCTTCTGTTATCTCATGTTTGTGTTTCAGCTAAATTTCGTCTTAGGTGTTATATTTATGTCAGGTGTTTGTATGTTTAGCAACTATTGCAATTTTATGCCTTTCATTTTCGTGTGTTATGTCCTAGCCAATGGTGAGGAGTCTAGGGCAGGTACTTGTGTTTCTGCCAAGAACATCCCGTCTTTTTATGATCTAATGTTGTAAGTGGTAGGGCTGCCAAGGTTGTCACTGGGGTAACGTTGCATCTTTCAATAGAGTGGAGTTATTGTGGGTTCTAGGGCTCTTCTTTTACTGAGAGGGAACCACGAGTGTTCTCTTCTTCCCTCTTCTGTCTCTTCCATCCATTCTTTGATTGGTCCTGGTTCTATTTCTTCTAACTTTGTCCATATTCTTTTTGAGTGTTGGTGTAGGTAAATGTTTAGGGGTTCTATTTGGGCTCGTTGGTGTAGTTGACGGTTGGTGGCTATGTCAGGATATCTGATGTTGTATACATCCCTTAGGGCTAAGTTTTGAATTGTCTGCAGTTTCTTTATGTTTGTTTGTTTTATTGCATGTAGGGGAATTGGTGGATATACTAGTCGGGATTGGACAAAGGCTCTATATAACTTTAACTTGTTTTTTGCTGACAGGCTTCTGAAACGTTTTAATTTAATTACTATGTTTCTGGTTTTTGCAAGTTTTTCGGTGATGAATGTTTTGTAGCCTTTTGTTGTTATCTTCAGCCCTAGGACAGTGCCTTCCATGGCATATGGAATCACTTTGTTGTCTACTATAATGGGGTCTTTTTTCCTTTTAGCGATTGGGATTATTTTGAACTTGTTGGTGTTCGTTTGTATCTTCCACTTTTTTTCGTACTGGTTGATGTTCTCTATTGCGTTGGCAGTATGTTGTGCCATTATTGCTGTTGATTTGCCGGGGTATGTGATGATTTGTGTGATATCGTCTGCAAAACTTATGTATTCACTGTAGGGAGCTGGTTCTGGTAGGTCTGCTGTGTAGATATTGTACAGCGTGGGTGAAAGGACACTGCCTTGGGGTACTCCACTTTCCAGTTTTATGGGTGGTCCTATAAAGCTGCCAATTTGTATTTGTGCCGTGCGGTCGTCTAGGAAGTCACAGGCGATTTTTTCTATTGGTTCTGGGAGATTTAATTGAAGCAGTTTAAATTTTAATCCTAGGTGCCATACTTTATCGAACGCTTTCTTAACGTCTCTTAGTACAATGTTGACTTGGTTTCTTTCTGCTTTCTTGTTGGCTAACGTTTCCGTGATTATGGCTAGTGCAGTATGTGTTCCCTTTTTTTCAGTGCATCCATGTTGTCTGGGGTTTAGTAGTCCGTTTTCGCTTCTGTGTTTTCTGATTCTCTTGTTTATTGCCTTTTCAAATAGTTTTCCTATAACTTCGAGTAGGGAAATCGGTTTGTAGTTAATTACTTGAGTGTAATCTTTGGCTGGTTTCGGTATGAATATGAGTTTTGCGTTTTTAAATGCAACAATGAAGTATCCACTTGCCAAAGCTGAGTTAAATATTTCAAGGATGCCTTGTGTGCAGTTGTTGGGTAGGTATAGGATCATATTTCTTGTGATTTTTGTAAATCCTGGTGCTTTTTCTTTAGTGTGTCTGATGTAGTGTAGCAGTTCTCCTTCTGTAATTGGTTCTATCAGGTTGAGCCTGGTTTTGTCCACCACATGGTATGGGGTTATACTTTGTATCATTTCAGCCATTTCTCTGCAGATGTGATTTTCGTGTTCCTCATCAAATTCCTCATTTTCTTCTTCTGATATTTGAAATACTTTTTTCCATTCTCTCCTGTATGCGGATTCTATCTCTTTTTCTTCAAAGAGTTTTTTCCCGTTTTGGTCTTTTATGTACTTTTGTTGGGGTTTGTCGTTTCCTAGAATTTTGTTTCCGTTCTGCCAGAAGTTCTTGTCATTTCTTGTGGTATCCAGGTTGTTTATTAGTTCGTTCCATATCTGTTGGTGTGCTATCAAGCTTTCATCTCTTAACTTTTGTTGTATTTGCCTTAAGGTTCTCATAAGCTCTGTTGTTGGTGGATAGTTTTGTATGTACATCATTATGTTATTGTATTGTACTTGGAGCATTCGCAATTCATGAGATGTCCTGATGTGTGGTAGCGTTCGATATGTTGTGATTGGTGTGTTGTTCTCTATTGCCTTTTGATGTTACGTATAAGGGTATCTGTTTCGTTGTCAATATCTTCTAGTGTTTTGCCTTGGAGATCTGGGATCTTAACTTGTTCTAGTTGCTTCCTGTAGCCTTCCCAGTCTGCTTTTTGCATTTGGAAACGTGGGGTAGTTGGTACTTGGATTGGACTTGTGGATAGTTTTATTATCATTGGAATGTGGTCGCTGGTAGTTAGTGGTCCTTGTTTTATATGGTAATTCAGGAATGCCTTATTATTGGTGAAGACTTTGTCTGGGGTTGTTGTTTTGTTATTGCCAATAAATGTGGTGAAGTGTGGTCCTAGGTGGATCAGCTTCCCTGTGTTCATTATGGTATGCAGTGCAGTGCCCACCCTGTTCCTGTTTCCGTGGCCGAATATTGGATGTCTTGGGTTCAGATCTCCTATTATATATGTTGGGCAGTTGTAGTTCAATAGTTTTATCAAGTCTGGGGCCGGCAGGTAGTTCCGTCTTGGCGGTAAATATGCTGTGGCTATTGCTATTTCTCCTAGTGTGGTAGTTATTTTGATTCCCAGGAATTCGTCCTGGAAATCGTCGATGATTTGATGCTTGAGTATGTGTTTTACAGCAATGGCCACGCCATCATTTAATTCCTCTGTTTTATTTCTTTGGTAGGTTGTATATCCAAATATTTTTATTTTCTTGGAATTTGAATTGCCGTGACTATTTATTAAAATTATGTCCGGATCCATGCTGAGGTATGTGTTTGCAAGGTTGTTTTTATTTGTTTCCCAGTTGCGGACGTTGTGTTGTATGATGGTAAGTCTTCTGGGTTTGTCTTTATTCATTGTGTTTTTCTTGTTTGCTTCTTGTTTGTTGCTCGGATGGCGATCTCTTGTCCGGAACCAGTCCGTTACGGATTCTTTGGAATTTCCATTGTTCTTCTTTTTTGAAGTTGTGTCTCCTTATTTTAATCCTTTGGTTTATCAGGTAAGCTTCTACTAGTGCTTCACAGTATTTTTCGTTAGAGTAGGTCCATTTCAGTTCTTGTTTCGGTATGGCTTGTATAATGTCTGGCATCGTTTTGCATTCATTAGGGATAGATATTTTGTCACACCAGTGAAGCTGTAGTTCACAGTCATCTGCACATTCTAAAGTCAGGAGCGTTTCCTCTCCCTGGGTATCCATGGTTGCTGTTGTGACTTTTTTCCTTATGGCTCCTGTCTCTCTTTGGATGTTCTTTTGAAGGTCCTGCCTCTCTACTGTACTTTGGGTGGATGTTTCAATCATTTGTGACTTTGCCTTGTCAGCTTCGTTTGTTTCGTGTACTGTTGCGGCTGGTGTTTGCTCCGTTCCTCCTTTTTCTTCTGCGTTGACTGTCTCCTGTGGTGCATCTGGGTTGGTTAAGCGGGACGCTTGTAGCACAGATCCGGAAGCTGGGTTGGCTGGGAAACTCAATGTTGGGAGATTGTTTCTTCCAAGCATTTTGTTCATTTCTATTTCGAACGTGCCTGGGTTCCCCATGTTCATTATGAGAGAGTATAATAGGCAGATGAGTGTTAGGTTCTGAATAATAAGTTCTATATACAGGAGAGAACACAAACACCTGTATAGTTTTGTAGGTTCGGTTTACTGGATAAGAGTATGTACACAAAGGAGAGCAGCACTCTCTCTTGACTAGGCTCCCGGTCAACTGCTATAGGCGATGTATGGCAAGTGATACATTAGCAGCTTCCATACGTCGCCAGGCACATTAATTAAGCGTGTGGGATATGGTAATAACATTGCCACACGCTGCTAGCTAGGCTGAATAAATAATACATAAATGGAGCACATACATAATATACATACATGATATATAATCCAGCATACATAATATACATACACCTCCCTCCCCCCCTATACGCTCATAGCAAAGTCTTGAGCGGACCTTTTCTTTTGGATCCGTTCTGAGCGTCGAGGGACTTCATCACTGGGAAGGGTATGGGACTCAACACTGGTGGCGGGGCCAGCAGAAGGCATTGTTAAGGGTCGGAGAAAACGGCGGTTCCTCCACCACACACGACCACTGGGTAACCGCACCTGGTAGTCCCGTGACCTGCCGAGACCCATGACTACGCCTACTTTGTCCCAACGTAGGGAGGTCGGGTCCTGAACACGGACTTGGGTGCCGACACTCAACCTGGGGAGAGAACGGGCGTGGTCATTGTAGCGGGCGACGACGTCCTGAACACGTTCGGCGGCTCGGCGATCACAATCCTCTGTCTTGGCCTGCCACTCCTTGGAGAAGGATTGAGGGTGAGCAGGGACACAAGAACGAAGGGGGCGTCCATACAAAACCTGGGCAGGGGAGCGTCCGGTGTAGTTAGGTGTGTTGCGGAGTTCAAGAAGACCCCTGTCGAAGGCCTCGCAGTCAATGTTCCCAGAAGGGGCCACCTTAAGGATGAGGTGCTTCAGGGATTTGACAGCAGCCTCAGCGTGGCCGTTGGACTGCGGGTAATGGGGCGATGACAACACATGCCGGACTCCCCATCGGTCAAGGAACGCAGCAAAGTCCCGGCTTGTGAACTGAGGCCCTCCGTCGGTTCGCAGGCGTACAGGAACGCCCACGTCACGGAAGTAGTGGCGGAACTTGCTGATGGTGGCGGCAGACGTCGTGTCATTACCGCACTTGATGACAACCGGCCAACCAGAGAGACGGTCGACGATAACGAGGAAGGACTTTCCTGACACACAGAAAAAGTCGGCCGACACAGACTCAAAGGGGCGGGTGGGGTTGTCGTCACTCATAAAGGGTTCCTGCTGCTGGCTGGGTTGTAATACGTGGCGGGGCTTACACACCTGGACAGCATTGGAGATGTCGGGGTCGATGCCAGGCCGGAACACAGTCTGTCTTGCACGCCGTTTGGTGGCCTCGGCTCCACAGTGACTGTCGTGGAGGCGAGCCAAGGCGTGGAGACTTGAAGCAGCAGGGACAACTACCGAAGGAGAGGTGTCACTGGCCAGAGGTAGGGGCAGGGCGGCAGCAGGGTAGTTGCTGCTCCCTTCGTGCACCCTGTTGGCGTGTTTTACCTCGAGAATCGGTGTTGGGAAGTCCTGGGGGATGATGGCCAACTCTTGGCAATGTCTGTAGGACAGCAAAGGAGTCGGGACGCCATTATGCACATCAATCCAGGCTTGACACGACCTGTTGCCAAAGGTGACGTGTGCATAGAGTGAACCTAGGGCCGGGGTCATCTGTGAACCATCTGCCATAAAGCGGAGATCCTTGGGGGGCGGTCCTAGATCACTTGGAGAGAGCCCCAAGCATTGCAAATGCTGGGGACCGATGACTGTAGCATCAGCGCCGGTGTCGGGCAACATCTGAAGACGGGATGACACACCGCCGTAGGTCACGATGACGCTGATGTACTGGGGGACTTTGGTCCTGGGACGCGGGGGGGAGCACACATTCCTAATGTGGCTCGAGCGTTGTCAGGAGTCGTCGTACCTCTGATTGGAAGACTGTGGGCGGCCCTCTCTGGTGGAGGGGGGCTGAAGCTTCCGCCGACGCGGTCCCTTGGGTATGTTGGAAGGGCAACACTTGTCATAGTGGCCCAGACGACCACACACATTGCACTGGACGCGTTTGGCTGGGCACCGTACTGTGAGTGACCAGTGGCCCTTACGGTCACAACTGTTGCAGGTAGACTGAGCAGCTGGACACACCTGTGTTCCGTGCTGCTTACCACAGTTGTTGCAAAATAAACCAGGCGTGGACGTGGTGGGCGAAGGCGTAGGAACAGACTTCTTGTCCTTCTTGTACCGGGACACAGCGCGT
>CAUDMG010001057.1:0-237193 GCA_958450375.1 Homarus gammarus
TACTGACTTTTGAAGGACTTGTTAGGCCCACTCATGTCTTGGTAGGATATGAGAGGGTCCAGACCAAAACGTATATTCCATTTCCAATGCGTTGTTTTAACTGTCAAAGGTTTGGACACACTGGTAAGGCCTGCCGTAACACCCAGGTATGCTCCAAGTGTGCTCAGACCGGACACAGGGACGATGACTGTACACAGACGGGGGAAAAATGCTACCACTGTTCCGGTCAGCATGCTGCCTCAGACAGGAAGTGCCCTTCCTATCTGAGGGAGTATGAGATTGGTAAGGTGAGAGCAGAGAACAATTTGGACTACAAGGAGGCTAAGAGGCAGGTGGAGACGTCCTTGCAGACGCCAACACCTGGAATGTCTTTTGCATCTGCTGTATCCAAAAATACCTCACCTCCCAAAATGTGCTCCACTGGAACCCAGACTGAGACCAGGACAATCTCAACACAGACTGACTTCATAATCCCCGGTTATTCAACCAAAGACGAGAACACTATTACAACCATGACCCCAAAACCCAAACCGACTCGCGACCTTACCTACCCTCAAGTAAAGAGGAGGAGAACGCAGTCACTAGAGAACTTGACAAGAGACTCAACACAACCACCAACCTTTCGCATTGTTGAAAGGTCCCCGGGGCAGGGAGCCCCTGCTGAGCAGAGTACTGGCTCTTCGGAGCTGGGAGACTGCTCACCTGATGAGGGGGATTCTTCCCTGGAACAATTTTCCCCCCGATTTACAAGAGGAAAATCTAAAGCCCAAAACGCTGACCATATCAACTCTCAGACTTAAAATTCAGTATCATCCAGTGGAATTGCAGAGGTGCTAGGAATAAAAATGCTCAATTTCATTTACTTATGTCATTATTCCGGCCGGACGTTTTTTGCCTACAAGAGACGCTACTTGCGGGTCACGACGACCCACCTGTATTCGACAACTACACGTCCTACAGGGGAGACAACCTAAGGGGGGTAGCCCTATACATTCGGAGTTCATTCGCCCAGCAAAGAGTCAGTCTGAACTTGAACCTGCAGGCTGTCGCGTGCAGAGTTAAGATTCGGACTGGCTATGTTGCCATCTGTTCACTATACTGTCCTCCGGGCGGGCTCATTGACGATGGTGAGCTTGAGGAGCTATTCAACCAACTGCCAGGAAAGAAAATGATCCTCGGCGACCTCAATGCTCACCATTTGCGGTGGGGCAGTGTCCGGAGTGACGGAAGGGGAGAGCAGGTGGCTGCAGCTATCCTCAACTCCAACTTGTCTCTTCTGAATGACGGTAGTGCGACTCGAGTGGACGAACGATTTGGCACAGCGTCCGCTATAGATCTTTCTATAGTTGACGCTGCCTTGCTATTAGATTGTAAATTTTCTACATACGACGACTCTCTGGGTAGTGACCATTTTCCGATCTGCATT
The DNA here is from genome assembly GCA_958450375.1 of Homarus gammarus. Taxonomy (NCBI): domain Eukaryota; kingdom Metazoa; phylum Arthropoda; class Malacostraca; order Decapoda; family Nephropidae; genus Homarus; species Homarus gammarus. The sequence goes on from CAUDMG010001057.1 coordinate 1,427, forward strand.
TCTTATGAGTGTGGCGCCCCGACGGCTACTCCCGAGGTGCGCTACAACCTTAGGAAGGCAGACTGGGGGGCATACTCAGAAGCCGTTCGTATAGACACCATTGGACAAGACATCAACACCAAAATTACACACATACAACAAGCTATAATACACGCTGCAGATTTAACAATTCCTAAGACTTCTGCAAAAACCCACAGGCCTGGAGTTCCATGGTGGACACCAGACTGCCGACGAGTTGTCTGTGAGCGAAATAGGAGTTGCCGTTTATTTAATAGAATTCCATCACTTGTAAACTTAATTGAGTATAAAAAAGCTAGAGCCAAGGCTAGGAGAGTTCTCAGGGAGTGTAAGAGAGAGTCTTGGCGGGCGTTCGTCTCCACTATTAACAAGGATACCCCTTCCTCTGAGGTTTGGTCCGTTATAAACCGGGTCAGATCCAAAGGAGGAAGGAGTTTTATCCCACAGGTGAGTAGTGGAGGGCGGATTCTCGACGATCCCCAGGCCATTGCCAACACCCTAGGCCAGAAGTTTGCAGATGCCAGTAGCTCCACCAATCATGATCCACGCTTCGGCGTGTTCCGTGATCGTGCCGAGCTCTTGCATCTCGACTTCGAGAATGGGGACGAACAGGGCTACAATCGAGCATTTTCCCCAGAGGAACTTTCCTTTGCTATTAATAAGGGCAAGGGCTCTACTCCTGGACCTGACGGTATACGATACGAGATGATTAAACACCTTGACCAGGGAAACCTGGACAAATTGCTAGAAGTGTACAATGAGATCTGGACGTCCAGAACGTTTCCAAACTCATGGCACTTTGCCCATGTCGTACCGATCCCGAAGAGGGACAAATGCCCGAATAACACCAACTCATTCCGTCCGATTTCGCTCACAAACTGTCTGTGTAAGGTCATGGAACGTATGATAAAGCGTAGACTAATGTATTTTTTGGAAAGTAACAACTTATTGAATGATCGACAGTGTGGTTTCCGCCAAGGTAGAAGCACACTAGATCATTTAATAAGTCTTGAAACTGACATCTCAAAAGCTCTTTGCAGTAAAGAAACATTAATTGCAGTATTTTTAGACATAGAAAAAGCTTTCGACATGACATGGCGGACTGGCCTCATGATGAAGCTCCACGCCATGGGTCTGAGAGGTAATTTGCCAATTTTCATCAGTAATTTTTTGCAAGACCGGACTTTTTCCGTCAAACTAAAAGGTAACGTAAAATCAGACATATTTGTCTTAGAAAATGGAGTTCCACAAGGTAGCGTTTTGGGCCCGATTTTATTTCTTGTAATTATTAATGATTTCCTATCACGAGCCCCCAGCTTGAGTGACCTCAAATTCTCCTTGTTTGCTGACGATTGCGCAATCTGGCGCTCCTCTCGAGTTGAGAGGCTATCTGCACAAAGGGTGCAAGCCGGCCTAAAAGCCGCGGAACAGTGGGCAATACAATGGGGATTTAGGTTTTCAGTTGAGAAGACAGTAGGAGTAGTCTTCACTAAGAAACGTAACATTAGAAATCCAGTATTAAAATTAAATGATACTCCTATTAAATTTCAGACTTCAGTAAAATTTCTTGGTGTTCATTTTGACCGGAAATTAACGTGGAAAAACCACATTAACGAACTTGAAAGTAAATGTCTTAAAGTCACAAACATCCTGAAAGTTTTATCAGGTACTACATGGGGAGCCGATAGGAAATCTTTATTAATGGTGTATAAGACCCTGATCAGATCAAAACTTGATTATGGATGCCAGTTGTATGCTTCGGCATGCGACACCACACTCGCAAGGCTAACCAGAATACAGAACCGATGCCTTCGTCTATGTCTGGGTGCCTACAGGTGTACACGTGTAGTTAAACTAGAGGTTGAGGCCCACGTCCCTCCACTTCATATCAGGAGGGACATGTTGACGCTAAGGTACGGGTTGAGTGCGGCTAGGAAGCGCGGCACAGGCCACCCAGGTTGGTGTGCTGTTGCCAACTTCCGTTTCCTGCAGCTGCGTAAGTCCCCGTCCTCGGTTGTCCGCCTCCAGACCTTGTGCCAGGGTGCTGGTATCCATTTCGGAGATGTTGATAGATACGTTCCACCGTTGTGTCCGCCATGGGAGAACCCCAACCTCCATGTGGAAACATCGTGGCTTCCGGGAGCAAAGAATGACTTTCATCCTGAGCTCCTGAGGCAACTTTTCTATCAATTTCTTGAAGGATTCAGCACCTATACTCACGTGTACACCGACGGGTCCAGGACTGACGACAACGTTGGAGCCGGTATCTGGAGCAGAGACGAGGAGTGGAGCTCCCGCCTGCCGCGGCATGCAACTATTTTCTCTGCAGAAATGTTCGCAATTAGTAAAGCCATTGACATTGCACTAACAAGCAATGTCAGTGATGTTGCTGTCATTTCAGATTCCATGTCAGCTCTTAAAGCAATTGAAGGTGGTGATACTACCAGCAATGAAATACAGGGCAACATTATTAATAAATTACATGAGTGTGCCAAGAATATTGTGCTGGTGTGGGTGCCTGGGCATTGTAACATTTGGGGCAATGAACAGGCAGACAGATTAGCAAGAGCGACTGTGGGTCTCGGGGAGACAACTAATGTGCCCTGGGAGACTCAGTCGTGTCTCTCCTTGGGGAAGACATATACATTTGAAAAGTGGCAACATGATTGGACTAGGCTAAATCTCCAAAACACCTGGAAGCCTAACATAGGTAACTGGCCCTCAGCATACAGGAAGAATAGGAGGGAAGAGGTCGTTCTCGCCAGACTTAGGCTGAACTGCACCTATCTGACCCACCTAGGGGCCTACCTTGATCAGTCCTTTCCACCCATCTGTTCCACTTGCAACCAAACTCTCTCCATCAAACATATTCTGACTGAGTGCAGCCAGTACGAACCAGAGCGCCGGCAGCTGGTTATCCTAGCTGCCGAGCAAGGCTTCGTGCTGACTGTACCCAACCTATTGCAAGATGTCACCATCAGTGACGTTGTAATAACCTTCCTCAAGGAGACCCATCTTATCGGCATGCTATGATTGACACACGCATGAACTCTTTTTATATCTATTATATGTATACAACCATGCCTAAAGAAAATAAAAATGAATAAAACAAAATTAAAACATACAACATGAGAAACACATCACAAACCTTATCATTACATACAACACTCACATTTATCAAGTTAAACTGACACCCACCAACACATATTCAAACAAAAAGACACGGGCTACAAAAGACTTTAAAAAAAAAAAAAAAAAAAAAAAAAAAAAAAAAAAACACAGAGAAACTAGTCACCTGACAAGCCATTTCATCTGGTTTGTCAGTAAATCACCATCATATCACTCATGCATACCATAATTCATCCCCAATAAAAAACAACAAGAAGAAAGAACTAACCAAAATACCAAGAACAAGAAGAACACAAGAATAACAAGAAAAGAAGAAACAAGAACATCAGATTAGTTGTAGCAAAAAAGAAGAGCAAGATTAGAAGAAGAAAGAAAACATCAGCTCCGGCCGAAATAGCCTAATGGCGAAGAGGCCAGAAATCCCTAACAACTTTGACTTTGACTTCTTGAAGACACTTGAGACCTGAACCTCGGCGAGGTTGGTTCTCCCGGCTCCCCGATCCTTCCCCCCGAGGTACCGCGTGACCATGATCATGATCACCCTAGCCCAGGCGAAGGTTGTGAGACTGATTCCGGTCGAGCACCCTTCGCGCAAGAAACTAAATCTTCTTGTGATTAAAGATTTTTTTGACCACATTGGACTAAAGGGGGTGACAGGGGTCGTCCGGAGTAGCGGTGGTACCCTTGTCATCACGTTCGAGGAATGGGGGCAGGCCCACAAATTACCCCATCGAACGATTATCAATGGAGTCGACGTCATGTTTGACGCCTTACTTCAGGATAACTTAGTCTTGGGAGTCATTTCCCACTCTGAGATTGAGTATCTCGAAAGAGACGAACTTGGCGAGCTGATTGGAGATCAGCTCGCAGTACTTAGGAAGCTGACCAGCACAACTGCCCTGGTTGGTTCTCCTAAGGAACTTCCTAGCTCCGTTATACTGGGTTGGGAAAAAATCCCAGTGAAACCTCAACAGCCAAAACCCACTCGTTGCTACAATTGCCAGAAATATGGCCATCTGGCGAGGAAGTGTCGCGCTCCCAAGGTGTGCTCTAGCTGCGGGGCACCCGGCCACACCGACGCTGACTGCCAGGCGGCCGTTAAGAAGTGCGCGGCTTGTGGTGGCCCTCACTCCTCCTCCGACCGGCTTTGTCCCAAGTGGAGGGAGGAGTGCAGGGTGGCCAGGCTGCGGTCTAAGGAAAAGTTGACTTACAAGGAGGCTCTCCTTGCAGTCAAGACTGTAGAAAAAAACAACCAAGACCGAAACAAACAAGAAAAGAACAAACAAGACAAAAACGAACAAGAAAAGAACAATCAAGATATCAACAAAGAAGAACCTGATAATATTATAGAAGACCAGACAGAACAAGACCAAAAAGAAGAAGAAGACGAAGAACAAGAAGTAGAATGGAAAGTAAAAACTAAAAGAAGAACAAAGAGAAAAAAGAAGACCAACCAATCAGCTTCGGCCGAAATAGCCGAACGGCGAAGAGGCCAGAAATCCCAAACAACTTGAACTTCTTGAAGACACTTGAGAACTGAACCTCGGCGAGGTAGGTTCTCCCGGCTCCCCGCTCCTTCCTCCTGAGGTACCACGTGACCATGTTCACCTTTGACCAGGCGAAGGTCGCTAGACTTGTCCCTGTCAAGCACCCTTCGTGTAAAGAACTTAACCTCCTTGTCCTGAGGAAGTTTTTTGACTCCTCGGGAATCACGGGGGTGACAAAGGTCGTCCGCCATGAAAGCGGTTACCTTAAAGTCACCTTCGCGGATTGGGGAGGGGCCAAGCAACTAAAGAAAACCAAAGAAATCAATGGAATCAAGATCAAACTTGTCTACTCCTTGCTAGACAACGCGGTTCCGGGAGTCATCTCCCACAAAGAAATTGAATATCTTAATGAATATGAACTTAATGAACTGCTCGGACCTGGGCTCTGTCTAATTAAGAAACTATCCAGTACAACTGCCCTGATTGCTAGCCCTGTGGAGCTTCCAAGCTCTGTTTTGCTGGGTTGGGAGAAAATCCCAGTAAGACCATATCGGGGAAGACCCACTCGCTGCTACAAATGCCAGAAGTATGGCCATATGGCGGAGAAGTGTCGTGCTCGGGAGGTGTGCTCGAGCTGCGGGGCACCCGGCCACACTTACGCTGACTGCCAGGCGGCCACAAAGAAGTGCGCGGCTTGTGGTGGCCCTCACTCCTCCTCCGACCGGGACTGTCCCAAGTGGAGGGAGGAGTGCAGGGTGGCCAAGCTGCGGGCTAAAGAGAAATTGACCTACAAGGAGGCTCTCCTTGTAGTTAAAAATCAAGAAAAAAACAAACAAGACAAGAACTACCAAGACAAAAACAACCACGACATGAACAACCAAGAACCCGATATCTCTACAGAAGACCAGAAAGAAGAAGACCAGAAAGAAGATCAAAAAGAAGACGAAGAACAAGAAGAAGAATGGAAAGTAAAAACTAAAAGAAGAACCAACAAAAAAAGGAAGTGCAACCAATCAGCTTCGGCCGAAATAGCCTAACGGCGAAGAGGCCAGTAATTCCAAACAACTTGAACTTGAACTTCTTGAAGGGTCAAATACTAGTGTGCTAACTGCCTGAAAGATTTTTTCCATAGAACAACTCTGTCACACCCACGTGATCCGTATGGACGCTTATATCGTAACCAAAAGACAAGTCTTTGAATTTCCTCAGAGACCTTACTCAATAATGTGTTTCTGCATCAATAAGTTTACGCTAGGCGTAAGCAATTACTCTGTTTCCCTTAGTTTGTTCAGCTACATCAGAACAACACCTAACCCTTGTCCTGAGGCGTCGGTACACAGTGTAAATGGTTGAGTTAAGTCAGGAAATGACAAAATTGGTGAATTGGTAGGTACTGCCTTCAATGTAGTAAAACTATCTCCTGTTCCAGACAAAAGACGCTTATTTCTTGAGTAGCATGGTTAGCAGCCAAGCTAACGCAGCATACCCTTTTATGAATGAACGGTAATATCCTGTTAAACCAAGAAAACTATGCACCTTATCAATTGTTGTAGGTCATGGAAACTGTGTGTCAGCTTTGACTTTGAACATAAGAACATAGGAACATGAGAATGGAGTTTACTGCAGCGGGCCTATTGGCAGTCCCATTTACCCCAACCCCTATTGCTCATATATCCATCCAACCTATGTTTGAAGCTATCCAGCGTTTTCGAGTTAATGATGATGTTTGGTAACTTATTCCATTCATCCACTACTCTATTTCTAAACCAATGTTTACATATCTCGCGCCTAAATCTAAATTTGTCTTCTTTAAAACCATTGTTACGATTTCTCACCATAATGCGAGTACTTTTGTTATGTCCCCTTTGTTTAGCCCTGACTTCCATTTATACACCTCTATCATACGTCTCGTGCCATCAAATGCATGAATGCCGTCTCCGTCGATTACATGGCCAAGGAATGAATTGAATTCCTTACTTTAAAAAATTACAGTTTTTGAAAATGTCCTCTAGTTTATCGACATGACTATCTATTGTTTTGCTAACAATGATAAGATCATCAAGGTAGACATAAACTCTGTTGCCTATCAAATCACGAAACAAAGTGTTAATTATCCTATGAAATGTCAAAGGCGCATTTTGAAGACCGAAAGCTAATACGTCGAGAAGAATTTGCTAATATACGCTAAAAATGTCAAGGTTACTAAATACTACATTATCTTTACCTAAAGATTGCAATATATCGCTCACAACAGGCATCGGGTACCTATGCAAGATAGTTTCTTCGTTGAATTGTCGAAAATCAATGACTGAGCACCAACCTCTATCTTTCTTACTGTCTAAAAAGATGGACTTTGAATGTGTGATCACCTCTTGTTCCAGCCTATCTTGAAACATGTCTTTCACTGCAGCGCGTTGGCTATGAGGTAGTCTGTAAGCGGGTACGTAAAGCTGGTTTGTGTCCGATTTTAAGGATAAGCTTTGTAAAGTTAAAATCGTCTTACGTAGCGGATAGAAACAATCTTTCTGTAGTCGGCAAGCAACTCCGGTTTGTGTATGTGTATGTGGGAATTGAGTAGGCTGTAAAACAACACTCGTGTGGTAAACTAGATAATCACACAAGCAACATACATAATTTAAAATTTTGGGAGCGTTTGTCCTGTTGAGAACGAAGACATCCGTTATACCACCTGGTCGCATCGTACTCTTTGTAGATTCACATGAAAGACCTTTAAACCTGGAAGTTTCCAAAAGTAAGACTACGTCAGTCCCATTGAAAACTTCAGGCAACCGAACAGTGGCTCTGGTTAGTTCCTCATTCTGTTAAGAAAATCTAATCTTTGCTGCTAAAATGAAGCAGTGAGAAAGAGACAATTCTATAAAATAAAATTAAAATTATCTAGCTCTATTATACACAAACGCCTTATCATAGCTTAGAAGTATTTTTTATAGAACTCATCTAAAAACACCAATGACAAAAAATCTCTTAGTATCATTATTTAACACTGAAAAACAAATGTTTATTAAGAACTCACGCAAGCACTTCAAGTGGCTCCATTTACAAGGTTATTTGCAAGGACTGTAATATGTTCTACTTAGGCCAGACGGGTAAAGATCTTATAACTAGACTTAAACAACATAAATATAGTGTTAAGACAGGCCAGGAATCCAATTCCTTGTTCATTCATATGAGACAATAAACATTGCATTAGAACATAAGAAGAACATAAAATAATAAGGCGTCTGCAATAGGCCGGTTGGCCTGTGCGTGGCACCTCCTGTCGAGAGTTACTACCACTCTCTCTAACTAGCCCCCTTGTAAAACTTTCCAGCGATCCAGCACTTACTACAAAGTTGCTAAGCTTGCTCCACTCCTCTACCACCCTATTTGTGAACCAGTTCCTTCCAATCTCCCTCCTAAACCTAAGCTTATCCAAATAAAATCCGTTGCTACGAGTCCTATCCTGCTCGGATATTATAAGAACTTTATCTATATCACCTTTATTGATTCCTTTCACCCACTTAAATACTTCTTTCATATCTCCCCGCACTCTTCGTCTTTCTAGGGAATGCAAGTTTAGTTTCTTTAATCTATCTTGATTTGGAAGGCTTCTAAGTTCCGGGCACCAGAACTGAACAGCATAATCGAGGTGCTGCCTGACTAGCGCAAGATATAATTGCAATATCACCTCCGCACTCTAATTACTTACACTTCTTGATATAAAACCTAATACTCTGTTTGCCTTCTTTCGAACATTAACGCACTGTTTTCTAGGCCTTAGGTCCGGGCTTACAAGTACCCCAAAGTCTCTTTCACAAGTCGACTTCTCTAGGTTGATGTTGTTAAGGCTGTATACATTGATAGTATTTGTTCTTCCAATATTAAGTATGCTGCAATTGCTAGTGTTTAATTTATTTTGCCATTTTTCTGACCACTCCTGCAGTTTATTTAAATCCTCCTGTAGCGCATTTGCATCCTGCCCTGAATTAATCTGCCGCCCTATTTTGGTGTCATCTGCAAGCTTGCTTATGTCACTACTGATCCCAGTATCTAGATCGGTTATGTAGATTATGAACAAGAGTGGGCCCAGTACTGACCCTTGGGGATCCCCACTGGTTACACAGCTCCACTCAGATTTAACACCATCCACGTTGACACTCTGTGTTCTATCGGTGTGCCGCGATTTTATCCAATTTAAAACTTTCCCCTCGATAATTTGAGCCTTAACTTCTCTCAGAAGTCTCTGATGTGGTAATCTGTAAAACGCTTTGCTAAAGTCTAAGTAAATAACATCGTAATTTTCGTCATTGTCTACTAGCTCGAAGACTTTCCTATAAACGTCAGCTGATTTGTTTGACAAGATTTTCCCTTTGAAAACTCATGTTGAGAGTCGTAGATTAATTTGTTTTTCTCTAAATGCGATCGGATGCTATTTACTATAATTGATTCAAGAAATGTCCCCATTACTGACGTCAAACTAATCTGCCGGTAATTTGACACTGATGCTCTGTCTCCCTTTTTGAATATGGGTACTTCATTTGCCTGTTTCAACAAGTCTGGCACAACTCCCGTGTCTAATGATTTTGTAAATAAATTTACGATGCGTCCGCTAATCTGTTCCTTGCACTCTTTCAAAACTCGAGGGAAAATTTCATCCGGCCCTGGGGATTTTGTCTTCTTTAATTTATTTATCTTCTTAAGACCAACCTCTTCTCTGATAGTGATATACTTTAATGTTTCTTCTTCATTTTCCCTAAATATCAGTTCCACTTCTTGCATTTCCTCGTAAAATTCTTACGTGAAAACTGATAAGAAGTAGCTGTTTAATGCTTTGTTTATTTCCTCACTATCATCGATTCCCCTCTCTCCGACTTAAAAGGCCCTTCTTATAATGCCTCCACAATATTACCTTGTAATTCAATTGTCAGTAGGATCTTTATAGAATCTAGTCTCATTAAACATACCTAATCTGTAACATGAATTTGAGGAATGGTTTGTACAAACTTGACAATTTTGTGATTAAGAAAATTTGTAACCAGATGAAAGGGTTGGGTCATCATACCTTATGATCTGGCTACGGACACCTGCTGTCCCTAGAGATTTTGATCAATTTTACTGATAATAAATCCTTAATCTATACCCACCCCCAAAGTTGCGAATTACACGAAAGTGCTTAGTATGGCATGGTCATTTTTTTTTTTTGTGATTAAAAAAATTTGCAATCAATTGAGAGGGTTGGGTAATCTTTCCTTTTGACCTGAATACGGACTCTTGCTGTCACTAGGGACTTGATCTCCTTCACTTTGTACAATAGTCTTGTCAATATCTACTCCTAAATCTACCCCTAAGATGTGAATTACACGAAAGTGCATAGAAATGGCATGGTCATTTTATTGATTAAGAAGATTAGTAAGGGTTGGGATATTACAGTAAAACAGGAATATTGTGGACACCTGTTGTCCCCTAGGGCCTTGATCTCACTTTCCTCTACTGTATATATTAGCCTTGTTAAATATTAGCACACCGTACTCAGGAGTGTAAGTGTACTGTGGTTGAGGGTTGGGAGACCTTTAGCTGGCAGTCGAGCCAGCAGGGAACCCGTGATCGTGCAGGGCATCCCCTGTTTGAGGTAACTGTTGTTAGTTGCAAATCTGTTATTGAAGAAACAATCCACATATAGCAGTGAGCTGTGCCCTACGAACCTGACGCCCATTCAAAAGGGGGGGGGGGTGGGCGGGGTTTCAGCTTGTCTGGCAGGCACCCCTATGGTATAAGTATAATAGAACATATTCTAACCTAACAACTACCAATGACCAACCGAGATGCCGACTAATATCCGGCTCAAGGGTGAGGTTGTCTGCATAATGAAGTTCAGTAAGGAAGCTGCTGACACCTTTGTTCTTGACTGGATTAATTTTCTGTTGAAAAGATCCTTCATCCGATACTTGATGTCCACCCCGTCAGCTGAATTGGCTCTGGCACAAGTAAGGAAGGTAGCCAAGAAAATGGAAAAGAGAGTTGGTGCCAGTACACATCCATGTGTAACCCCCGTTTGGATGAGGAAGAACTCAGATTAGGAGCCATAGTGCAGGACACTGCTGTTCATGCCATCGTGGAGTTGCCTCGCAGTGGCAATGGATTTTGGTAGGCAGCCAAAATATCCGAGGGTCCAACAGAGGACTTCCCTGTTGACCAAGTCGAGGGCCTTGGTTAGGTCTATGAAAGCCATGTACAGGTCACGACACTGTTTTCTGCAGTTTTCCTGTATCTGGCGGGCAGCAAAGATCATGTTAGTGGTGCCGCGTGATGGTCGAAAGCAACATTAACATTCTGGGAGGAAGTTTTCCACCTCATGAAGAAGTCTGTTTAGGAGGACTCAGGCGATAATCTTGATAGCTACGGACAGCAGCAAAATCCCGTGGTAGTTGTCATAGTCTGCTCAATCTCCTTTGTTCTTATAAATATTGACAATGGAGACATCGTTAAGAGCTTTGGGGATTTCCTTATTTCCCCATATATTCTCCAGGAGAGAGTAGAGACGGCTGGTAAGCAGAGGTCCTCCTGCTTTATGCACCTCGGCTGGGATTCCATCAGGCCCTGAAGCTTTGTTATTTTTTATCGGTTTGATGGCAGTGGCTCCCTCAACCTGAGAAGGAGGATAGCTGAGGTGGGTCAGGTCTGGATGCAGTGGGACCTGCTGGGTAGTCAGGACATCCACATCGGTGTTTCGATTGAGCAGTGAATGGTAGTGCTCTTTGCAGCACTGAAGGATGCCTTCATCGTCTTTAATTAGGGAGTTACAGTAGAATGAGTAGATGGGGGTTGCGCCACGAGTGATTGGCTCATAAAATGTTTTAGTGGAATTGAAAAATTGGCGCATCTACTGCTAATCTGAAAATTTTTGTGTTTCACATGTGTTATTTTTAAACCAGTCGTTCTTTAGATTGTGAAGTCCGCACTGAGCAACTGCTTTCTTCTTGCGGAATTTTATTAGTTTTGCTCTGGGGCTGAGGGTTGTTCTGCCAGTCAGTTAATGCAGCACATTTATCATCAGCGAGTACATTGATTGTCGGGCCATTTTCATCAAACCAATCCTGGTGTATTCCTTCAATCTGGCCGAGGGTCTCTCTGCAGGTTTTTGTCATGTTAATGCCGCGATTATCCCGTTTGGCACTGGGATTTGCATTTTTTTTTGTCGAGTATTTTTTCAGATTAGGTTGAAGGTGCTCTCTGAAAGCATGTGCTAAGCATGGCTTGGGTGATGAAGGCGTTTCGGTTCACTGTCAAATGTCGGCACCTCTGCCAACTCTGGCATTGAAATCACAAAAAGTACAACCTTATCTTCTCTGGGGATAAGGGCTAGCACTCTGTCGAGGTCGGCGTTAAAGGCCTCCTTGATGTCATCCTCTACATTCAGTGTTGGGGGCTTATGCACTGACGAAAAAGGCATTATGTGGGTGATTCAGTGGGACTCCGAGTGTCCCGAGGCGCTCGTTGATCCCAATAGGCATTTCAGTTAGCCTTTGTAGGATTCATTGGCGGGTGGCAAATCCAGCTTCACAAATGCGACTTCTTTCCACAGCAGGCTTATCTTTCCAGAAGAAGGCATAGCCAGTCCCCCTTTCTGTGAGTTGACTTTGGTCTGTGAACCGGGACTCACTAATGGCTGTTATGTCGATGTTATACCTAGCCAGCTCATTTGCCAAGATGAGGGTTCTTCTTTCAGGATGCTTTTTTGTGCCAGTATCCCTAAGGGTCCTGATATTCCATGCAGTGACCATAAGAGGTTGTATATTTTTTTCTGTGTTTATGACTGTCATTTCGACGGCATAATGATGACCTTACTGGGTGCGGTTTCCCAGTCAATATATTTTTTTTAAGCCATGGGGTGAGCAGAGTGGCTCCTTGAGAGGGCTGCTCAGTCACACAGACAGTGATGGATTGCACTGCTGCCTAGATCCCAGTGCATAAACGACTGCTGCCTAGATCCCAGTGCATAAACGACTATATTATCTGTGCCGCCCATGTGCCGAGTTGTGACTAGAGATTCCCGGCAGTCATCTCTGCCTGTGGCTGATGCCACTCGTTCATCTCCATAGGACTTTTGGGGGTACTGGGGTTTTGATGAAGAGAGGTATGATGATCTGGATGAGTGCTGCGCGAGAGCTGATTTATGTGGCGAGGCAGGAGCGCAGGCTACAACCACACATTTTGGCTCTCCCTTTTCCTGATTCAGTGGTGCTAGTGTTGCAACGACTGAGAAGATGGAGAGTTGCAATGGACTACGGATAGCCCAGTTTGTTGGGTATTGCCTCAGTAGCCTGTCCATCATGCATTACCTTCGTCTGCCGGCAATAGTTGTTGGGTTCCCATGGTGGTCACCTCTTCCACCTGTTACGAACCACGCCATCAATTGTCATGATCTACCTACCCAGCACTACGAACCACGCCATCTATTGTCATGATCTACCTACCCAGCACCACGAGCAACGCCATCTAGGGACGAAACCCGAGTATAACTCGTCTTAGTTACCACTCCGGGGTTTCCCTTCTCCATATCCTGGTTGTTGCGTCACCTCCTCCAAGTCTTCCTCATCAGCTCCATATCGAGGAGAGTTCAGTTCACTCTGGGAAGTGACCACACTAGGATTACCTATCCTGGAAACCTACGGCACAGTGACTACCTACCACCTTCTTCAATACTCAGCCTTACTTGTCAGCCATCTCAGCACTGCACTTGAGTATTTTGTAATCTTATAGTGCCTCCCCACGTCCACTTGCTTCCGAATGTTGTATGTTGTATAAATATGTATATACTGTTAAGCCAATGTTGCGTATGTTTAGGTTAAGTATGGTTAAGGGTAAATTGTAGAAAGCTGAATATTTTGTTAAGGATTTTATGGTACTTTATTATACACAACAAAAACTCGCATCCTTTGTCTACCCTTTTATAGTCCGATTGTCTTTGTTTGTTTAAGTTTTTTTTATTGTTGTTGCCTGTTGGGATCTGGGTAGACTTTTAACTATATTCTAAATCCCCAACTCGTAACACACCTATACCACTGTTGGGAGTCTTGTTGGAGCTCTGTAAGCTTGTCTGCCTGATGTGGGGCTCCACTGCAGAATTTTCATTAGGGGTTTACTCCTGTAGCCTTATACCTACGAAGGTTAATTCGCAAGACAGCAGGGCACTGGTTGGTAGGCGCCAGGAATTGTCCACATGTCAGTTGGCCTCAGTGCCGTCCCTCTGGGGCTTACTGCTACTCCAAGCTCCCCTGCTGGTCTAGCCTGGGCCCATAAGAGACCCAGTTACTGTGCGTTGCCACAAGGAGGTGTAGCAGGAGTCTTGATGATGAAGAGGCTGTGTACTGGCAGGGGAAGTCTTTTGCAAGTTGCTTCCCTGTTCGCCACGAGGGCTAGCCAGCGGCGGTAGTTGAAAGCGAGAGGAAACAAGCAGTACTTTTACCTTAACACTAAAATAATGCTGCCACACTAGGCGCATTTCACCACCCTAAGTGCGAAAGCACGCGCACGCACACACACACACACACTACATTCTTGACCACCGGAGGGTCAAGACCTACCAGTCTTTGGGGTTTCGGGTACGAGATGTGGCGACGTAGTACGGGAAATTACCCGTTTTGTGTGACCAAGCAACATATGCTGAAGAACAGTTATCACATATATGGTATATTTCTTTATGTTATTGATTATATATATTTGCAGATATTTATGTAGTGTATCATTTACTATTTTCATTGTATTATAATAATACAGTAAGGTGTAAGTGTCCGTCTGTGTTGGTTTATAGTTAGTGTTTCCATAATATGTATGATACTCTACCTTAACTTAACTTGTTTGTGACATTTGAAATATATAAATAACAAAGCAGACATCATATCAATAATTGATCTGCAGTGCAACACTGTCTCTGCACCCCCACACATTCAAATTCGGTATTAATGACGATTGTATCTCATTATGAACTAAGGGAGTTGTGTTGAACAATATAACAACCAAGATACTGCAATATATCTAATATAATAATATCAAATTATAATATCTTAATTTAATGGTTTGTATGAGATAAAAATGATTATGGAGGTAAGTGATTGAGTTTTACCCTCTGTTCAACTATAGTCTATTTTACACCCAAATTAATCTATATTAAGCTACACTATGAGTAAGATGTTAGTAGAATTGTACTGCGTTCAGGGTTAATGGTGACCATATTTGGTTTGGTTCACACAGATCAGGCAAAAAAACCAGGAATTACCAGAGTTCAGATTGTTGCATTAGCTCTGGTAACCTAAATCAGGCAATATAAAGATGTTTCTCTATCCATACCCTCGATACTCAGCTGTAAACGGATTACTGATTCAATGGGGACTAGTGGCGTTGTAAATGCAAAATGCAAAACCTCGGTTCCTGGGACAGTGTAGGGGGGATTATAATAATATATACAGTGTGTATATATATATATATATATATATATATATATATATATATATATATATATATATATATATATATATATATATATATATATATATATATATATATATACTTCTGGATATAAGTTTCCTTACCGTAGTTACATATTTTTCTACATCCATCAAACAATATACCCATTTCATAGTGACTTGTGTATTGTATCATATCGCTGCCTAGTTGATAGTGTCGTACCGCATATGGAAAAACATTATCAACAACATTGGAGGGATCTTACACAAGCCACTGGCAAATTCATTTAGTGTCAGGTTTTTGTTTATAAATAAAATTTTACAAACAAATATATCATGGCAATGCTTGTTGTCTGACCACAAGTTGATAACAGACACAGCAGAACATTTACCTTTATTTTATTACACCTTATATTAATATAAAAATTATTTTAGTATGTTTGGATATAAAGAAATAATTTTATTTGTTCCGCAATATCATCTTCAACTCTTTTCATCCACTTTCATGTAAGGTACACCAGCAGTTGTCGCTTGAATGACTCGTTATACAGAGAGGATGTCTCTCTATTATATAAATGCTGCCACCCATCTTCCGTTATCCTCAACCTGCTATCTACATATTTCTAAAATGCATCTTTATCCTAATGCAATCTCAGTCTCTGACCCTGCGCCACGCATATTGCTTTGCTCAAATAGTGTCAATGACTCTGGGAGCCTAGAGTAGCAATGCCCTAAAGTTCTTCAATAAGCTGAGCTCCAGATTTAGTAAACCCACCTCAGACTCTAGGGAATTCATTTACATATTTCGGTGACTCAGCATAAAGTTCATATTCCAGTGACTCAGCATAAAGTTCATACGCCAGTGATTCAGAATAAAGTTCTAAAGGTTTGCTGCTCTAACGAATACTAGGGTCTCGTACCTCACATGATGAGCTCAAGAGAGTCTTCGAATTGTGATGCTCCAAACTAAAACCCGTTAACTTGTAACTCTGCCACAGAAGTTAATCATATAGATAGAAAAAAAAAAAATAGACCGAGTTTAGGGAGAATAATCAAACTTTTCCTCATTTAATATACTATAGGACTAGGCGTGTGTCTGTCTGTGTGTCTGTCTGTGTCTGTTCTGGGCAGCCAAAAAGGCACAATTGTTTTTCATCAAACTTGGTAGAAAAATCGCAAAGAAAAAAAAACGTAGAGTGGAACAAACCTGGTCCCATCTCGATGGTTTCTTTAGGAAGGCAATAATTAACCATTATATTTACGATGGAACACAATGCAGGTCTACGGACTTGGCGCACCCTAATTAACCATGCAAGTCTACGGACTTGGCGCACCCTCATTCGCTGTACACTGTCAGCCAGATACAATACAGTACAATACCATACAATTCCATATCATACAATGCAATATACAACGAACTATAAATATTTGTAAGAATAAAACATAATTATATAGACATGTAAGACTCACAACTAGATAAGATATCAGTAAGACATTAGCTTTTAAAATGTGATTAAATGTTTTGTTATTAATCCAGTGTGAAATGTATCGGTATTGGTGGTATAATCCTAATGGTCTCTAATCCTGTTGATTAGGTGAGGTTAATCTGGGTTTATTGAGATCAAAGATAAGGTGTGGGATTTATTCTACCTGTGTTAGTCTCAGGTACGACCCTTATTGTAACAATTACGACCATGATTATAACAACCAGGACTATGATCATAACAACCAGGACCATCATCATAACAACCACGACCATGATTATAACAACCAGGACCATCACCATAACAACCACGACCATGATTATAACAACCAGGACCATGATTATAACAACCACAACCATGATTATAACAACCACGACCATGATTATAACAACCACGACCATGATTATAATAACCACGACCATGATTATAACAACGACAACCATGATTATAACAACCACGACCATGATTATAACAACCACGACGATGATTATAACGACCACGGGTCTGATCATAACAACCACGACCATGATTATAACAACCGCAACTATGATTATAACAACCACAACCATGATTATAACAACCACGACCATGATTATAGCGACCACGACCATGATTATAACAACCACGACCATGATTATAACAACCGCAACTATGATTATAACAACCACGACCATGACTATAACAACCACGACCATGATTATAGCGACCACGACCATGATTATAACAACCATGACCATGATTATAACAACCACGACCATGATTATAACACCTACGACTATGATTATAACAACCATGACCATGATTACAACAACCATGACCATGATTATAACAACCACGACCATCTATCTTCTAATATACTATAGGAATAGCCGTGTGTCTGTGTTTGTCTGTCTGTCTGTTCTGGGCAGCCGAAACGGCACAATCGTTTTTCATCAAACTTGGTGGAAGAATCGCAAAACAAATTCGCAGAGTGGAACAAACCTGGTCCCATGTCGATGGTTTCTTTAGCAACGCATTAATTAACCCTTTTATTTATGCTGGAAAACGATGTTGCTGTATGCTGTCAGCCGAACGGCGGTTGCGCACTAGCCAAGCTCGAGCGTTCGAACTTTCACGCCTTGGTAAACTGTACCACCGGACTCGCCACCTGGCCCGAAGGACCCACGATCACTTGTATGACCGATGAGGCGAAGGCTTTCTTTAGCAAAACCAGAATTATGTGCTATCACGGTATGAGGTTCGTTAAAACTAAATGTAAATATTCATCTTCAGTCTGATTCCGCATTTACTTTGTTCATAGGCAAGAAAGACAGTAACAAGATTGCTGGACAATCTATTTTGAGTATTCCAAGCTTCGTTTACTCTTCTACCATCCCACTTTCTTTCAACAACAATTAATACCTTGATCTACAATGGCAGTAAATAAATAGAGTATAATAACTCAATAATGGAACAGAGTATCTATGAATATTATATGTGAAATTATATATAATTGTTGCAGACTCAAAACGTCTTACTCAAACCGCAGTAAGATTACGTAAACTTTAGTATTATATTCCACGAAATACTTTTAATGTGTCCGTCTTGAGGGCAAGGATTGTGACGTTTCCAACCTCTGCATATTCCGTGGGACTTAAAGTGCTCTACTGAACTCTCAATAATATTTTCAGAGTGCATACTGTGGCATATCGCAAAATCATTTCTTACTTAAATATTTTACACAGACAATTCTAGAGACACTTTAACCTTTTCATATAACTCTATATAACAGCATTACTATTCTAAAATATATTATAAGGCTTTCTTAACTCCAGGGATAAACCTAAGAAAATAAGCATCACATAAATACCTCACGGAAAGGACAAAACTATATTTTAATTTACTCCGATGTCTTTCCCTGAAGACTTGTGATTTAAACCAATGATGAAACTATGATTTCTATATGTGTCGAAGCCTGGCCTGAAGGATATCAACCCCTTACAAGCCTTATCAGGATCTTATCAAAGGAAAATCAAGAACCATGGGTTTCCTGGGGGTAATAAACAACCGTTAGAGAGGACATCTCTTTACTAAGGAAACAATAAAAAAAAATGAAGTCTGACACCACTCACACAAGTATTATATAAACAGCATTGGAGTCGAACAATTACTAAAACAAAACAATTATTGCTACAAAAATCAGAAGCCACCTTGAAACATTCAACTTAATTCATTCTTCTCAGCACGGGTTCACCCAGGGACGTTCTTGTCTCACAAATTTGCTTAGCTTTTTCTCAGAAGTATATGAAGCGGTAGATAATGATAAGTCATATGATATAATTTATTTAGATTTCAGTAAAGCATTCGATAGAGTCCCTCATGAGAGATTGATAAGGAAGGTAGAAGCACATGGAATAGGTGGATCATTATTAAAATGGATTAGGTCATGGTTAACTGGTAGGAAACAAAGAGTCAGCATAAATGGATTAAAGTCAGACTGGGGTGCGGTCAAAAGCGGAGTTCCCCAGGGATCTGTATTGGGCCCTCTGCTGTTTGTTATATTCATTAATGATCTTGATTTAGACATAACTAGTAGGATTAGTAAATTTGCAGATGATACCAAAATGGGGAGAGTGATAAATTCAGACAGTGACTTTGAACACCTTCAAAGAGATCTAGATACCTTACATGAGTGGTCAGTAGACTGGCAAATGAATTTTAATACTGATAAATGCAAGGTACTACAGATAGGGAAGACGAATACAAACGTTAAGTATAAACTAGGTAACACGGAAATAGAAAACTCAGTTTGTGAAAAAGATCCAGGTGTATTTGTTAGCAACGACTTGAAACCTAGAAAACAATGTGTTAGCGTTCGCAACAAGGCAAACAGGATTCTAGGGTTCATATCTAGGTCTGTGAGTAACAGAACTGCTGACGTTATCTTGAAACTTTACCTAGCATTAGTGAGGCCACACATGGATTATGCGGTTCAGTTCTGGTGTCCTTACTATAGAATGGACATAGATTCTTTGGAGAGAGTACAAAGAAGAATGACAAAAATGATCCATAATATTAGAAACCTTACATATGAAGAAAGACTGAAAAGCTTTGGCTTGCATTCATTAGAGAGGCGTAGAGTTAGGGGAGATATGATAGAGGTGTACAAGTGGGTGAGTGGGATTAACAAGGGTAAAATGGAAGATGTTCTGAAGCTCAGTAATAACGAAATAACTAGAACAAATGGCTTTAAATTAGATAAATTCCGATTCAGAAAGGATATAGGCAAGCACTGGTTTGGTAATAGAGTTGTGGATATGTGGAATAGGCTACCGCGTGCTATAGTAGGATCGGGGACGCTAGGGAGCTTCAAGACGAAGTTGGATAGGCACATGGAAGTGCTGGGATGGGTGTGAAAGGGATCTGCCCTGTATGGGCCAGTCGGCCTCCTGCAGTATCCCACTTTCTTATGTTCTTTTGTTCTTAATAAAGCAAAAGTACAGCTATTTCCTACGGCTGCAGATGAATCTTCCTTCTAACCGGCACTGAAGAATGTTCTGGTAACGCGGTGATTGGCACTCAGGGGGAAGGTCCAGGGCAGCTTCCTCACTTGGCGCCCGCGTTGGTGGGCGATGTCTTCCCACACAAGACAGACGCCAGGGCACGGACGGTAGATAGGGCGTGAACATAAGAACATAAGAACATAAGAATGGAGGAAACTGCAGCGGGCCTATTGGCCCATACTGGGCAGTCCCGTTTACACCCAACCCCTATTGCTCATATGAGCATCCAACCTATGTTTGAAGCAATTCAGCGTATTCGAGTTAATGATGATATTTGGTAACTTGTTCCATTCATCCACTACTCTGTTTCCAAACCAGTGTTTACCTATTTCACGCCTAAATCTAAATTTGTCCAATTTAAAACCATTGTTACGAGTTCGCTCCTGGTTGGATAATTTGAGTACCTTTGTAATGTCCCCTTTGTTTAGCCCTGCCTTCCATTTATACACCTCTATCAGGTCGCCCCTCGCTCTACGTCTCTCAAGGGAGTGCAAATTAAGATGCTTTAACCTGTCTCTATACTCAAGGTTCCTGATACCCGGGATTAGTCTTGTCATTCTCCTCTGAATTCTTTCCAAGGATTCTATATCCATTCTGTAATACGGTGACCAGAACTGGACTGCGTAACCCAGGTGAGGTCTCACAAGAGCAAGATACAGTTTTAGGATGACCTCGCTAGTCTTGTAACTAACACTCCTTTGTATGAACCCAAGTACTTTATTAGCCTTGTTTCGAGCAAAAACACATTGTTTACTTGGCTTAAGGTTCCTACTTATCATTACTCCTAAATCTCTCTCGCAGTCGGATTTCTCTATGGCATCGTTGTTCATCTGGTATCTGGTTTCCCTGTTTACATTTCCTATACAGAGTACTTTACATTTGTCAATGTTGAATTTCATCTGCCATTTTTCAGACCATTCGAAAAATTTGTTTAGATCCTCCTGTAGTTTTGCCGAGTCCTCGTCAGATTTGATAACACGTCCTATTTTAGTATCATCAGCAAATTTACTTATGTTGCTGTCTATGCCGATATCTATGTCGTTTATGTATATAATATCAATAATGGTCCAAGTACTGAGCCTTGGGGAACTCCACTTGTGACGTTGCTCCAATGGGACTTAGTGCCGTTAATGCTCACTCGCTGTTTCCTGTCCTGTAACCACGCCCTAATCCATTTAAGGATGTCACCTTTGATGCCATGAGCTTCTACCTTTCTAATTAGTCTTTCGTGGGGGACTCTGTCGAAGGCTTTGCTAAAGTCGAGATATACCACATCATAATTGTGCCCCTCGTCCGCTTGTGAAGCCATGCTGGGAATCATTGATCAATCTGTGCTTCTCCAGGTGATTTCGAATAGAGTTTGAAATGATTGCTTCCAGTAATTTGCCTACTATTGATGTTAGACTGATTGGGCGGTAGTTAGAGGATAGTGATCTATCCCCCTTCTTGAAGATCGGTATTACATTCGCTATCCTCCAGGATTCTGGTACTACACCTGTTTTTAAGGACATGTTAAACAACTTTGCTAAGGGCATACTAAGCTCTTCCTTACATTCCTTTAATACTCTGGCAAATATCTCATCGGGACCAGGTGACTTATTAGGCTTTAGTTTGTCTATTTGCTTACTAACATCGTTACTAGTCACTACTATCTCACTTAATTTGTTTTCTTCACTATCTCTGAATAGAGTCGGTGCCTCGGGTATCATGCTTAAATTTTCGCTGGTGAAAACTGTTGAAAAATATTTATTCAAATTATTGCTCATTTCTCCGTCGTTATCAGTGAGCTCGCCGGAGTCTGACCGTATTGGTCCAATCTTTTCTCGTGTTTTAGTTTGGTACATTTGGTAGAATCCTTTGGGGTTTGTCTTTGCCTCCCTTGCTATCCTTACCTCATTATTCCTCTTTGCTTTCCTTATCTCGGTTTTAACCCTACTCGCCAATACCCTATAATAGTCCCGGAGGTGAATTTCGCCACGATTTATCCTTCTACCTATAGCCTTCCTTTGGCCAATGATGTTCTTTAAATAATTATTTATCCATTTAGGGTCATTGTTGTTTGATCTGAGTTTTTTGTATGGTATGTTCTGCCTTTGTGCATTAAGTAACTCACTATTTAAATTGTCGTGGAACTCGGCAATCTCAGATCTCGTTATCAGGTCGGTGTCATCTGTCAGGTTCACGGCCAAGCGCGACACCCTCTCTCTCAGCTGCCTCTTTAAACTGTCAAAGTTTGCCCTTCTGAAATCTGGTACTTTAGTGGAATTTTCCTTACGTCTGCCCTGAAAATCTAACTGGAATCGAATTTCTTTGTGATCGCTGTTTGCAAGTTCGTTCCCTACCTCGACATTGCTAATGAGGTTTTCTCTGTTTGACAAAACTAAATCCAATATATTATTACCCCGTGTGGGTTCGGTTATATGTTGACTTAGGAAACAGTCCTGGATCGTCTCGAGAAAATCCTCTGATTCTGAGTTTCCCGTAAGGTCGGTCCAATCTATTTGGCCAAGGTTAAAGTCGCCTACTATACAGACTTTGTTGTGTATGGAAGCCCTGCGCATTTCATCCCAGATAAGTCGCTCATTGACTCTGTCAAGATTGGGGGGTCTATATATTACTCCTGTGATTAATTTTTCCCGACCGTCGCTTAATTCTATCCAAATTGTTTCTGTATTCCTCTCAGTTTTTATTTCCTTATTTATTTCACACTTCAGGTTATCCCTAACATAGATTGCTACTCCGCCTCCTTTCCTGGTCTGCCTATCGGTATGGAACAGTTTGTAACCCGCAATTTGGTATTCGACTGGTAATTCACGTGTGTCTAGGTTGATCCATGTTTCAGTGAATGCAATTATATCGATTTCTTCGGTACATACCAAGGCCCTAATATCATCCATTTTGTTTCTCATACTTCTACTGTTCGCATAATATACATTTAAGTTAGTCGTGTTCTGAGTCCTTCCCTTACCGCGTTTAGTTTTAAACTCCCTGTCTAATTTAGTTATGTCATCATTCCTAACACTATTTCCCTGTAATCTTTCGCCTTGTTTACCCGCTCCCACTGCAGTCTCCTCCACCCCCGTGCCCCTATGTTCTCTTAGCAGTTTAAAGACTTCGATATCTTTTGAACTGCCCCCTCTAGAGCCCCAGCCAGGGTTGCTACTCCATCCCTAGACAGGTGCACCCCATCCCTAGCATAAAGGTCCCTTCTGCCATAGAAGTTGTCCCAGTTGTCAATGAATGGGACTGATATTGACTTGCAATATCTGTCAAGACGGTCGTTGACACCAACTGCCCTTGACAACCATTCACTGCCAACTCTCCTTCTAGGCAGGACACCGCATATGATAGGGATCCCTCCCTTAGTCCTAATACGATCTATGGCTGCCTTGAAGTGGTGATCACGTGGCAGCCGTGGCAGTAGCTGGAGTAGGTAACCGGAATTGACAGTCGAACAGTGAAGGACCAGGGAATCAGCCCACGAAGCCCAGGAACCTCCGATGACTACACAACCAGAGTTGGGAAAGAACACCTGGGTAAAGTACCAGCTAGATCGTGTCTGCCCGGCGACAAGGCAGCAGTGACCTCACCTCCGTCTCCCCCTGTAGTGGGGGCGTGAGCAAGCAAACGAGCGGCGCCACAACCTACCCACTCTTTACAGCCCTTACAATATGCTGCTTTTGGTCATATCTGTGTTCACAGCTTTTGTCATTTTTTTTCATTAAACAGGCTTTCAGTAGTTCCTGAAAAGGGTTAATGAAAATACCTAACACTTTTTATATATATTTTTTAGAAACTTATGATTAGTTATGTTAACCAGGGATGTCTGTCAAGAAGTAATTTTGAATTTTGAATTATAGTTTTTAAAACATTTCATGTCACCAAACTAATTTAACACAAGTTATTTGGGCGCATACCTCGACAAACAGCTTACTAACCTGAGACAGCCGAAATAACGAATAGGCTACTTTTTGTTAATAAACAACAGCATTATCCGATATACTTTACTGATCACACTGCAGGTTTTACAAACACAAAAAAAAGCTAATTTCAAAATTATGACCAAACGCAATATTGCATTATTTTTAAGATTTTAAAATGTTATTCCTTTTGACTTACAGGCATCTTTGGTCTATAAATACCAGTGCCACACAGGAAGCAAAATAAAAAATTTAACACAAAGATCTGAAGTATGGATCCCCACAGTGCCGTTCTTCCCAGAGCATTATTTTTTCACCTTATATTTCTTTCCACATTAAACACTTTCCAAGTAAAATTTATAGAGGAAGTGCAAGGCGTAGAGGACCTGGGGAGAAAGACGGGTAGTGCATGATGGGTGGAGGGTGTTGGGTGATGGGTGAAGGATGGAGGGTGTCAGTTGATGGTTGAAGGATGGAGGGTGTCAGTTGATGGGTGTCAGTTGATGGGTGAAAGGTAGAGGGTGATGGGTGTTGGGTGACTGGCGAAGGATGAGGGGTGCCAGGTGATGGGTGAAGGGTGGAGGGTGTCAGGTAATGGGTGAAGGATGTAAGATATTGGGTGATAGGTGTTGGGTGAAGGCTGGAGAGTGATGCTTGTTGGGTGATGGGTGAAGGATGGAAGGAGTCAGGTGATGGCTGAAGGATGGAAGATATTGGGTGATGGATGTTGGGTGATGCATGAAGGATTGAATTGAAACAGAATTGAATTGAATTGAAACAGTTTATTTAGCCAGAAAAATACAGATACAGAGTGGATAATAGTAACAATATTAACATGGCTTAGCCAGTTGAGAACCTGAGCTCTCTTTGAGGCACCTGATATATACTATACATTTATCTCAAGCAAGTATTATATAACATTTAGGGCCAATTGCAAGAACAGTCGTGGGGTGTACGATGCCATTTACGATGACCTTCTTGCCCTCATCTTGTTTCAGTTATACCACTCCAAAGCTTCGAAAAGTGCAGAATTCCTTGTGCTAAAGGCGATATAGCTGAAAAAAAGACCAGGGCAAGAAGGTCATCGTAAATGGCGCCGTACACCCCATAACCGTTCTTGCAATTGGCCCTTAGTACCATCTGGAATAGTACAATAGCACGGTGGTAATAAGTACATCTCATAATGTTACCACGGTTATCACCTCAATATTTATTTACTTTAATTATGTATTATTTTTATTTACTAATTTATATATATATATATATATATATATATATATATATATATATATATATATATATATATATATATATATATATATATATATATATATATATATATGCTGATAACCACAAGGAAAGAAGAAAACACGAAGTTCCCAAGCGCTTTCGTGTAATTCACATCTTCAGGGGTGAGTACAGACTAAGGAGAAGTACAAAACAAGGTTTATATATACAGAGGAGGGTGAGACCAGGTCCACAATGGTCAGGTATTAGGTACTGACCCTATTATTCTTTAAATAGCACTGCAACGGTCGGTAGTCAGGTCAGAGGGTAAGGTGACCCAACCTTCTCACCTGGTTACAAATCTTCTAAATTACAAAATTGTCCAGTTTGTACATGCCATTACTCATTAAACATACAGTATACATATATATATATATATATATATATATATATATATATATATATATATATATATATATATATATATATATATATATGTAATATTCAGAAATTTCAGTGCAATATTTGGAGATGCAATGCCAATATTGGCGATACTGAGTCTTTCAAGGTCGTCTGAATAATGGTGGCGCTGCCCGCACGTAGTGATATTTTCTAGAACTGCGCCCATATAATATTAAGTATACTCTGGCGACTTAATTTGGACACGAATTATGAAATTAAATGACAGTTATTAAATTGAAAATGACTATATATCGCTTCCTAGTTTGAAAATGTTGCGTAAGCCCTAATTAAGGTATTAGTTGTGCGGTAAAGAAATCCCTAGCGGCGTGAACACCTTGTAGGAGCGCGTTTGTCTGGTAGTCGCGAAGCAGTGGTCAAGCAGACAGGAACTCTGTGTTGGCCAGGAGAGACGACCACAACTGGTTTCCTTCGTTCATTTAACATCAGTATTAACAAGTGAGTTTTATTCAATCTCAGACAGAGCTAGATAGGGCGGTAGGAACAAACAATGAGTGAGTGACGGTGATGTGAGACAATAGCTAACAGAGGGTATATTGCAGGGATTCTGCAGAGCCCACGCTGTATGAACGTCCACACGAACGCGTCAACTCATCTGAGTTGAGCCCACTCGGTTGAGTGAGCAGTGAGGGTTGGAGTGAAACTAGCTGTCTAACGACGTGGAACTATCGTCCATCTCCGTTTGACGATCGTTTGGGATCACCAGATCTCCTCCACCTCGGCTCACAATATTACAAATCTAAAGGCAGTTTCGTGAAAATCTTTTACTAATGGAAAGCTAGAGCTCCCCTCAACTGTACAAGGTCTGATTTGCTCACTCCCTTCCGTTTCATTGATGTACTGAGTATAAATGAGACTAGCTGAGTGAAAGAATGGTCACACACTGAGATCAGGAGTCTAGTGGGTACTAAGAGGAACATTTTCCAAGGTTGTGAAGGGCTTGTTTGTGCCTTAAGAGAATACGGGTGCATGGTTGTTTGTGCCTTAAGAAAATACGGGTGCATGAGGAACCTATGTGTGAGGTTAAGGAGCATGTTTTCACGGGTGTTGGTGGAGTCAATAACTTCTTCATATAGTGATAATAATTTTTCAGTGACTGATATTGTCTTGCTGTGTGTAGTTAATATTACTTAAATATTTTTGATAGTATTGTTTTCTAATGTTTATGTGCCACTAATTGATGTCACATAACGAGGAAACTGTTTTCAGATGAGATTACTCCTTTCTGTTGTAAGTGAAACTGTGATTTAGTTTTCCTTTAATGCATTTAATATTTCTTTATAATTTCAATATCATGTATAACTTTTGTTCCCCAGTGTAGTGTCTTAAGCCAGGATAAGAGGTATGCATCTGTTGGTGTAACTAGTAAGGTCAGGGACCCACTAAATAACTATCATACATCTAGATCATCTATTTAGTGGGTCCCATATTTTTGACCTGACCTGACTAGTCACGTCACCCCCCTTCTCTTAAACTCCTCTACGTGTGTGTTGGTGTGGGAATTAGTGCATGACATCATTATGACCTGACCTCATGTTTTTAAGGTCACCCTGTATATTTAAGCCTCTCTCTGTCACGTAATCCAGTTGCTTCTAAAGATGTCTTGAATAAAGACGAAAGCTAAGGTGCTCCGCTGTTTCCCTTTTCCCGTGTGATTTTATCAAGATATATATATATATATATATATATATATATATATATATATATATATATATATATATATATATATATATATATATATATATATATATTTATAAATATATTGTTACGAGTTGGGGATTTAGAATATAGTTAAAAGTCTACCCACATCCCAACAGGCAACAACAATAAAAAAACAAAGACAATCGGACTATAAGAGGGTAGACAAAGGATTGGAGTTTTTGTTGTGTATAATAAAGTACCATAAATTCCTTAACAAAATATTCAGCTTTCTATAATTTACCCTTAACCATACTTAACCTAAACATTAACTGTATATACATATTTATACAACATACAATAATTTGAACCAAGGTGGACGTGGGGAGGCAATATAAGATTACAAATACATAAGTGCGGAGCTGAGATGGCTGACGAGCAAGGCTGAGTATTGTAGAAGACGGTAGGTAGTCACTGTGCCGTAGGTTTCCAGGATAGGTGATCCTGTGGTCACTTCCCAGAGTGAACTGAACTCTCATCGAACTGGAGCTGACGAAGAAGACTTGAAGGAGGTGACGCAAAAACCAGGATATGGAGAAGGGAAACCCCGGAGTGGTAACTAAGACTAGCCATACTCGTGTTTCGTCCCTAGATGGCGTTGATCGTGGTGCTGGGTAGGTAGATCAGGACAATAGATGGCGTGGTTCGTAGTGCTGGGTAGGTAGATCATGACAATTGGTGGCAGGGTTCGTAACACACCCCCCCTCCAAAGACCTCCGTAGCGCGGGTGCGAAGGAGGAGATCACCTGGTGCATCTGGAGAGTAGCTGCTGCATTTCCACTGGAGCTCGGGATAAGGAGTCCGCAATCAGGTTGTCCACCCCCTTTATGTGCCGGACTTGTAGATTATAGGGCTGGGTGAGGAGAGCCCAGAGGAGGATTCGCTGGTTGGAGGTCTTGTTGGTTGGATGAACGTGAGTGGGTTATGGTCGGTGAAGACTAGGGTTGTTTGTGGGCAAGACTGGAGGTGACATTAAAACTTCTTTATTGCCAACACCAGAGACAGGGCCTCCTTCTCTATGGTCGAGTAGTTGGTCTGATGTTTTTTCAACTTGGCGGAGTAGTATGCCACATGGTGAAGGACATCAGTGGTTGGGTCGGGTTGTAGGAGCACAGCCCCCACTCCGACACCACTAGCGTCGATTTGCAGATGGAAGGGCAAGGTGTAGTCAGGGGGGTGGACTACAGGCTTGGAGGCAAGGAAGGCTTTGAGGCGGTGGAAAGACTGGTCGCACCTCTGGTTCCAGATGTAAGGGACCGCAGAACTGGTAAGGTCTGTGAGGGGTCCGGCCACGCTGGAGAAGTTACTGCAGAACCGACGGTAGTAGCCGCACATCCCCAGGAAGCGCACGAGTTCCTTCCTCGTCCTTGGAGTGGGGAAGTACAAGATGGCTTTAACGTTTGCGTCCTTGGGTCTCACCATACCATGCCCAACGATATGTCCCAGGTAAGTCACTGAGGCCCGGCCAAAAGCAGATTTAGCCAGGTTTATGGTGAATCCAGTCTCTTGCAGTCGTGCCAACAGTATCTCCAAACGCACCAGATGTTCGTCCCAGCCGTCCGACACCACCACCAGGTCATCCAGGTAGGCGAACGTCCCACCTAGGTCCTGAATTAGGTAATTGATGGCCCTCTGGAATGTGGCCGGAGCATTAGAAAAGCCAAACACCATAACCAAATATTGAAAAAGACCAAATGGAGTAATAAATGCCGAGATTATTTTTGCCCTATCCGTGAGTCCCACTTGATAATATCCTTTCATTAAGTCCACCGTGCTGATAAATTTGGCACAGCCTATGCTGTCTATTATATCTTCAATCAAAGTTAAAGGGTAGGAGTCTGAGACAGTGACCTGGTTCACTTTACGATAATCGGTACAGAAACGAAAAGTGCTATCGGGTTTTTGAATGAGAAGGCAAGGTGAAGCCCAGGGGGAGGTACTAGGCTCAGCTAAGTTATGTTTTAACAAAAAATCTACCTCCTTTTTCATAATCTCTTTTTTGTGGATTTAGTCGATATGCTGATTGCCTAATGGGTTGTACATCATCTGAGATTAGCTTAATATCATGTTTAAGTATATTGCAAAACCCTGGGAGGTCTGACGTGACTTTAGGAAATGTTGATAATAACTTAGTGAGATGTTTTGCTTGAGATGGATTCAGAACAGAAAAATACTCATCCAAGTTGTTGAGTATGTGACTGTTAGCAGGCTTTTCTTTAGGTAGAGGGAAGTCTAAATTCTTCAATAGATCCATGTCATCTGTCTCCGGCTCCGGCCGTGACAAAACCGTATGCAATACAGGTAGGCTCATAGCCTCTGGGATGTCTTCCTCTGACTGCCTAGAATGGTAAAGTTTCATGAGATTAATGTGAACAAGTTGTGAATCTTTTCTGCGATCAGGAGTATGGACTATATAGTTGAGGGGAGATAGTTTTGATTTGAAAGTTTGATGGAACCGTTCCAAGCAACCTTGGGATTGTGGGTGGTAAGCCGAAGATGTACAATGGTCTACACTGAGGTCTTTCATATTCAAAGATGGATCAGATTGTTGGGCTTTAATGAGCTCATCCTTACTAATGGTCTTATTGTACAGATCTTCTGTGAGTAGGAAGATATTGGAGGTGGTTTTAGATGAAGAGGGCCCATTTCGCACACTCTGTGACCGGGTGACAGCACAAGATGGGAAAAGGTGAGGAGTAGTTTCATCAAGGTCAGTGGTGGAGTCGACAGGTAAGGGAGAGTCGACTGTCTTTATGTTGGGAACCACTAGATCTCCTACCAAGTCATTACCCAATAATAAATGAATGCCGCTCACAGGCATTGGATCTTTCCTAATGGCAATTTGTACTTCCCCAGTAAACAAGGGACATTGGAGGTGCACTTTAGCTAAGGGATAGGAAGAATGGGAGGAGAGATCTGAAATTAGAACATGCTTGTTAGTAAATGCGGTAGATATATCAGGAATGACGTTAAACAGGAGGATAGATTGTGCTGCGCCCGTATCACATAGTATACGAATAGGGAAAGAACGAGACCCCTCTATGATTGAAATTTTGCCCTCATAGGTGAATGAAGAGAAGAGATCCTGATGGGGCCTTTCCACATTGGTGGTTGCTATTGGTTTGAATTTGGGATCCAGGGAACTACTTTTAGAAGTTCAACACTTTGGGTGTTTACAAGACTGGATCGTATGGCCTGGTTTTTTACAGTAAGAACAATAAAACTTGATTGCATCAGGGGGGGGTAGGTGTGGGACCTTTCGACCTACCCCTCACGTCCCCAAGGTTATCATCAGAGGAGGACCTAACATGCTGGAAAGTACCACGTTCCCTACGGCACAGTGACTCCACCAGCAAGGCGTACGCATCAGCCAGCTCAGCAGCACGCCCTAAATTAACCTCTCCACGCTCCTCCACATGCTTCAAGATGTGAAATGGTATCTTGCCCCACTCCTAGAGGACTACCAAGTTATACCTAGGGAAACTACACTTCTGAATATTGTTCTTCTGATAAGATCCTTAGATAAGGATAAGAGACTTGAAAGAGGAAGGGCGTATTACGGCATTAATATAAAGATCCGGATTAACAACCCTGATATACTTGAAAGAGGAAGGGCGTATTACGGCATTAATATAAAGATCCGGATTAACAACCCTTAAATACTTGAAACATGAAGGGCGTATTACGGCATTAATATAAAGATCCGGATTAACAACCCTGATATACTTGAAACAGGAAGGGCGTATTACGGCATTAATATAAAGATCCGGATTAACAACCCTTAGATACTTGAATCAGGAAGGGCGTATTAAGGCATTTATATAAAGATCCGGATTAACAACCCTTGAGTTTGGTATGATTGAACCCGAATGAGATAATGAGAAGAACAGCAATGGAGGCTTTATAATTATGGGGTCCTGGTAGAGCAGGGCGTCCCAAGATGTCACTTCACCCTATGCTAGGGACTATGGAACAGCTTACTCAGGAGTGAGGGTACTGCATTAAACAGACCCGGATTCTTCCATACACTCGAGAAGACTTATGACACGACTGCCACGTTAGGGTGTGTCATGTTGAGGCGAATTTTTTTTTTTGAGTTTGAAAATTCGGCCCATGGTATTAATGATGTAGTTCTATGTGCAGAATCATGTGATATCTTCAGATTTGAAAAGTTTTCATTTTTTGCTAGGTAAATTTTAACTTGAAATCTTATGAAAATTCAGTATTCCCACCCTTTTACCAACACCACTAAATAGCTTATTTAAAGTAATTTATTAGGATGAAAATGATCCAGAATAGTGAAACGAATGATCTTGACACATTTATTAAATTTAATATTCCTTTAGAAAACAAAATCATCAAATACAAAAACCGGTTTTACTACTACTCTGGGTGTGCGAGGGCCAGGCAGGGACATGCATGGGGTTGTCTAGGAAAGCTCTGACTTGAACATTGGTGAGGCTGCAGGTAAGAGGGGGCTCACTGCCAGCCTGGATTTTATCCAGATCTATGAGATCAGTGAGGGTCTTGGCACCTAGATTGACTTCAGGAGTCTTCCTGACCCTGAAGGAATCGTCACCAACTGATTCGTCATGCCCAGATCCTCTCATAAGTCTCATATCCAAGATCATTTTGACTGCCACTCTTCTCTCCTCCTCATCCTTACTGCAGAGCATTGTCTGCAGAACTGCCTCGGGATGAGCATACCAGGAAGATCTCCTCACAGTCTGCTCCACAATCTGAACAACCTTCCTTGGCTGACTCCTCAGGAGCTCAAGCTGGAAGAGAACATGCCTCGGACCTTCGGAGAACGATGACTTGACCTTGGTGTTGAACCAATTTGGCAAGTAGACACTCACGATGAATTGGACAATAAGTCTCAGGTTGTGAAGCTGGTTCCCTTTCAGTTTATGATGAGCGACCCAAATTCTGCAGAACCTGAGAGCCGTTGTGAGCCACCTAGAATGTGAGACTGGACCTATCTGCAGGTAAGCAAGTCTATCAGGCATGACCCCAGTTTTGATGGCACTGCAAATCATGTAACCATAGTACTGGTCAGTACTCAGGTCGTCAATGACAGTATGTGCAAGCTCAACGAGTGGAGGGCCAACTGTGATTTTTTCAAAGCTCGGATTTATTTCTAACTCAGTGGCAGAGTCCAGCATCTTGCCAAGAGGACCAGACCATCTGTTGTTTGAAAGAGTCTTGCCATCCAGCTCCTGGATCAGATGTCTGAGTGGCAACTCGTTGGTGTGGAGGTCACAAACAATCCAGGCCAGCTTCCTCCCAATCTTCCGCTCTATCCACTGTATGACCCCCCCTTGCCACCCTGTGTTCGTGTTGGTGCTGTCCCCTCCAATGGCCTGCAGGGTCTGGTCTACGTTCCTCTCTCTGAGCCAGTTCACAATGTTATCTGCCACTATCTCAGCTGGTTTCCTGATGTCATCTTTCTCTGGAGTGAAATGCCACAAATACTTCCCTTCTGGTTCACTGCAGCAGGAGTAGTGTTCCTCCTTCACCATGGCAGGGAACAACTTGTCAGAATCTCCAACTTTCATGAACACTTTAGTGTTATCCCTTCTCCCATCAAAGAACAAACAATTGATTCCATTTTCTCTTATCCCCTTATCAAACTCCTCTTCTAGGTTACTGACAAGTTTCTCCTGAGCTCTCCTTACTTTGTTATGATCTATCACCAGGTGAACATCATCAGGTGTTATCAAACCACCGTCAACCCAGGCAGCTGTTGCTATCTCTGCAGTTTCTCTGAGACCAGTGTGGTGTCGCATGCTGGCCAAAGCTATGCTCGGGATATCTTTCCTATTTCGAATGTTATGCCTGGAAGGTTTGGGATCATTATTTTCTGGGTTAGGGACAAAGTCACCATTCTCCTGGTCAGCACTCGGATCAGCCATGGGGAAGTCATTAAACTCTGAATCAGCTTGACTCCAATCATCGGCCTTTTTTACCTCACCCTGGGCCCTCGGCAACTCTTCTCCTCTTCTGTCTCTCTGTGGCAGCCTCCTGTCTCTTGGACTCCGGAATATCTTGGCTAGAAATCATGAGAGCCCCTATACTGCCAGTCTTCTCTCTCTGTGCTTTGACAAATGCCAGTTCGATCACAGGAATCTTCAGTTCACGCTTGCAAATACAGGAGATGTTGGCCTCGGATTTACAGTCACGATCGCATCCAAACTCAGGACAGAGAACAATTGGGCACTTGCAAGTAATTATGTCAAATAACTGGTCCAGTTGCTTGGCAAAGCTGTCCTTAACTGCAAGTTTTCCTCTCCCAAGAGAGATATCTCTTGCCTTTTCCCAACTGGCTAGCAGTCTCTCACTAATCTTCTTCTGACTTGTTATGACTGGAGGCTTGAACTGAGCGTTAGCCAGAGTGTAATGTGCCAAGACAGCTTTGGTCATATCACTGGCAATGTCTTTGTTTGTGTAAGTTCTTTGGTTCTTTTCACTGATTTGCCTGATTAAAACACCGTATCTCAAAGCATCTCTCAGTGTAGGCAACTCCGACTTCAGGAGCTCTCTCCCAGACCCAAGATAGTGACTGAGATGGCTGGATTTTTGGTTCCTCGTCCTGACACAAGCAGCCATCGCAAATATTATCAACTTATAAATGCATCAGAATCTGAAACAGAAAAAAATATTGTTAGTTGGGTTGTTAAAGAATGAAGTCAGAAAGCAATGTTCACTATTTAATTGTAATGCACTAATGCAGCTGTACGTTAGATTTTCGATAAAATTCACGCTA
Source organism: Homarus gammarus (assembly GCA_958450375.1). Taxonomy (NCBI): domain Eukaryota; kingdom Metazoa; phylum Arthropoda; class Malacostraca; order Decapoda; family Nephropidae; genus Homarus; species Homarus gammarus. Next base: position 35,641 of record CAUDMG010001057.1, read on the forward strand.
AAATTTACCTAGCAAAAGGTTGCAAAATATTGAAAATGAAATTATTTTCTGTTTATATACACTAAAATCTACCAAAAAAGTGATGGGCCATTAGTTTTAGCTGATCTTCCCTCCTGTGACACACCCTAATGAGTAAGGTTTTAGTTGTGGTGTTGTCAATAGTAAGAGAGACAGTTGAGACCCTGCAATTGTGTGTAAATGAGGCAGAGAGACAGATGAGCAACCTGGGACTTGGTCACAATTTTCGTGATGCCATATGACAGCAGGGTCTACCATTAGACAACACATTATGCTTCCAATATCTTCCCAGGCGGTAGTACCTCCCTGTTTGGTAGCTGCCTACTACCTACTTGGAACAGAGGAAGAAAATTGCAGCAGTGCCTTTGTCAAATGACGTCATCCACTGTAGAATTGTTGACATTTCTTCTAATATTCTGAAGCAAGTAATGGAAGAATTGGCAGCTACGCCATTTCCGTTCAGCATGTAACTGGATGAAACTATTGACGTCTCTGAGTGCAGCCAGCTCCTGGTTTTCGTCCGTTATATGCATGCTGATGTTTTCAAAGACGAATTCCTATTTTGTGAGTCCCTTTTGGAAACTACAAATGCCATCGACATCTTAGAAATGGTGATTAGTTTCTTTGCCAAGCAAAACTTCGACTGGAAGAAAAATATTGGTACTCTGTGCACAGACGGAGCATCTGCGATGCTTGGCAACACATCTGGTTTTGCTGCTTTGGTGAAGAAAGAAGCTCCTCAGGTCATCGTGACCAATTGTTTTCTACATCGGCATGCATTGGCGTCAAAGACTCTGCCAGCAATTCTGAAAGAAGTCTTGTCTACTGGCGTGATAGTCGTCAACTTCATCAGAGCCAGGGCTATGAACCATCGCGTTTTCAAGAGATTTTGTCAAGAAACGGGAGCAGAATATGAAGTTCTTCTTTACCACACAGAAGTTCGCTGGCTTTCCAAAGGACAAATCTTGAAGCGCTTGATTAAACTTCGAGCAGAAGTTTCACTTTTTTTTTGAGAGAAAAAGAAAGCCCACTCTCAGAACAGTTTGACAGTGAGGAGTTCATTCATGGCTTGGCCTACTTGGCGGATATTTTTGGCCATATGAATGAGGTGAATCTTGCGATTCAAGGCCCTAGAGTCACCATTATGGATGCTGCTGAAAGACTGCAAGCTTTTCTGGCCAAGCTGCCACTGTGGAAGATGAGGTTGGAGGCAGACAACTATGCAAACTTTCCAATGTTTGAGGAAGTGCTTCTGGAGGATGGAATCGAGAGTGACAAGGCCCTGTCAATTTCTCTGCAGGCAGAATTCTGCAGACATCTGGATACTCTGCAGAACTCTTTCAAAGGTTACTTCTGCTCAGGTGACCTTAAAGTTGAAACATGGATTCGTAATCCTTTCCTTGCCGACATAGACTGTATCAGTGATGAAGACCTTGCCAAAGATGACCTCATTGACCTGAAGACAAAGGAAATGTTAGGAAATGAATTCAACTCGAAGAGCCTTGGAGAATTCTGGTGTGCGTTGACATAAGCCTACCCTCGTCTGGTAAAGCGAGCTATGGGTGCTCTGATTCCGTTTGCTACTATATACCTTTGTGAGTCAGGGTTTTCAGGACTTGTTTCTATCAAAACGAAAAGTAGAATTCGATTGGATGTCAAAGATGACATGCGTGTTACCTTGTCAAAGACCACTCCACAGTTTCATCATCTTATTCAAGCCAAACAACAACAACCTTCTTATTGAAATGAACTTTTGAGCAGAATTAAAGTTTTGTTTTGTTTAATTTGCACAAGATGATTGTATTTCATTTTTGTATGGAGTGGCCATTAATTTTTGCATAAAAAAGCGTGAAACATAATTCTGTGTTAAGATTGTTTACTGTATTCATACTTTGTGTATGTCATACACTGTATGAGGCAATGAATTTTCAATAAAATATAGTATATGGATTGCATGCAAAGTTGTGTTTATGTGCTTATGTGCATTTTTCTAGGGAGGGGGTCCATAGCTTTCACCTGATTCTCAAAGTGGCCCCCGACTCAAAAAAGGTTAAGAACCACTGCTCTACAAGATCTCAAACAACAATCTACAATCTCTACAACACTCCGACAGACCATTTCACTGCAGAACGACCAAATGAATAATCTACTCAAACAAGTGAATCACCGCGAGGGGAACCTCTCTATATCTTCTGAATACATTGGGAAGAATGTACATTCTCAGCGGCGTCAAAAACGTGGTCTGTTTAAATTTGTTGGTCTAATTAACAACACCCTGTTTGGTACGGTAAACGCCTAAGATGTAACTAAGTTAGGGCACCGATTGAATGTAGTCAAATTATTTTTGTAAGATGAGCTATATCTTTATTCACCAAATATATAATAACACATTTGAATATGAAACAGGATATGGTTGAATAATTATTCCTTTTTATATCTATATATTTATTCTAAATTCATGGCAAATGAAGCAGATTGCCAATTTTGTTATATATGAAATTAAATTTTATATAACAAAATAACAAAACATTATGACACATTAATGATGTTCATACTAACAAGTATAGACAACTAACTACATAGAACGAATCAAGAAAGAATTTATGAAAGCTAAAAAGTAGAAAACAACAATGTAAAAATATGCTCAATATTACATACCTCTCAATGACAACAAAAGAATTCAGACTTTGCTTATCAATGAATGCACCAAAAAATCTATTTGCAATATCTTAAGTCTCCGGTGACGCTATTTACCTTCTGCTAACGCACTTCATTTATCTGCCTTAGCTAAGACCAATAATGTACAAAGCAATTTTAGTGTGCTAGAGTCTACGATATTGGAAACTTAACTTAAGTCCATCTCCATTAGCCGAAACGAATTTCCAAGGTTGAAAATCAGGCGTATTTTTCTTTAATTTCCGGAGTCCCTCTCCACATTTATTCCTGTTCTATAAGCCAAATCGATGATGAAATGATAAAAAAAATTATGGGATATTACGGTAATTCTTATTTTTTTTTTTATTTTCCGGGTCTGGGAAACAATTCTGAGGTTAGGTTAGGTAGCAATTTTTAGAATCTTCAGAGTAATTGGGAAAAAAATCCACATCGTCCATGACACCAAGAAATATTTCTTCAGTTTTTGTGAAAGGTGATAGTCAGCTGGATTAACGCCTGTAAGTGAAAATAAAGGCATTAATATTGTGTTAGTTAACGTTACGAATTCTGAAACATCTTTATTTATGAGGGTAAATATTTCAAAGTTCCCAACGCCTACATATGTATTAGGTTTTATATGGGGGAAAAAGATACCCCTTATATATGAAAATTTAGGTTAGCTTAGGTTAAAATTTCGATGTAGAACATTAGAAGTTTAAAGGGCTAATATTGTGGGTAATTTTATCTGTTAAAATAATAAAATAATATATTTCCAATGGAAACTCGGATCATTTTGGTTTCATTTACGGGACTCAAAAATTTTGAATATATATTTTGTTTCTGAAGTGATTTTCATGGAGATTCCAAAGATGTGATCCTAGTCTTGGAGAAATTAATAGAAAAAATTGTAAGCCTATTAGAGTTACCTTAACTTGGCTTACATAAAAAAGGTTTGTGGGGTTAATTTGCTAAACCCAAATGGTCTTTACTCCATTTAATTGTAGCAAAATACTTGTCACAGTCAATTATAAGAATACCGTATTTAACACTGTAACCTGTGAGTGTTAGTTGAGGACGGAGCTCACCTAGAATGAGTGTAAAGGCCTGGGACTCAGGGATAAAAATCCCTTACCAGACCAATCAGGATCTTAATAAAGGAAAGTCAAGGACCATGGTTTTCTGAGGAATAACAAACAACCGTTTGAGATGGACATCTCTTTACTATAAAAAATATAACACAAAACTCTGACACCACTCAACAAACATAAAAAAACAATTACGGGAGTCAAACAATTAAGGCAGTCCACAGTTAATGGAGTCAAACAATTAATGGAAGCAAACAAATAAAGGGAGCAAACAATTAGAGGGAGCAAACAATTAATGGGAGTCAGCAATTAATAGAATCAAACAATTAATGGGAGTCAACAACTGATAGAATCAAACAATAAAAGGGAGTCAGCAATTTAAAGAATCAAACAACAAAAGAATCAAACAATGAACAAATATTTCCTACGGCAGTGGCCCTGGGGATGGTCCAGACAGGCTTACCTCACTCGAGCGACAGGAGCCGATGTCTTGATACAGTAGACAAAACACCGGGGCACAGACGGTGGAGAGGAGCTGGCGGCCGTGGCGGCTGTGGTAGTGGTTTGGAGTAGGTGTCCAAAGAATTGACAGTCGACAGGTGAAGGTCTGGGAAAACAGCCCATGAGTCCAGGACCTATGATGAGATCACAGCCAGAATTTGACGAACAGCGGGGTAGCTAGATAGCGACTGTATGGCGGCTGGGGTGAATCTGCCGGTGACACAGGTAGCCGCTGCCGTTCTCATCTCTGTACAACCCCCCCAAGTGTTGGTCGCACCAGCAAAGGAGAGAGTTAGCAGCGGTAACGAGCAGGAAGATCGTTTCCGCCCTTACAAAAAGGCTTAGATCAAAACGTCCTCCTCTCGTGAGACTCAAGTGACGACTGCCTGCTCTGGTCGAGCCAGCTTCAATGAGGGGAGCTAACCTGGCGTCCTCAAGGACGCTGCTCTCTCAGTGAAAGTACCCCTCACATGGGCTATACATAATCCCTAACAGCTTATGGAAAATTGCAGTGGGGTGATTGGATTACTGTATATAATACATATACTGTCCATAATACAGGGGCTAATACAAAATTATATCCCTATAAACATTTAATGTTCTGCATTGAAATGTTAACCTAACCTAACTTAACCCAGTAGAAATCGGTCAACTTAAAATCCTAAAATTCGCTGGCGGGGCGCCGGTGGGTAGAACGGTATCTCTCTTGCCTCGCAAGCGAGATGTCACAGGTTCGATTCCCGGGCTAGTGGAAAGTTGTTCGAACACACGTCCCAGCCTCCCTTGGTCCCTGTTCACCTAGCAGCAAAGTAGGTACCTGCTGTAAATCGAAAGTTGCGAATTCGTATTCAGGGACAAGTTGTTGGAGCTTCCAATAATTTTGCTTAGACATAAAACCATTGACAGTTCAGGCTTCTACGCCCTTGACTCTTCAGGCTTCTACGCCTTTAACTCATGAGACAAAGGCAAGCATGAACTTAGCATGCTTCCCTGTTGGGCGCTGCAAACGCTTCTGCGCTTCACCTTACACAAGGATGTAGAGGGGTGCCCAATTTGTTTTATGTGTGAAGGCATTGTATTAGTTTTTGTTGATATCATGGACATACACGGCCAATGTATTCACAGTTCATTCTACCATATTTGTAGACAAATTATAGTATGGCTGTGTACAGTACTGTATATCAACATTGTTATTACACATATGGAAACTCTTGATACTTGCCATCTACAGTATAATGAAAACAAAAACATGAAAAGACACATCCGCAAAAACTGACAATGGCAGTGAATTGTTACCACCACACCAAAGTAAAGATAAGCTACCTAATCTTCAAAGTTTGAATGAAATTATTTTTAAACAATAATCACAGACTAGGCAAGCTTTGTAAATCCAGGCTTACCACATATTATTAAGGCCACATGTTTGAGAAACCAAGCATGAATGGACTTTTATTTTAGTAAGTTTAAGTCAAAGGTGCTCGACGAAAGAGCGCTTTTTCTCTTATTTTCTTTATCTAACATTTCATATTTAGAAATTTAGGGAGTATTAAATGTGGTGTAGATCATTTATATGAAACTAGCGGAATAGTTGGTCATCCTACTCCACCTCCCTACCGCCTGCACTTTCAACACCTAAAACGCCTTGTTTATACAGTTTGCATTTGTTTGTCTCAAGACCGCCATTAATATGTTATATGTTACTACACTATGTGGTGAGGGTTCGTAGATCAAATTTTACCTGAACCGTTTTCAAACAAACATATGACTGATAATAACACGATGCAATATTACCTTAATAACCTGTTACAGATGACACAAAGAATAGTCAATGGGAAAGAGTAAGATTTACATGTGTATCATATAATTAACGAAATCAGGTTAATACAGAATGGTGGATTTTTACGTAATGATTAGATGTCAATTGACATTACACAAATCGTACTTATTGTGCATTAAATAACAGCAATACCAATGTGGAGTGTGTGGCCGCACTTCCCGAGTAACAGTATTATGGATGTTTTAAGCCATATTGGTGAGGCATTGAAAGGTTAACATTTAATTTGGATTATGTTTCCTCCCAAAATTGCAGAGTTTTGATATACATCTGATACTGTAGTTTTCAAAATCATTGGAATCTTGAAATTTATATACTTTATGTTACGGTCTTTTTGTGAAAACATTCTTTTTAAGAAAATGGTTGGCGAGTTAGCAAACACTGCCAAAAACTGGTCGCTCTGCATAATGACTGTAAATGCCATAGCATCTATACTATATATTTTTTTCAATAACTTTATTTTCACGTAGCATCTACTGTATATCATTTATTTTAGTATCTATAACATACTAATAGAGGGAATAAATATCAATTAAGCAATGAGCCTTCCTCATGTCTAAGCATTAGTGACTAAGGCTTTCCATCCAGAACGTCTTCAGACTGTCTTTACGAATCCTCCCACCCTTCCTATATCTTCGAGAACCCAGCTTTTAATTTCATAGATTCATTCCAGTCTCTGCTTTCTCCTGGCTCTCCTACCCTCAACTTTATCCATTAGTGCGGATAGTTTATTAACCTCTTGGATACTGAGGGCCTCTCCGTGCTGATTAAAATTGATTAGTGTTAACCAAATATTAAGAATGAAGTCCAATAGTGAAGGGGTCAGTGGAGATAGTTTATTAACATAACCATTATCTCCTGATCCCTGACTATATGGCCGAGGTATATCATTTTCTTTATCCTTTAAAATTTTCAGTTGCTCCAGTCAATCTTTGTACTTTTTCATTTGTTTTTCTTTGAGTCTAACTTATTTATAACATCCCCTTGTAGCACCACAGATCAAAGGCTTCTCGTCTTCTTCTGGTATCCGCTTAATATGTCCAAGCTTTTGACTCATGTAAAGGTATTGACCATACATAGTATTTCAAGAATATATATTTTTAATAATAATATTAAAGTTTTTTTTTGTAAGACCTTTAACATTATTAAATGCTGTTTTTGCATGACCTATTTTTGTTTTGATTTATCTTTCACACTTACCATTACAACTTTTGTTACTCAATAAACACAAACTCTCACACCTGTTGGAGTCCCCTGTTGCCTTTAATTGTTTTATTGTTGTTTTTTATTTATGAACAACTATTTATTCCGCCTTTGCAAAACTAACCTTATGCCAATATTGTTCGCCTATTTTTCACACGTCTGTTTATCAGTTGCTGTAATTATTCTTCACTCTATGCAATAAGTGCATCATGATCTGCGTACCTTATATCTGATATTACTTTACCATGAACTTTGAGTCTTTCATTGCTCCTTACAACTTCTCTCATCTAAAATTCCAAGAGCATGGTATGGATTTTCAATATTTATTCTGTATGATTACAGATATACCAGAAACTATTATTGTTTATAATAGCCGTGCTTTTGAAGGACAAAGTGACAAAGGAACAACATTCTTTCCCTAAACATTATGGGGGATTTTATAAAATATAATATGCATACAACATTTATTTTTTCCAAAATAACCTGTTATTTTATATAATATTTCCAAAAAACAAAAGCATAGAACAAACAAAATAATGAAAGAAACCTTAGAGATTAGTTAGTCTTTACTTCAACCCCAATTGTTATCTATGACAGCCAGCAACCTCTCTGACATTGAAGAACCATTGTTATAGACCTGCCTAGAATTACCTCTAAATAGATACTATTGGGTATGAACATGATGCATAAATTGTTAAGTGGTCCTTTCCTAGACTGGTTCCCATGTGTTTACCACCTTAGTCCACATGTTCTCCATGGGGTGCAGCAAACCATTACTGCACTCTGCGGTCCATGTGGATCAGTCATTTATTTTTAATAAATAATGTCCATCCATGAAAAGGGAAGTCTCACTCTCGTAGAAAGGGAAGAAATACTTCATAAGGTCTTTCAATTTACTTGGCGGTGGTAAACCTTCTTTCTATTTGAGTGACTTCCACCATAGGGACAACCAACCCCACACGTTACAGGTGACAAACCCAAAAAGATACCTTTTTGCAAAGTCTGGCTTCCAGGATAAGCAGATAAGTACCCAGCCAGCCAGTGGCAAGATCGAGGAAAAGAATCCTCGCAGGACTTTAAATATTAAGATAGTCCTGCTATACCAAAAAGTCCAAAGGAACATTACACAGGAAAAAAAAAATGTTTACAAACAATAAAGCCACTCCGAATAAATGGTGTGTAGTAAGTCAGTCTCCATACCACAACACAGAAGATTGCACAAATATACAGCGTATGAGGCAAGAAATTTAAAATCGACGGAAGACAAGTACACAGCCTTCGGGGGAAGAGGCGCGCGTCCAGCAACACGATCTAGGTTAGCGTCAACGGTTCAAGAATCAACGCTTTCATCACCGGCTCATTAATCGCCACGTTAAACAAAGTGGAAGTGTTGACTGTACCAGCGAGGATAGGTAACAATCTGTTATCCCTAGATATAGATACGGGGGCGTGTGCCCATGTTATCTCATTAACGTCGTTCAATGAACTCAAGTGACGATATCCTCCAAATAAGTGGCCAATAAGACCTACAGACATTACTCTGCCCGGTGTCTCAGGAATCCAATTAGAAATAGCGGGGGTAATAACACTGTCAATCCGTTTTTCTAGGTCGAGTAAAGCGTTGCTGGGTCATTTCTACATAGTCAAAGCATTTTCTTTGCCAGCAGACGGGTTACTTGGTCTTGCCACTCTAAGGCAGAACAACATCAACGTTCAGCCACGAAATCAAATCATCACGCATAATTGTAAAACATATCACGCCCAGTAAATCTCACATCTATTGTTTACTTCAGGCGCGGAGGAGTCTTTGGCACAGAAGCAATTAGTTATGGAGTCACTCCCTGAAACTCCACCTCGTAGTTTAAAGGACATTTCTGATGAAAGCGGCAAAAACTGGATTCTAACGCCTGCTGTGCTAACTGGTATACAACGGTTACATAGCCAGGAACTAACTAGAGTTGCACTACGTTTGCCAAATGTGAGTGAAGAAACAGATGTTGTGTGTCTGAGTGAAAGTTCGTAAGTGAAAGGTTTATCACCTGAGTCTACCTTAAGCACAGTCAGATTAGGTAGTCTAACAGATGTCCTCATTTTCAATAGAACTGGGGGAGCCATAACCTTTAGAAAGGGGTGTTGTGTAGGTAATTTCCTTGTTTACGACAAAGCGGTTGTCGCAGAGCCCATATAATTACCAATAGGTATTTTACCACAGGTGGAATCGAACGAAAAATCATATATTGTACATAAAATAGCTTCAATAGCGCTAAAGTGATCTTTTAGAATTACTAGCCTAGTTCAAGGAAATCATGGCATTACCTGGAGAACCCCTAGATAAAACAACGATGACAAACCATCATATTCCACTCAACCCGGGCACTAACCCGATCTACGTTCCAGCATATAGACTACCCCACAGCAAAATGGCGGTAGTCCAACAGATAGTACAAAACATGGTAAACTAAAAGGTAATCCTACCTTCCTCGTTACCATGGAACTCAAATTTATTCCTAGCTTCCAAGAAAGATGAAGGATGGAGACCAGTCATAGATTTTCGACGAGTCAACCAGGCAACTGTACCTGACAGGTTCCCACTGCCTGTCCTAACCGACTTGCTACAGTCTTTAAGGAAAAGACAACGCCGTCTTAAGCACCCTAGATTTACTTAACGGGCTCTGGCAAATTCACTTGCATGAAGAATCCCGCGAGGTAACTGCGTTCAGTACACCAATGCGACATTTCGAATTCTTATGAATATCATTTGGCCGAAGAAATGCGCCGTTAATATTCCAAAGAATGATAAATATACCTTGTTTGCTGGAAAGATAGGTAACCCAGTCTATGCCTATCTAAATATTCTTATCATACATACACATACTACTACTACTACTACGACTACTTTGCTGTCACTCGGAATCGAGTATAACCAATTTAACCATCATCCAGCTATGATACAATGACATGAGGTATGGGGGATATCACCTAGGTTAGTGAGTTTTGAGGTGACCAAACAGACCGATACGGGACATGCTGCGTCGTACACATTCGTTGCACATGTGGGGGGTTCCATCTACTGCAGGATGGGCGGTGTCAGTGTCTTTCCGACATAGGCGCTTGTTTACCTCGGTTTGAAGTCGGGCTGACTCGAAAGTATTGACACCTTCTCGTGTGGTGCTTCTCCAAGCGTTACGATGTGGAGTAATCGACTCCCAGGTGAAGGGGTCGAATTGGTACCTTTTCAGGTTTGTCGTAAGACTATCCTTATTCCTTTTCAATTGCCCCGTCGGTGTTACGTTTACTCTTCGTTAGGCGTCTGTAAAATAGCTGCTTTGGCAGTCTACTGTCGTCCATGAGGGTAACATAGCCAGTCCAATGTAGTTGTTCAAGGATAACGGGAGTCTCGATCCTCCTACAGTTGGTATCAACAAGAACACTGGCATTTGTTCTCTTGTCTTCTCAGCGAACTCGGAGCATGGAACGTAGACTACGTTGGTGAAAGTTTTCAAGTGCCTTGATGTGCCTCCTGCATGTGACCCCATGTCTCACTGCCATATAATAGGGTGGGCAGGAAAATGCTTGATATACTGTACGTGCGGCTTTGTGGATAATTTCAGCTCCCTATAGCTGAAGACACGATTTCGGAGTCTGCCCAAGGCTTGAGATGCACATCTGATCCGATTATGAATCTCTTCATCGATGTGCTTGGCGGCGGAGAGGTGGGAGCCGAGATCCCGAAAGTGGTGAACATTAGATAGGGTAGTACCATTAAGCTGGCTGGATGGTGGAGGTTTGTCTGAACCAGGGGCAGGTTGAAAAAGAATCCGAGTTTTACGTACATTCACCTAGGCCGAAGTGTGCATAAGCATCTGCATAGGTGTTCAGGATCTCTTGCAGGTTGTGTTCAATGTCAGAAACAAGGATGAGGTCGTCTGCATACTGAAGCTCAGTAATGGAAGCAGCCAACACCTTTGTTCTTGCCTGGAGTCGTCTTATTTTGAAAAACCTCCCTTCACCGTGTACTCGATGTTCACCCTGTTGGCTAAATTGGCACTGGCTCGAGTAAGGAAGGCAGCCAAAAAGATGGAAAAGAGAATTGGTGCCAGCATACACCCTTATTAAAATATTTAACCCCTGTTTGGATGGGGAAGAACTTTGACTGGGTGCCATTGTGTAGGATACTGCCGTTCATGCCATCGTGGAGTTGCCTCACAATGGCGATGAATTTTGGTGGGCAGCAAAAACGGCTGAGGGTCCACCAGAGGGCTTCCCTGTTGACGGAGTTGAAGGCCTTCATTAGGTAGATGAAAGCTATGTACGAGTCACGACGCTATTCTCTGCACTTTTCCAGTATCTGGCGGGCAGCAAAGCTCATGTCAGTGGTGCCAAGTGATGGTCTAAAACCACATTGAGATTCTGGGAGGAAGTTTTCTGCCTCAGGAAGAAGTCTGTTTAGGAGGACTCGAGCATTAATCTTGCCAGCTACAGAGAGCAGCGAGATTCTATGGTAGTGGTCACAGTCTGACGGCTGGTAAGCAGAGGTCCCCCTGCTTGATGTACTGTACCTCGGCTGGGATTTCATCTGCTTGATGGCGGTAGCTACTTCATTCAGGATGGAGGATAACCGAGGTGGGTCAGCACTGGATGCTGAGGGAACTGCTGGGTATTCAGGACATCCATATGGGTGTTTCGGTTAAGCAATCAATGGTAGTGCTCTTTCCAGCGCTGAAGGAGGCCTTCGTCGTCTTTAATTCTGTGGTTACCGTCAGATGAGCGAAGGGGGCTGCACCACGAGAGACTGGCCTATAAAATGTTTTAGTAGAAATGAAAAATTCGTGCATCCTGTGCTGATCTGCAAGTTTTTGTGCTTCACAAGTTTTTTTTAAGCCAGTCGCTCTTTAGATTAAGAAGATACCGCTGGGCTGCCGCTTTCTTCTTGGGTAAGGTATCAGCTCTGATCCGAGACTAAGGGTTGTTCTGCCAATCAGTAAAAGCAGCACTTTTTTGATCGATGAGTACATTGATTGTCGGGTCATTTTCATCAAACCAGTCCTGATGTATTCTTTTGGTTTGGCCGAGGGTCTCTCTGCAGATCTTTGTCAAAACATCCGGAACTCACTGATGGCTGCTATGTCAATGTTTTACCTAGCCAGCTCTTTTGCAATAAGGGCAGTTCTTCTTTCAGGACGTGCATTTGTGCCAGTATCCAGAAGGGTCCTGACATCACATGCAGCGACCATAAGAGGTTGTATAGTTTGTTTTTGGTTGGATCTGTGATTTTGATTGTGTTTTCGACCGCATAAGGATGACCTTCCTGGGTGTGGTTGCTCAGTGATTTTGGGTTTTAGGAAGGCTATGTTTAGGGCATCTTTTCTAGCCCCCTCCCGTGTGGGGTGAGTAGAGTGGCTGCTCGTAAGGGCTGCTCAATCACACAGAGGACCGGATTGCACTGCTGCCTGGATCCCAGTGCATAAATGACCATCATATCTGTGCCACTCATGTGCAGCGTTGTGACTAGAGATTCCCGGCAGTCATCTCTGCCTGTCGCCATAGGACTTTTGTGGGGTATGAGGGGTTTTATGATGATGAGAGATATGGTAAGCTTGGTGATATTTGCGCATGAGTTGATTTATGTGGTGAGGCAGGAGCGCAAACTGCAACCACATATCTTGGGTCTTCCTTTTCTTGATCCAGTGGTGCAAGTGTTGCAAAGACTGGGGAGAGGGAAAGTTGCAATGGATTTCCTATAACCCAGTTTTTGCGTTTCGCCTTGGTAGCCTGTCCATCAGGCACTGCCTTCGTCCGCCGGTGTAGTCGTTGGGTTTCCATGGTGGTCACCTCTTCCGCCTACACCGCCGTTGGGGTCTTGTTGGAGCTCTGTAAGCATGTCTGCCTGGTGCGGGGCTCCACCGCATATTTTTCGTTTGGGGGGGGGGGGGGGGCGGTATTAGGGATTACTGGCCACTTCGCCGTTAGGCTATTTCGGCCGAAGCTGATTGGTTGGACTTCTTCCGTTTCTTGTTTTTTCTTTTACTTTTCACTTTCCATTCTTCTTCTTGGTCTTGCTCCGGAAGATTTTCATACATGTGTATAAACGGGATTGCTGATAGTGTTATGAAGTCGGGACAGAGGCTGATTGGACACGGGAGGAGACGGACGTTCTTGCGAGAACAGATTTCATAACGGTTTTTTCCGCCATAGCCCGCTGCATCTTGTGCAATTCCACTTGCACTGTAACGGTTTTTTTTCCGCCATAGCCCGCTGCATCTTGTGCAATTACTTGCACCTGTTCTTGTTGTTGTTGTTCTTGCTACCAAGCACTAACAATCCATCCATCCATTCATCATTCTTTTTAAAAGTGGCTTTGTCACTTTATAATTTTTTGACACCTCACGAGCGCTCAGGATTGACAATCTTAGCATTCCCTCCCCACAGTTAGTGTGAGTGACCCACACAACTGCGAGGGAAGTGCTAACTGTTGTCCTTCCTGACGTGGTTGGAGGGCTTTCTCTCTAACTAAATTTTTTCCAATACTTACCCTGGCCGAGGCACCTGCTGAATTTTTTTTAATTCAGTATTCGTGCTAGAGCCCCCCCAGTGGTGCACACCTCACGGAGTGGGATTGTGTGTTTCCGGTGGGGGTCGGGGAAAACCTGGGCCAATCCAGCAGTGACGTCTGTGATCGTGCAGGCACACCACTGTTCGGGGGTCGTCCTTAAGTACAAGTATTTTTTTTGCACTAAGGGCCTTGCATAACCTTAGTGCACTAACATCATATATGTAAAGTTCAACCAAAGTTGTACCCAAGGGGTGGTTCCCAGCCACCCCAACCATGCCCTCTGGGAGGGGAAGCTCCAAGCCCCCCTCTGCTCGTCCAGGCAGGGACAGGCAGAGGCGGGAAGCCAATCATGACCCACGACTGCCACGACCAACGACAAACTCTGACAATAACTCTGACAATGTAACGGTTACCGACAAAACTACGCAACAAAGACCAAACATTCAAGTTTCAACTGAGAAGGCCCGAGTAATCCACTTTCGGACTATTGACACGTCTACCTCCTTTGACAAAATTAATGGCTTCATTATACATAAGGCCATTAAGGATCAGATAGGGGACGTGGAGAAAGTCCGAAAGACAAGAAAAGGCGAACTCCAAGTTACTGTTAAGGACGCTCAGCAAATGAGGGACGCCTTGAATCTTAGAACATTTCATTCAACAACAGTGGAACCATATATCCCAGCTTTTCTCAACACCTGTAAGGCTGTAGTTAATAGCTACGAATTTCAGGGGATGACAAATGACGAAATTAAGTTCCACATGAAAGATCAAGGAGTCGTCGATGCTTTCGTTTTTAATAGAAAGACCACAGACGGTGAACGCAAACGATCAACTACAGCTGTACTGACTTTTGAAGGACTTGTTAGGCCCACTCATGTCTTGGTAGGATATGAGAGGGTCCAGACCAAAACATATATTCCATTTCCAATGCGTTGTTTCAACTGTCAAAGATTTGGACACACTGGTAAGGCCTGCCGTAACACCCAGGTATGCTCCAAGTGTGCTCAAACTGGACACAGGGACGATGACTGTACACAGACGGAGGAAAAATGCTACCACTGTTCCGGTCAGCATGCTGCCTCAGACAGGAAGTGCCCTTCCTACCTGAGGGAGTATGAGATCGGTAAGGTGAGAGCAGAGAATAATTTGGACTACAGGGAGGCTAAGAGGCAGGTGGAGATGTCCTTGCAGACACCAACACCTGGAATGTCCTTTGCATCTGCTGTATCCAAAAATACCTCACCTCCCAAAATGTGCACCATTGGAACCCAGACTGAGACCAGGACCATCTCAACACAGACTGACTTCATAATCCCCGGTTATTCAACCAAAGACGAGAACACTAATACAACCATGACTAATAACGAGACCACAAAACCCAAACCGACTCGCGACCTTACCTACCCTCAAGTAAAGAGGAGGAGAACGCAGTCACTAGAGAACTTGACAAGAGACTCAACACAACCACCAACCTTTCGCATTGTTGAAAGGTCCCCGGGGCAGGGAGCCCCTGCTGAGCAGAGTACTGGCTCTTCGGAGCTGGGAGACTGCTCACCTGATGAGGGGGATTCTTCCCTGGAACAATTTTCCCCCCGATTTACAAGAGGAAAATCTAAAGCCCAAAACGCTGACCATATCAACTCTCAGACTTAAAATTCAGTATCATCCAGTGGAATTGCAGAGGTGCTAGGAATAAAAATGCTCAATTTCATTTACTTATGTCATTATTCCGGCCGGACGTTTTTTGCCTACAAGAGACGCTACTTGCGGGTCACGACGACCCACCTGTATTCGACAACTACACGTCCTACAGGGGAGACAACCTAAGGGGGGTAGCCCTATACATTCGGAGTTCATTCGCCCAGCAAAGAGTCAGTCTGAACTTGAACCTGCAGGCTGCCGCGTGCAGAGTTAAGATTCGGACTGGCTATGTTGCCATCTGTTCACTATACTGTCCTCCGGGCGGGCTCATTGACGATGGTGAGCTTGAGGAGCTATTCATCCAACTGCCAGGAAAGAAAATGATCCTCGGCGACCTCAATGCTCACCATTTGCGGTGGGGCAGTGTCCGGAGTGACGGAAGGGGAGAGCAGGTGGCTGCAGCTATCCTCAACTCCAACTTGTCTCTTCTGAATGACGGTAGTGCGACTCGAGTGGACGAACGATTTGGCACAGCGTCGGCTATAGATCTTTCTATAGTTGACGCTGCCTTGCTATTAGATTGTAAATTTTCTACATACGACGACTCTCTGGGTAGTGACCATTTTCCGATCTGCATTTCTTATGAGTGTGGCGCCCCGACGGCTACTCCCGAGGTGCGCTACAACCTTAGGAAGGCAGACTGGGGGGCATACTCAGAAGCCGTTCGTATAGACACCATTGGACAAGACATCAACACCAAAATTACACACATACAACAAGCTATAATACACGCTGCAGATTTAACAATTCCTAAGACTTCTGCAAAAACCCACAGGCCTGGAGTTCCATGGTGGACACCAGACTGCCGACGAGTTGTCTGTGAGCGAAATAGGAGTTGCCGTTTATTTAATAGAATTCCATCACTTGTAAACTTAATTGAGTATAAAAAAGCTAGAGCCAAGGCTAGGAGAGTTCTCAGGGAGTGTAAGAGAGAGTCTTGGCGGGCGTTCGTCTCCACTATTAACAAGGATACCCCTTCCTCTGAGGTATGGTCCGCTATAAACCGGGTCAGATCCAAAGGAGGAAGGAGTTTTATCCCACAGGTGAGTAGTGGAGGGCGGATTCTCGACGATCCCCAGGCCATTGCCAACACCCTAGGCCAGAAGTTTGCGGATGCCAGTAGCTCCACCAATCATGATCCACGCTTCGGCGTGTTCCGTGATCGTGCCGAGCTCTTGCATCTCGACTTCGAGAATGGGGACGAACAGGGCTACAATCGAGCATTTTCCCCAGAGGAACTTTCCTTTGCTATTAATAAGGGCAAGGGCTCTACTCCTGGACCTGACGGTATACGATACGAGATGATTAAGCACCTTGACCAGGGAAACCTGGACAAATTGCTAGAAGTGTACAATGAGATCTGGACGTCCAGAACGTTTCCAAACTCATGGCACTTTGCCCATGTCGTACCGATCCCGAAGAGGGACAAATGCCCGAATAACACCAACTCATTCCGTCCGATTTCGCTCACAAACTGTCTGTGTAAGGTCATGGAACGTATGATAAAGCGTAGACTAATGTATTTTTTGGAAAGTAACAACTTATTGAATGATCGACAGTGTGGTTTCCGCCAAGGTAGAAGCACACTAGATCATTTAATAAGTCTTGAAACTGACATCTCAAAAGCTCTTTGCAGTAAAGAAACATTAATTGCAGTATTTTTAGACATAGAAAAAGCTTTCGACATGACATGGCGGACTGGCCTCATGATGAAGCTCCACGCCATGGGTCTGAGAGGTAATTTGCCAATTTTCATCAGTAATTTTTTGCAAGACCGGACTTTTTCCGTCAAACTAAAAGGTAACGTAAAATCAGACATATTTGTCTTAGAAAATGGAGTTCCACAAGGTAGCGTTTTGGGCCCGATTTTATTTCTTGTAATTATTAATGATTTCCTATCACCAGCCCCCAGCTTGAGTGACCTCAAATTCTCCTTGTTTGCTGACGATTGCGCAATCTGGCGCTCCTCTCGAGTTGAGAGGCTATCTGCACAAAGGGTGCAAGCCGGCCTAAAAGCCGCGGAACAGTGGGCAATACAATGGGGATTTAGGTTTTCAGTTGAGAAGACAGTAGGAGTAGTCTTCACTAAGAAACGTAACATTAGAAATCCAGTATTAAAATTAAATGATACTCCTATTAAATTTCAGACTTCAGTAAAATTTCTCGGTGTTCATTTTGACCGGAAATTAACGTGGAAAAACCACATTAACGAACTTGAAAGTAAATGTCTTAAAGTCACAAACATCCTGAAAGTTTTATCAGGTACTACATGGGGAGCCGATAGGAAATCTTTATTAATGGTGTATAAGACCCTGATCAGATCAAAACTTGATTATGGATGCCAGTTGTATGCTTCGGCATGCGACACCACACTCGCAAGGCTAACCAGAATACAGAACCGATGCCTTCGTCTATGTCTGGGTGCCTACAGGTGTACACGTGTAGTTAAACTAGAGGTTGAGGCCCACGTCCCTCCACTTCACATCAGGAGGGACATGTTGACGCTAAGGTACGGGTTGAGTGCGGCTAGGAAGCGCGGCACAGGCCACCCAGGTTGGTGTGCTGTTGCCAACTTCCGTTTCCTGCAGCTGCGTAAGTCCCCGTCCTCGGTTGTCCGCCTCCAGACCTTGTGCCAGGGTGCTGGTATCCATTTCGGAGATGTTGATAGATACGTTCCACCGTTGTGTCCGCCATGGGAGAACCCCAACCTCCATGTGGAAACATCGTGGCTTCCGGGAGCAAAGAATGACTTTCATCCTGAGCTCCTGAGGCAACTTTTCTATCAATTTCTTGAAGGATTCAGCACCTATACTCACGTGTACACCGACGGGTCCAAGACTGACGACAACGTTGGAGCCGGTATCTGGAGCAGAGACGAGGAGTGGAGCTCCCGCCTGCCGCGGCATGCAACTATTTTCTCTGCAGAAATGTTCGCAATTAGTAAAGCCATTGACATTGCAATAACAAGCAATGTCAGTGATGTTGCTGTCATTTCAGATTCCATGTCAGCTCTTAAAGCAATTGAAGGTGGTGATACTACCAGCAATGAAATACAGGGCAACATTATTAATAAATTACATGAGTGTGCCAAGAATATTGTGCTGGTGTGGGTGCCTGGGCATTGTAACATTTGGGGCAATGAACAGGCAGACAGATTAGCAAGAGCGACTGTGGGTCTCGGGGAGACAACTAATGTGCCCTGGGAGACTCAGTCGTGTCTCTCCTTGGGGAAGACATATACATTTGAAAAGTGGCAACATGATTGGACTAGGCTAAATCTCCACAACACCTGGAAGCCTAACATAGGTAACTGGCCCTCAGCATACAGGAAGAATAGGAGGGAAGAGGTCGTTCTCGCCAGACTTAGGCTGAACTGCACCTATCTGACCCACCTAGGGGCCTACCTTGATCAGTCCTTTCCACCCATCTGTTCCACTTGCAACCAAACTCTCTCCATCAAACATATTCTGACTGAGTGCAGCCAGTACGAACCAGAGCGCCGGCAGCTGGTTATCCTAGCTGCCGAGCAAGGCTTCGTGCTGACTGTACCCAACCTATTGCAAGATGATGTCACCATCAGTGACGTTGTAATAACCTTCCTCAAGGAGACCCATCTTATCGGCATGCTATGATTGACACACGCATGAACTCTTTTTATATCTATTATATGTATACAACCATGCCTAAAGAAAATAAAAATGAATAAAACAAAATTAAAACATACAACATGAGAAACACATCACAAACCTTATCATTACATACAACACTCACATTTATCAAGTTAAACTGACACCCACCAACACATATTCAAACAAAAAGACACGGGCTACAAAAGACTTTAAAAAAAAAAAAAAAAAAAAAAAAAAAAAAAAAAAAATCACAGAGAAACTAGTCACCTGACAAGCCATTTCATCTGGTTTGTCAGTAAATCACCATCATATCACTCATGCATACCATAATTCATCCCCAATAAAAAACAACAAGAAGAAAGAACTAACCAAAATACCAAGAACAAGAAGAACACAAGAATAACAAGAAAAGAAGAAACAAGAACATCAGATTAGTTGTAGCAAAAAAGAAGAGCAAGATTAGAAGAAGAAAGAAAACATCAGCTCCGGCCGAAATAGCCTAATGGCGAAGAGGCCAGAAAACCCTAACAACTTTGAACTTTGAAGTCGGGTTTAATTTTGGCTTCTTTTTCCGTGATCTTCTTGGGGGTCTTGAGTTTTAGTTGTTGTGGTCTTGTTCGGGTCTTGTTTCTTCTTTGCTGCAGTTTTCACTACAAGGAGAGCCTCCTTGTAGCTCAATTTTTCTTTACTTCGCAGCTTAGCCACCCTACACTCCTCCCTCCACTTGGGACACTCCCGATCGGAGGAGGAGTGAGGGCCACCACAAGCTGCGCACTTCTTGGCGGCCACCGAGCAGTTGGTGTCCTGGTGCCCGGGTGTCCCGCAACTGGAACACACCTCCTGAGCACGACACTTCCGCGCCAGATGGCCGTACCTCTGGCATTTATCGCATCTTGTAGGCCTTCTTTCGTACAGTCTTACTGGGATCCTCTCCCATCCCAGCAAGACGGTGCTTGGAAGTTTCTTGTGGCAGCCAACCAGTGCAGTTGCACTGGTGAGCTTCCATCGTACTGAGAGCTGGTTTCCGATCAGCTCGGCCAGTTCTTCTTTTTCCAGATGTTCGATTTCTGTGTGGGAGATGACTCCCAAAACCAAGTTGTCCTCTAGGCAGGTTTCAACTAGGATCTGTATCCCGTTGATTTCTCTGAGGCCCTCTAGATGCTGGGCCTCTCCCCATTCCGCGAAGGTGACAATAAGGCAACCGCTGTCTCTGCGGACGACCCTTGTCACTCCCGTGATTCCTGCGGCGTCAACAAACTTCCTCAGGACAAGGAGGTTCAGTTGCTTGCGCGCAGGGCGCTTGACTGGATACAGCCTAACGACCCTCGCCTGTTTACAAGTGAACATTATCGGTTCACGTGTTACCTCGGGAGGAGAAAGATCCTACCTCGCCGAAGTTCAGTTCTCAAGTGTCGTTTGGGGTTTATTCCCGTAGCTTTATACCTGCCAAGGTTAATCTGCAAGGATGCGGGGCGGTGGTTGGCAGGCGCCAGGAAATCTCCACATGCCAGTGAGCCTATGCGCCATCACTCTGAGGCCCACTGCTACTCCGAGTTCCCCTCCTGATCTAGCCTGGGCCCGTGAGGCACCAAGTTACCGTGTGTTGCCACGAGGAAACGCAGCAGGAGTCTTGATAATGAGGAAGCTGTGTACTGGCAGCGTAAGACTTTTGTAAGTTGCTTCCCTGTTCGCCACGAGGGTTAGCCAGCAGCGGCAGCTGAAAGCAAGAGGAAGCAAGCAGTGCTTTCACCTTAACACTAACATAATGCTGCTACACTAGACGCATTTCACCACCCTGTGGAGTATGTGTGCACACACACACACACACAGTCAAGGCAGCCTCGTACCGTCTCTACCGTCTCTACATGCTACGACGACTTAGGTCACTTGGGACACCCACGCCAGAGCTGAGGACCATCTACAACGCCTATATTCTCCCCAAACTAATGTATGCGTCACCAGCCTGGTCGTCTTCTCTCAACTCAATCCAACAACGTCAGCTTGAGAAGGTACAGAAAAGGGCCTGCAGAATCATGCTCGGTGCAGAATACTCCGGCTACACCAACGCTCTCTCCACCCTGGAAATACCGTCCCTCAGTGACCTCCACCACCAAGCACTGGAAAGGTTTGGCAACCAACTAATGCACCACCCTCGTCATCGCCACCTCCTGCCACCGGCAGCCCCCCACCCACCTTGCGCAGTCCACTACTACAACAAAATTCAGCTCATAAAAGCCAGCACCGATAGATATAAGAACAGCACCATCCCATCTATTGTTAAAATAATAAACAACTGATTTATGTACTGTACTGCCCTGTAAATGTATTCAATGCGTATTATATCATTATGTCTAAATCAAATGTAAATCTGTATATTTTCAGCCACTGGCTGCAACTCTATTAATAAACCGTTTATTATTATTATCACACACACACACACACACACACACACACCGTCTTCAGCTTTCATGGAGTGAGGACATACCTTACTCGGCGTTGCCCGCTAAAGCGGCCGTGGTCTTTTTACCAGCCTTGTCTGATGGGCCTTCCCCTTCCCCATCTCCTCCCCACCAGTATTTATCAACATCTTCCCACCAACAGTACAGTGCAAAAATCGGTGATAAACCCACAGGTGATATACAAAAAGTGACAATTTCAACTCGAAAGAAATATACGACTGTTAAGAATGACAATCAGTGCTCAACGGTCAATGGTGACCTGACATGGACTTGACAGCCTAGGGTCCGTCATACACTCACCACCACCAAAACTGAATGATAAGCCAAGAAAAACTCCAAACTATACCAGGAGAGAAATGCGGACCACCTACTCTTCCCAGGTAAGGAATTATGAATTCCTAACTACATCACATGAGAAACAAAAACATCTTCAATACCCTGTGTGAGCTGAAGGACCTATCCGGACCACGTGGTGGATGTGCTACACATCTGCAACTATAGTGAGGGAGCAGCTTGACACCTTGGTACGACGGTCATCCATCCCGTGGGAAGGACATTGTTGGAGCCAACATCAGGTCGCCTGCTTACAAGACCATGTTCCACAGCACCAGCTCTGTAGTTAATCTGTATGTTGACTCTTCGTTTCTTATGTTTTTGTACTGAAAGCTTTTGTCAAACAAGTGACCCACTCCCCGATTTCACCATATATAACTTATTATCTTTGTTCATTGTTCATTTTCAGCCTTCTGGCTGCCATCTTATCTTAATAAACCGTTAAATATTATTATTAATATTTACACACACACACCCGCACATCAATACCGCCACTACACCAGTGCAAGCTCCAGCAGTTACAGTGGGTGCCCATCCTCTCCAGTTAGTGCAGTCTGCCAAACTCCTGCATGTAACTATAGACCACAAACTGGACTGGAAGGCCCATGTTAACAACACACTCAAGGCAGCCTCGCACCGACTCTACATGCTATGCCGACTCAGGTCACTTGGGGCACCCACGCCAGAACTGAGGACTATCTACTCCGCATTTATTCTCCCAAAATTAACGTATGTGTCACCAGCCTGGTTGTCTTCTCTCAACTCTACCCAACAACGTAAGCTAGAGAAGGTACAGAAGCGGGCCAGACTACTCAGGCTACAACAATGCTCTCTCCACCCTGGAAATGCTATCCCTGAGTGACCTCCACTACCACGCACCAGCAGGGTTTGGCAGTGGACTACTGCACCATCCTCGTCACCGCCACTTACTGCCACTGGCAGTTCCCCGCCCATCTCGCGCAGTCCGCCACTACAACAAAATTCAGCTCATAAGAGTCCGCACTGATAGATATAAGAATAGCACCATCTCATCTTTTGTTAAAATAATAAACAGCTCCTGATTTATATAATGTACAGCCCTGTAAATGTATTGAACGTGTATTATTATGTCTAAATCACATGTAAACTTATATATTTTCAGCTACCGGCTGCATCTCTATTAATAAACCGTTTATTATTAATTATTATTATTATTATTATTATTATTATTACACACAAAACCCTAATTGATCTCCCAATCAAAATTGACAAGGAGTTTGCCGTAACATTGCTACGCCCCTCTGTTCCATTGTTAATGCATCCCTCAGATAAAGCAAATGCCCTAATGAATGGAAAACCGCATATGTCACCCCTATCCCAAAGGTTCCCACCCCAAAGTCCCCAAGTGACCTCAGGCCAGTTGATATTACTCCCATACCCAGTCTACTCTGTGACGTCTTTGTTTTTGAATGGGCATTTACTAGTATTTATCAGTCAATTGATCCATAGCAATTTGGCAATATGAGGACCTCCTCTACACCACACTGCTTAGTCAATTTCCTGTATTTTCTCCACAAAAACCTGGAGAAATGCAAAACACTGGCCGTTGCCCTTGTTGACTTCAGAAAGGTTTTTGCCCTCGTTGATCACTGCGCTGTTATCAACAAGGCCATTGCACTAGGGCTGTCAACCAACCTGGTCTCAGGGCTCACTGATTTCCTGAGTGAGTGTCGTCAGGCAGTGAGGTACCACGTTTTGTTTCCACATTCCAACCCCATACCTGTGGTGTTCCCCAGGGGACCAAGATGGGACTACTGTGCTTCTTAATCTTGATTAACGACGCCCTATCGGACACTCCTCACAGGTGGAAGTAAGTGGATGACTGCACTGCTGGGGTTACAGGCACCATGGACAGGCTACAGACATGGACTAAGGAGAACAAAATCACCCCATCAATCACATCAAAATCGTAAGAATGCACATCAATACCGCCACCACTTCAGAGGAAGCTCCAGTAGTTCCAGTTTTTGCCCATCCTCTCCAGTTAGTGCAGTCTGCCAAACTCCTGGGTGTAAATAAAGACCATAAACTGGACGGGAAGGCTAATGAAAACAACACTATCAAGGCAGCCTCGTACCAACTCTGCATGCTACGACGATTCAGTTCACTTGGGGCACCTATGCTTTTCTTGAGCAAACTCAACAAAGGTGTGTGAAAATGGTTTGGTTAGTTTACGAAACTTCTGCCGGTATCCATCTGGCGTGATAGCATAAGAGGTGAGGATATTCTTTTTTACGTTATCATAGTCATCAGTCTGGTCTAAACAGTTATAAACTCTACGAGCCTTACCACATAATTTAAGAACTAACACCGACACCCACTGGTCCTTTTTAGGCCACTCATTCTTCCCGGTTATTTTCTCAAAAGTCCTAAATGACCCGTCCATATCAGATTCATCTAACCCGGGAACAAGGGAAGAAGCATTAGCAGGGTTAAAAGCAGCTAGTTTCTCTTTCAATGCCACTTCTTTTGATTTAAACTCCGATGTTAAGGTGACTTCTATCTCTCTCACCTGTAGTTCTTTCAGTCTAACCACCTGCTCCAACTTGACCTGTTCCAACCTTCCCTCATGCTGCAACTTGTACTCCAACTTGGCCTGTTCCAACTCGAGTTCTTTCATTTTGATTTGGAACTCGAACCTAGCTCGTTCTAGTTCTAAGGCGTCTACTCTGTGTTTTTTCTTGAGGGCTAGCCAGATCTGAGGCAACTTCTGAGTGAGGAGGGGTGGTGGATAGTGGTTGAAGTTTCTTGGACATGGGCGTTAATCGGTCAACAGCGGATTCTTTTAAAACTTCTTGTTGAACCAACATTTCAATTACCTGATTTTTTAACATTCCCTTAGTCAGTTGCTGTGAATATGGGATATTGTAATAGTTGGCTATTTCTTTCCATTCTTTCTTCAGGATATTAACACGTAATTTAGCTACGGAAGGATTTTCAATAAAATCCTGGAGATCAAAACCTGAGGTGGCCATTGTTAAGAAAACTAGGATAATTTAACTTATGGTCAAAAGATAAGATAAGTGGATTACCCTAGAAAATATCACGGCAGTGGATAACCAGAAAGTCCCGGAAACTAACCAAGTTATACCTAGGGAAATTACACTTATGAATATTGTTCTTCTGAAAAGATCCTTAGATAAGGATAAGAGACTTGAAAGAGGAATGGCGTATTACGGCATTAATATAAAGATCCGAATTAACAACTCTTAGATACTTGAAACAGGAAGGGCGTATTACGGCATTAATATAAAGATCCGGATTAACAACCCTTGAGTAAACAGGAAGGGTGTATTACTGCATTTATATAAAGATCCGGATTAACAACCCTAAGATACTTGATTATTGATCCCAAATGAGATAATGAGAAGAACAATAATTGAGGCTTTATAATTATGGGGTCCTGGTAGAGCGGGGCGTCCCAAGATATCACTTCACCCTAAACTAGTGACTATGGAACAGCCTACTCTGGAGTGAGGGTACGGCATTAATATAAAGATCCGGATTAACAACCCTTCAGTAAACAGGAAGGGCGTATTAGGGCATTAATATAAAGATCCGGATTAACAACCCTTAGATACTTGAAACAGGAAGGGCGTATTACGGCATTTATATAAGGATCCGGATTAACAACCCTTAGATACTTGAAACAGGAAGGGCGTATTACGGCATTTATATAAGGATCCGGATTAACAACCCTTGAGTAAACAGGAAGGGCGTATTAGGGCATTAAAATAAAGATCCGGATTAACAACCCTTAGTTACTTGAAACAGGAAGGGCGTATTACGGCATTAATATAAAGATCCGGATTAACAACCCTTGAGTTACTTGATTATTGACCCCGAATGAGATAATGAGAAGAACAATAATTGAGGCTTTATAATTATGGGGTCCTCGTAGAGCGGGGCGTCCCAAGATATCACTTCACCCTAAAATATTGACTATGGAACAGCCTACTCTGGAGCGAGGGTGCGGCATTAAACAGATCCGGATTCTTCCCTACACTGGATAAGACTTACTACACGACTGCCACGTGTAATAACAGGTAAGCCTTAGGACACTTGGAACCTAATATCCTACGTCTGTCACTCATACTGTACGGTAATACCAATATATGCACACACATATGAAGGAAACTTTAAACCACCGTAAAGCAATTGTGAACAGAAGTGACTGGGAGGAATAATTAACAAGGAGTTACAAGGGGGGAAGGCATATGGCAATTTATGTTGGGTCCTGTCACGGTCGCCATTTGTTACGAGTTGGGGATTTAGGATATAGTTAAAAGTCTACCCAGATCCCAACAGGCAACAACAATAAAAAAACAAAGACAATCCGACTATAAAAGAGTAGACAAAGGATGGGAATTTTTGTTGTGTATAATAAAGTACCATAAATTCCTTAACAAAATATTAAGCTTTCTATAATGTACCCTTAACCATACTTAACCTAAACATTAACAGTATATACATATTTATAAAACATACAACAATTTTGAAGCAAGGTAGACTTAGGGAGGCAATATAAGATTACAAATACTTAAGTGCGGAGCTGAGATGGCTGACGGGTAAGGCTGAGTATTGTAGACGGTGGTAGGTAGTCACTGTGCCGTAGGTTTCCAGGATAGGTGATCCTGTGGTCACTTCCCAGAGTGAACTGAACTCTCATCGAACTGGAACTGACGAGGAAGACTTTGAGGAGGTGACGCAACAACCAGGATATGGAGAAGGGAAACCCCGGAGTGGTAACTAAGAGTAGTCATACTCGGGTTTCGTCCATAGATGGCGTTACTCGTGGTGCTGAGTAGGTAGATCAGGACAATAGATGGCGTGGTTCGTAGTGCTGGGTAGGTAGATCAGGACAATAGATGGCGTGGTTCGTAGTGCTGGGTAGGTAGATCATGATAATTGATGGCGTGGTTCGTAACAATATGAACAACGATGTTATACAGAAATCCGAATGTGAGAAAGATTTAGGAGTAATGATAAGTAGGAATCTAATCCAAGTAAACAATGTATTTTTGCTCGAAACAAGGACAATAAAGTACTTGGGTTATACAAAGAAGTATTAGTTACAAGACTAGAGAGGTTATCTAATATACTATAGGACTAGGCCTGTGTCTGTCTGTCTGTCTATGTGTGCGTCTGTTCTGGGCAGCCGAAACGGCACAATCGTTTTTCATCAAACTTGGTGGAAAAATCGCAAAAAAAATCGTAGAGTGGAACAAACCTGGTCTCATGTCGATGGTTCCTTTAGGAAGGCATTAATTAACCAGTTTGATTAAGCTGGAAAAAGATGTCGCTGTACGTTGTCAGAGGGACGATTGCAGTTATCGTACGGTTCCCTCCTCCTCCCCCAATTTTTCTCTTAGCATACTTTTCTTTCATGTTCTTTGGATTAGTAAAGGAAGGAAGATGAGTAAATAGAAGAATAAAGAAGGGGAAACAGAATATAGTTAGAGATAACAGGTGGGGGGAGCTGAGTTTCATTATACGTCTGGATGCAAAGTTTCAACTTTACCGAACGACCTTACAGCTACAGTGTACACTCATTTCAGTGGCTGACTGTACATGGAAAAGAAGAAGAGATAAAAAGATAATAACAGGAATGTATGGAGAAGATGACTACAAGAGACACAGGGTGAATATAGACAGTGAAACAGACAGGAGGGTGACAAAAATAGCCAAATTCATACATGCACAAATAGACAATATGGCAACTAACATGACAGACAGACAGACAGACAGCTGACTGACTGGTTCACATTAGACAAACAGGCAGACACACGCCAACAACGTATAAGACAGACAGATTTGACGACACAAAGAGTACAGACGGGCTTACATTCAAACACCACGCAGACGAACAGACAGTTGGGATGGCAAAAGACAGGACGGATAGACTTGGGACAGATTAGAAGGCATTTATAAACAAGAATAACACCAAATTAACCACAGCTGTGTCAGTGAGGATAGCTGGTCTTACATCCACCAGCATAAATATTAACACGCATTGAAAACTAACACCCTCGCGCGGAAAGAACATCGATGGTCGGTCAGTCATGTGAGATGGGCCTAAACCTGACTAACGTAGATGATGACTATGATGACTTAACACAGGTGATGACTTAAGCAGATGGTGACTAATCTAACAAGAATCAAGGTCACTTCTCTTCATAATATAATTTATCTCGGAATGATGAAATGATCATCGGTGACTCATAATATTTTTTTTTTTATTTTAACCTCTTCTTAAGGCAAATATTTCTAACCTTTATTCTATTCCTTCGTATTGTATACTAGATACTTATAGTACCTAATAACCACGACCATGATTATAACAACCAGGACCATGATTATAACAACCACGACCATGATTATAACAACCACGACCATAACTATAACACCCACCACCATGATTATAACACCCATGACCATGATTATAACAACCACGACCTTGATTATAACAACCACGACCATGATTATAACAACCACGACCATGATTATAACAACCACGACCATGATTATAACAACGACGACCATGATTATAACAACCACAACCATGATTATAACAACCATGTCCATGATTATAACAACCACGACTATGATCATAACAACCACGACTATGATTATAACATCCACTTCCATGATTATAACAACCTCGACTATGATTATAACAACCACGACCATGAAACGGCTGGTTAATTCCAAGTTAACTAGGTTGGTTCACATATATTATATTGGGCTTTAGTAACGAAACCCAATTGAAGTTTCTTGCTTTATTAGAAAAGTATTATGTATATAATTCTTGAGTGTAGATCAACGGTAAGTTTATGTGTATAAACGTGAATCAACGTCCCTTCGATATTAGTTGGAGTGAGTGACTAACTAAGGGCGTCGCATTGGTGAGCGTTTACATAGATGCTGTGTAAGGACAGAAACGTTCTTCCTGCTCGTTACCGCTGCTAACTCTCTCGTTTGCTCGTGCGGACGACACTTGGGGCGGTTGGATAGAGGTGAGAACTGCAGCAACTATCTGGGACACGGGCAGATTCACCCCAGCCGCCATACAGTCACTATCTAGGTACCCGGCTGTTCGTCAAATTCTGGCTGTGATCTCATCTTAGGTCCTGGACTCGTGGGCTGTGTCCCCAGACCTTCACCTATCGACTGTCAATTCTCTGGTCATCTACCACTACCACATACCACGACCGTCAGTTCATCTCATTCCCGCTGTGCCCCTGTGTTCTCCTGCCATTTCAAGACAATCTGCTACTGTCGCTTGTGGAGTTGAATGGACGCTTCCCTACCCTGAGTGTGCATCAACGTGTTCCAGAACCTTCCCCCAGGGCCACTGCTGTAGGAAATATCTGTTCATTGTTTGATTCTATGGTTGTTTGATTCCATTAATTGCTGACTCCCCTTTATTGTTCGATTCTATCAATTGTTGACTCCATTAAATTGTTTGAATCCATTAATTGCTGACTCCCATTAATTGTTTGATTCCTTTAATTGATTGCTTCCCTTAATTGTTTAACTCTATTAACTATTGACTGCATAGATTGTTTGACTCCCGTAATTATTTAATGTTTGTTGCGTGGTGTCAGAGAATTGTGTTATATTTTTTATAGTAAAGAGATGTCAATCTCAAACTGTTGTTTGCTATTCCTCCGAAAACCATGGTCCTTAACTTTCCCTTACAACCTGATTAGTTTGGGAAGGGATTTCTATCCCTAAATCCCAGGCCTTTACAGACACTAACTGGCCTTTAGCTGCTTTGCGCAAGTGCTGTGCGTACATTTGTTTGTATGACAGCCAATTCTCATATTCCCTCTGCAGCAGTAATAAACGCCAAAATATAGGCTGGACATACGTGTAGGTGTAGATATGACTACTTACATCGTGACAGTACCTCAGGATCCTTTAATGCCAATGAAGAATAATCTTCATCAATAAGGAAAAGTTCTTTAGGCCAATCCAGAGTATACAGTGTGTCGTAAACAAACCGGGAAATGGTTCTAAATGCTTTGCATTAAATTGATGTTGCCTTCGCATAGGGATGTGGATGAGAATAGCACTGTGCGTGAGACTCGACTAAAACACAGTGTAATAATATTCTACCTCATTTTCATTAAAAATGGGAGTTAAGTGATACTGCAACTTGGTAATCTGTAAAGCATCAAGAAGCGTCTGCACAGGCACAAGCTTTGCGTCCACACGCCCTATCCCTGCATTTACAATGCTGTCAATTAGTTCGTTTTTACGGGTTACAACCTTCTGAACTGAATTTTCCGCAGCATGCAAATATTCTGTGAAATAAAGGAGCCACTTTAACGTCGGGATTGATTTCTGTAACTTATTAACAACCCTCGATACATGGTTAGACTCCGATATTATCGCATTAACTTTTGATTCTAAAGCAGTAATCGCATGAAATGTTTGAGAGATAATGCGATTCTGCTGAGATACAGCTTGATCGACAATGTTCATTCGGTCCCCCAATTTAGCTACATCGTCTGCCGTTGCCGTGCCAAACAGAGTGCTTTGGATAAGACCCACAAAATTAAATAAACCCCTTATCGTTGTGTCTGAGAACGCACTTCTTTTGCAAGATCAACTTCAGACGCTGGTATGCTTTTCCCAACAGCGACGAGAAGCTTGCGAAGGTTCATGAGACAAAAGTTTATAAGTTCAATAGTTTGTGAAATCATCGTCGATACATAAGTAGCTGAACTGAGATTCTGTAGGATGTCCAATGCTGATTGTAGTTGCGCGTCTACGTTTTCCATCTGACGGGGAAGTTGGAGCAGTCCATGTAACTCATACTTGATGTTCACCACGTCCTCAACTATGAGAACGCGTCCAAGAGGTGCAACAAACGCACCTGGTTTGAGGGCGGATGTGGACATGTCTGTCAACACAACGGTGCTACAACACAGTAGAAGCAACACAATGATGTTCCAAGCCTTTCTGTATGAGATTACACACGTTTTAATATCTACTTGCAGTACGAAGTTTCATACAATAATCATTAGGCACACTCTGCTTCTGTAGTCTGTAAAGAGGTGTTTATCACATCATCATCATCAACTGCGCGCAATAAATTCTCATGGGTCTTTTTAAGACGATACGCATGCACGACATCTGCAATCTGTGCATTAGGCTTCCAAATTTTCAATTTGTTGCCTGTTTCTTTGGCAATAATGCGGAAAGGACTCGAAAACTTAGCCGAAAGCTTGGAGTTCCTTTCAGGTTCTCGTACCATAACAGCATCTCCTACGTTTAACACGACAGGTTTAGCATGTTTATGTTGTTTCACAATCATTTCAGCGCGGAACGCTGCCAAATGTGATCGTACTTGGGTATGAATATCCGTAAAAACACGGATTTGTTTTGCCGGGAAATCATCCATATTATATACAGGGTTGGGCGTATCCGTAACTACATCATAAGGTAGACGTTTATCTGCACCATAGACAATGTAGTAGGGTGATTTGCCCGTAGAGCTATTAATCGACCCATTGATAGACTCTGCAACCTGCGGTAACCAATCTTCCCATGTGTATTGCAAATTACTCACAATCGGGCTTAGTATCTCCAGGATCTTGCGGTTGGTTCTCTCAACAAGGCCATTAGCCTGTGGATGATAGGCTGTCACAAAACTTTGCTTAATTCCATATTGCGCACATATTTGAGCCACAAGCTGATTCTTGAACTGTGTCCCATTGTCAGAGAGAAGAACTTTAGGCGTAGTATATGGACCAAGACCACGAATCAAGAAAAATGATCCACACACACTAAGACGTACGCTGATCTCTGATGACTCCTCGGGAGTTGTAACAAGTCAATAGCGACTGTGTCAAACGGACGGTCGGGTGTAGGATATTGTAGAATCGGGGCCGATGATCCTGTAGGACCTTTGTTAAGCACATGCCAACATTTAGCAATGTGTATTTCTGTCTTTCTTCATTGTGTTCCAGAAATACTTCTTTCTTAATTCCGCCAAGCATTTGTCACGACCCTCGTGACCTGCCTGTGGAACATCATGGAACAATGTTATAATCGTTTCACACAACGTGTCAGGTACGACTATTTGAGAAACAATACCCTCTGGCATCTTTTTCGACCTATGGAGTATGTTATGTCGTAATTCAAACTGACTTACGGGAAGAATTAATTTAGGGAGTTTAACATCCTCTCCTGATTCGAGAGCAAAAATGACTGCTGACCATAATGGGTCGCGTCGTTGCTCATCTTCCAGTTGCTAAAGAGTGAACGTTGATACAGGCATCACTGGTGCTATATTTCTTGACAAAGCGTCGGCGACAACATTCGCCCTTCCCGGTAAATACATAAACTCGGGGCCAAATTCCTGAATTGTCAGATACCAGCGTTCTAATCTTGCTGATAAGTTTCTGCTACAGCTCAGTTACTGCCGCATGATCTGTAAAAACAGTTACATTATATCCAAAGATAATGTCTTTAAATGTCTTGAGTGCCCACACGAAGGCTAAAGTTTCCAAATGCGTTACCGAATAACGTGTTTCAGCATTAATAAACTTACGGCTTGCAAAAGCTATCACTCTAAAGTGAGTCTAAACTTTCCATGCGTATCCTCTTGCATGAGTACAGCTCCGATTCCAAGTCCAGAAGCGTCAGTACAGAGGGTGAAAGGTTGAGTGTAGAACAGGGGCATTGGTAAGCACTATCTTCAATGCCGCAAAACTATTTTCTTATTCAGCATCCCATATAAACATGGCATCTTTCTTTAGCAACCTTGTTAGGGGTGATGCTAGTGTTGCAAAATTCTTGATAAAAGAACGATAATATCCAGATAAGCCAAGAAAACTACGCACATGATCAACATAGGTAGGACGCGGGAACTGAGATACAGCTTTTACTTTATAATCTACTGTACTGTATGTATGCCCTCACCGGCAACTACATGACCAAGGAATTGGATTCTGGATTTTAGAAACTCACATTTTCAGAGTTTAATTTTAAGACCTGCTGTGGAAAGTTTTTCCAACACTTCAAGCAGTTTAATCAGATGGGAATCAACGTCCTTACTGACTACTATTAGATCATCCAAATAAGCACAGACTGTGGTATCAATCAATCCGGCAAACAGGGTGTTGATCATTCTTTGAAATGTTAGTGGGGCATTCCTGAGACCAAATGGCATCCGGAGGAATTTAAAGTGGCCCAGTGGCGTGCTAAACGCCGTGACCTCTCGTGATTTCTCATCGAGTGGTATCTGCCAATACCCACTAAGCAAATCTTAGTTGCTAAATACTGCATTATGCATACCTAAGGACTGCAATATGTCACTCAAGACAGTCATAAGGTACCTATCTGGGCACTTTTTTTCATTAACGTGCCTGAAATCAATAACATGGTGCCATCCACCATCCTTTTTCGGGACGAGGAATAAGGGAACTTAGAATGTTTAATAACATTCTCATCCAACATATCTTGCACCATATCTTGACCTACAGCACGCTGGCTATGAGGTAGTCTGTAAGCTGGTACATAGATAGGATTTGTTCCCTCCTTTAACGCTATATGATGGGATGTTAAATCTGTCTGACCTAGCTTTTCCCCTGGCAATGCTACAATATTTCTATAGTCAGCAAGCAGCTCTGAAAGGTGTGTCTTGCCCTGAGGATGATCGATCACCTTAACACGTGGCGCTATTTGATCTATCCTCTCTTGCCTCGTCTGCTGGGATTGCGTAACAATACTACCAATTGGGAATTTTGTAGGCTGTACTTCGACATTGTTGTTATACACTAAAAAAATCACACAAATAACATCCTTTCTTTAATATTCGCTGAACGCCTGTTCTATTCAGAACTAGTACATCTGTCAAACCACCAGGGCGTATCGTGCTTAACGTCGACTCGCACGACAACCCTTTTACCTTGCACGTTTCTGGAAGACACACAACATCAGTGCCCGTGTACACGTCAGGTACTTCGACAGTTACTTTGGTGAATTCCTCATTCTGGTAATGGAGACTACTCTTCAAAACTGCTGGTACGATCTTCCAACTGTTGCTGCTATAATCACGCTGGGAAAGTGAGGGTGTGAGGTCTTGGGTTAGCTCTGACACATTTTCCGCCTTCCTCTGAGTGGCAATGGTGGACAACACTTTCGACCTAGCGGTGAGCAAGGGTGTAGAATGAAGCATAGCGCTGTAGGAAACACTTTTAAACGTAATAGTATTACTACGTGGATGAACATCTATTTTATGAGTTCTAAGGGTAGGGAGACCAAGTAACCCGTCAGCTGGCAAATTAAACTGCTGAACCACATAAAAGTCCGCGTAGAAGGGAGCACCACGTCTTGAGAATCTGAGTGGAAACGTCACCATTCTGTTGATGCTCAACTGCGAGCCAGATACTCCTTCAAGATCAGCGTCAGTAGGTCTCCATTTGAAATCTCGGTGAGGGAATTTACGTTGTAACTCCTGATAGGATGTCAAGGCCAAAACATTTGCGCAAGCACCCGTATCTATATCAAGAGCCATTCTTGTACTATCCACTCTCACCGGCACTGACAACACTTCCACTTTGCTTAGAGCCGCTACTAACGAGGCTGCTTTCGAAGTGTTGTGGGGAGATGCAGGAAACAATGTACCTATCCCTCTTCTTGTAGTGGCGGGCGCTGGTCTTACCCCTACCTCTTGTCTTGGGAACGATTCTGTTTACGCTTCTGCGCCACATGGGGTTCACCAAAGTCTAAATTCCTTACCTTCATCACTAAGGCGCACTCTTGTGTGTTGTGAGATGTTGTCTTGTGGAGTGCATGCCACATGCGTGATTTCTGGGTAAGTGGAGATGTCGCCTAAACCTCCTCCATGTATGACCTTGACTGCTGCTTGGCACCTGTCGTCTCTTATAATATAACACCAATACCTTGGAGCTGGAAACAATCGTCAATCTTATGGCCTCGTTTATTATAATGATTACAGTATGTATATTATGTATGCTGGATTATATATCATGTATGTATATTGTGTATGTGCTCCATTTATGTATTATTTATTCAGCCTAGCTAGCAGCGTGTGGCAATGTTATTACCATATCCCACACGCTTAATTAATGTGCCTGGCGACGTATGGAAGCTGCTAATGTATCACTTGCCATACGTCGCCTATAGCAGTTGACCGAGAGCCTAGTCAAGAGAGAGTGCTGCTCTCCTTTGTGTACATACTCTTATCCAGTAAACCGAACC
The DNA here is from genome assembly GCA_958450375.1 of Homarus gammarus. Taxonomy (NCBI): domain Eukaryota; kingdom Metazoa; phylum Arthropoda; class Malacostraca; order Decapoda; family Nephropidae; genus Homarus; species Homarus gammarus. The sequence continues at coordinate 70,893 of CAUDMG010001057.1, forward strand.
TACAAAACTATACAGGTGTTTGTGTTCTCTCCTGTATATAGAACTTATTATTCAGAACCTAACATGGCGCAGTGAGTAGGATCTTACTGGATAATTACGAGTGAAAGTGCAAAGTCTGTGGAAAGCCGGCGTACGGACTCCTCTCTCGCTTGGGTCAACTCCCGCGCGTCACCCCTGCTCGAAGAATCTCAGCAACTTTGAGCAGTGTCAGTGACAGTGATTTTCTGTGAAGTGTTTAGTGCATTGTGTGTTCGTGCCATTCATGTGTGACCTTGTTCTAAAGGATTCCCAAGGTATACGGCACGTTCTGGGCATTTGTAAGGAGTAAAGTTCAGTGCACCCGTCTCTGACCGCGTCCTGAGGGTAACTAGACTGACTGGGAGTCGCCGCGCCTCTCCCTCCACCCCCCTCACAGCACCGCCTCCACCCCCCCCTCACAGCTGGGGCGAGACGCTTTGCCGGCCCGGGACACACTCACACACATACACGTACTAACACTCGCTGACCGCGCGGCTTCCTTATATATATTTTATATATATAACCTACTTATCTGTGTATTTAATTAATTTTTTGTCTGAAATCTTGTTGATACGACGGGCTGACCGGTCAACACTGATTTAAGACATAGTACACAGAGGAAGTAGTTATGTCTCACGCCTTACGTAGCCGTGGACCCAGCGTCTGGATGACTCAGGCGGGTGATAGCCCCGCAGAGATGGATGACCAGGCCGGCCACGACGCTCCAGCCCCCACATCGCGCAGTCCCTCACCTCAATATTCAGCGTTGTCTCCAGAGATAATTGCTTTACTGATGTTTATGAGAGATGAGAAACGCGAGGATGAAGCCCACAGACGTTTGGCGGATGAGCACAGAAGGCAAGCAGAGGCAGAACGAGACAACCAACGGAGATTGGAAGACAGTGAACGGTTTGAAGCCTTGATATCTCGCCTCACTGTTAACCAAGCCCCTGGCTCTAACACTGCCTCGGTACTGACTGGTTCAGATACCTCATCCATGCTTCCTTCACGCCCCCCAGCCCCACCTAAAGCAGCAGCTCAAACGCCGCCCATCTTGAAGCCTGATGAGACTTTCCAGACTTTTCGTGAATGGCGGCGACGGTGGACTGATTATTCTACAATGGTGGATCTCCAGAGTTTGTCACAGCCTAAACAACTCATCCAACTGCGTATGTGCCTGTCCTTGGAAATTCAGCGTGTCTTGGAACATACGTTGCAGGTACCCCCAACCTCTTCGCTGTCTGTAGAGGAGGTACTGGACGTTCTACAACGGCACATCAAAGGACAGCAGAATGAAGCTCTGCGCAGGAGGGAATTGTTTAGCTGCAGACAGATGGAGGGTGAGTCTTTTGATGCCTTTTACGTGCGTCTTAAGAGAGCCTCGGAAGAGGTAGATATATGTCCAGGCCACCACCAGCAGTGCGAGGAGACCCAGTTGAGGCAGGTGATCCTGATGGGTGTTAAGGACGAGGAACTTGTCCAACGCCTCACCTCCCTCGACTCTTCCTCTTCTCTTAAGGATGTGTTGACGATATGTCGCTCCTATGAGGCTGCCAGGTGTGCCACCTCTGCCATCCGTGCTCCCCCTACAGCTGTACGCGCTGTGTCCCGGTACAAGAAGGACAAGAAGTCCGTTCCTACGCCTTCGCCCACCACGTCCACGCCCGGTTTATTTTGCAACAACTGTGGTAAGCAGCACGGAACACAGGTGTGTCCAGCTGCTCAGTCTACCTGCAACAGTTGTGACCGTAAGGGCCACTGGTCACTCACAGTACGGTGCCCAGCCAAACGCGTCCAGTGCAATGTGTGTGGTCGTCTGGGCCACTATGACAAGTGTTGCCCTTCCAACATACCCAAAGGACCGCGTCGGCGGAAGCTTCAGCCCCCCTCCACCAGAGAGGGCCGCCCACAGCCTTCCAATCAGAGGCACGACGACTCCTGACAACGCTCGAGCCACATTAGGAATGTGTGCTCCCCCCCGCGTCCCAGGACCAAAGTCCCCCAGTACATCAGCGTCATCGTGACCTACGGCGGTGTGTCATCCCGCCTTCAGATGTTGCCCGACACCGGCGCTGATGCTACAGTCATCGGTCCCCAGCATTTGCAATGCTTGGGACTCTCTCCAAGTGATCTAGGACCGCCCCCCAAGGATCTCCGCTTTATGGCAGATGGTTCACAGATGACCCCGGCCCTAGGTTCACTCTATGCACACGTCACCTTTGGCAACAGGTCGTGTCAAGCCTGGATTGATGTGCATAATGGCGTCCCGACTCCTTTGCTGTCCTACAGACATTGCCAAGAGTTGGCCATCATCTCCCAGGACTTCCCAACACCGATTCTCGAGGTAAAACACGCCAACAGGGTGCACGAAGGGAGCAGCAACTACCCTGCTGCCGCCCTGCCCCTACCTCTGGCCAGTGACACCTCTCCTTCGGTAGTTGTCCCTGCTGCTTCAAGTCTCCACGCCTTGGCTCGCCTCTACGACAGTCACTGTGGAGCCGAGGCCACCAAACGGCGTGCAAGACAGACTGTGTTCCGGCCTGGCATCGACCCCGACATCTCCAATGCTGTCCGGGTGTGTAAGCCCCGCCGCGTATTACAACCCAGCCAGCAGCAGGAATCCTTTATGAGTGACGACAACCCCACCCGCCCCTTTGAGTCTGTGTCGGCCGACTTTTTCTGTGTGTCAGGAAAGTCCTTCCTCGTTATCGTCGACCGTCTCTCTGGTTGGCCGGTTGTCATCAAGTGCGGTAATGACACGACGTCTGCCGCCACCATCAGCAAGTTCCGCCACTACTTCCGTGACGTGGGCGTTCCTGTACGCCTGCGAACCGACGGAGGGCCTCAGTTCACAAGCCGGGACTTTGCTGCGTTCCTCGACCGATGGGGAGTCCGGCATGTGTTGTCATCGCCCCATTACCCGCAGTCCAACGGCCACGCTGAGGCTGCTGTCAAATCCCTGAAGCACCTCATCCTTAAGGTGGCCCCTTCTGGGAACATTGACTGCGAGGCCTTCGACAGGGGTCTTCTTGAACTCCGCAACACACCTAACTACACCGGACGCTCCCCTGCCCAGGTTTTGTATGGACGCCCCCTTCGTTCTTGTGTCCCTGCTCACCCTCAATCCTTCTCCAAGGAGTGGCAGGCCAAGACAGAGGATTGTGATCGCCGAGCCGCCGAACGTGCTCAGGACGTCGTCGCCCGCTACAATGACCACGCCCGTTCTCTCCCCAGGTTGAGTGTCGGCACCCAAGTCCGTGTTCAGGACCCGACCTCCCTACGTTGGGACAAAGTAGGCGTAGTCATGGGTCTCGGCAGGTCACGGGACTACCAGGTGCGGTTACCCAGTGGTCGTGTGTGGTGGAGGAACCGCCGTTTTCTCCGACCCGTAACAATGCCTTCTGCTGGCCCCGCCACCAGTGTTGAGTCCCATACCCTTCCCAGTGATGAAGTCCCTCGACGCTCAGAACGGATCCAAAAGAAAAGGTCCGCTCAAGACTTTGCTATGAGCGTATAGGGGGGAGGGAGGTGTATGTATATTATGTATGCTGGATTATATATCATGTATGTATATTATGTATGTGCTCCATTTATGTATTATTTATTCAGCCTAGCTAGCAGCGTGTGGCAATGTTATTACCATATCCCACACGCTTAATTAATGTGCCTGGCGACGTATGGAAGCTGCTAATGTATCACTTGCCATACGTCGCCTATAGCAGTTGACCGAGAGCCTAGTCAAGAGAGAGTGCTGCTCTCCTTTGTGTACATACTCTTATCCAGTAAACCGAACCTACAAAACTATACAGGTGTTTGTGTTCTCTCCTGTATATAGAACTTATTATTCAGAACCTAACAATTACATCTTAGAGAACTACGTTACTTGAATGTCCGGTGTGGAGGTGCAATTGGAGCCAATGGTGTCGTTTAAGGTATCTGGGGTGGTGTCATTTGCGCCATCAGGGAGGGACGCGCCATCAAAGGTCCCGCAGCCGTGGGACACAGTTTGTTTGCGTTGTCTACCATATCAATAGGTGGTACAAACTGAACCTCCTGTGCCCGGCTGTATAAAGGACGACGAACTACTAATAGGAAACAAATTAATTCGATCAGCGTTTCCACATTTAACGCTGACATCCTGTTATCCTGGTCGTACCAATCTGAATTCCGGAAGGTCGCTTCCACATCTTGGCGCACTTCCCTAGCAATATCCACCGCCACCATCAGTGTTTCAGCGTGAACCACTGGAGTACAACGCTCCAGCCACCTGAAAATCCACTGCAATTGGCCCCAAAAATGCCAATGAGGATGTGCTTGAATTTGTCATAGCTAAGGTCCGTTAAGCCATACGCATTTAAATGATTTCCAGCATATGATCCCTGAGTAATGTGGGAACGCACAATGCCTTTTTCTCTTCATGACTGGTAATTCTTGTAGTGCGCATGATTCTTCAGATACACGAATAAAATGCGCTACTCGACAATCATCCTGACCCTTAAAATTACAAACGTAGTCGCGTCGCTGCATTATATGAACTACATTATCAGGGTTAGTTGACGTGGTAGCATTATTGGGTAGAGTGTTAGAGTAAGCCATTTTAGCGTTAGAAGTTAGCAAGCCAGTAAATTTTTTACTCCTAACGGAAGGCTCAGTTAATGGGGGTGGTAATGATAACTCAACTGACACACTGTCACCCGGAACAGGGATAGAAACTACCTGTGTAAGTCTAGGTGAGGTACTATATTGATTCCCCGACCGTAAAACACGACGGTTTAAGTCGTCAAACTATTCCTCAATTAACTGCTCACTACTTTCTACCGAGACGTCTGACTGTGTTTCCGGCTTAAGTCCAAACTCAATCTCTCCAGTTGACACGTGACATTTATCCTCTAATTGTAAACCGTCAGCTAATAATTTTGCTAGGTGAGTCATGTCTTCGGATTTATACATTGGAAACTTTGAAAATGTATCCAATAAGTTTCAGTTTAGCCAGACAATAATTAATGGTAAAAACAAAATACTTGCCTCTCATTTTCAGGAAATGATAAAAATTATAGTTAAAATAATTAAAATATGAATGATTAAACAGATAAGAAATAACTACTGCAAATTATATTACGTCAGTACAAATGAATGCACGTAGGACACAGATTTCAATGACATACCCTATCCGATAACCTATCGTCGTGAAGTTATGTCTCGAACGTGTTAATGTGAGTATAAACTATGTATACTTTTGAAATACCTAATACAGGAGTTATAGCGTCTGTATAGAAAACGCAATCCGTCCAGCTGTGGTGGGATGAGAGTAGGCGGGGCCTCTGCAATCGTGCTTCAGTGCGCGCGCGCGCCTCTGGCTGGTTTCCCTGGCAACGAGAATGATGAGCTGAAATCACGACGTCGGGTGAGTCCACTTCACGATAGGGGAATACCTTCCACAGTAGAACAAATGCCGCTGACCTAAGACGAATCAGGTTCCTTCGTGTCGCCGATACGATGTCGCCTCTGCCGTGTGTCACTTCTGCAGTCTCGTATATATGAAGAACTGTCTGATGACACAGGAAATACTGCAATCAACGCTCACGAAACCACACAACAGTCCAGCTACTTATGAAATGTCACTTGTTAGTAAAGTTTATGAAACCATCGGCAACACTGTACTGTAGACGACACATTCGTAGATCGCTGACACTATGCTTTCTTGGGGTTCCTTACTTGTTACTAACAGGGTTTTCACCAAACAGGCTGTATGATATAATAATAATTCTGCACCTTTTCTGGTCGACAGAGAAGAGGAGCACTCACTAAATATCGTCTCAATACGGAATACAGTTTTAACACTCGGATTCGTTATGTAACACGTCACTGTTTTTTGTTTTCTTGTTTTCACAAAGCACTGACGTCATGGTATGGAGGCCGGAAAGAGATGTCTGTTACCCACCGTTGCTGCCACCTATATGAAGCGGCTGGTTAATTCCAAGTTAACCAGGCTGGTTCACATATATTATATTGGGCTTTAGTAGCGAAACCCAATTGAAGTTTCTTGTTTTATTAGAAAAGTAATATGTATATAATTCCTGAGTGTAGATCAACCGTAAGTTCCACTATTTATGAGTGTGATGAGAAAGAGACGGCGCTTATGTATATGAACGGAATCAACGTACGTTCGATAGTAGTTGGTGTGAATGACTGACTAAGGGCGTCGCATTGGTGCACACTTACATAGATGATGGCATATGGGCTTCTCCCTCTTGGAAGCTACTGTTCACGTAATCAGTTCATGTCCTCCTCATAGGTAGTGGAAAATTACAGGGGAGGAATCTGAATATAAATCAGATGTAAATAACCCATTTATATAATACTTCTGTTGATGAGACAGGGGCCATTACATCCATGATTATAACAACCACGACCATGATTATAACAACCACGACTATGATTATAACATCCACGACTTTGATTATAACAATCATGACCATGATTATAACAACCACGACCTTGATTATAGTAACCACGACCATGATTATAACAACCACAACTATGATTACAACAACCACAACTATGATTACAACATCCACGACCAGGATTATAACAACCACGACTATGATTATAACAACCACGACTATGATCATAACCACGACTATGATTATAACAACCAAGGCCATGATTATAATGTAGTGATGGGTTGTCAGACCCAGCTTACATCGCAAGAGGAAGGCCAGACTTGACCCGACATTAGGGGGGTCAAGTGTAGGGTAACTCTCACGGTTGACCAAGGGTTATAAATCAGCCAGGCTCCCCTCCCATGTCACACGGCTAACAAACATGTAAGAAGGCACCAGCCGACTCTATCCCAATATACACAATATCCTACACCGCAGAAAGAAGTCCAGACCTGACCTCACATTAGCCAGGTCAAATGTAACCCTCGGAGCCCAACTCAAGGGGCCACAAATCAACCAGGGCCTCTCATGTCACACGGCCCCATTTGATGACTTTTCCAGAAGATACAACTTATAGTCTCTGAAAAAGTCCAGACCTGACCCTACATTAGCGAGGGCAAATGTAAGGAGACCCTTCGCCGCCGCCCCCCCCCCCCCCCCCCCCCGATCAGCTCAACCTGACGGCTCGCCTCCCAATATATAGGACGTCCTAGTCCTCCCTCGGCCACACGGAGAGAGAGACAGAGCCCAGAGACAGCAGAGAGAGCCAGAGAGGGACAGAGAGAGAGGGTGTCTTGTAACCAAGAAGGACCAGCTACCACGTCCCGAGTCCTGCTCGAGAGAAGTCAGGGGCCGGAGGCAAGCCGCCTCCTGTCAGGACCGAGACTTCCCTCCGGCACCCAGCTAAGCAGTCTCCCATAGAGACAACCCAGGACTACCTGCTAGGCCTCCCCTAGGTCACGTGAGTGTTTGTCAGAGCTTTCCATGGGATGAGTTACTTATGTGGGAAGTGTATTCATTTCAGGTTCGTGTCCGAGAATCAGTGTCTAGTAACGTAATATGATGTCCTAGTAACGTAAATGTAATGTCCTAGTTACTTCAAAAGAAGGTGTTATTAATGTGTCCATGTCATGTTCGTAATTAATAAAGAGTTGTAACGAAGCGGTGTTTGAGAAGTCACCCTTAAGACGTAATAGATGTGTATTGACATAGAAGATACGATAAGTGTAAATATCTATCACGGCCACGCTACCAAAACCTTCCTCTCTTTTATACTCTTATACTATCAATATTCTACCTATCTCTATATCTTCTACTCTTAAATCTTTGTCTCATTACAATAACAACCACGACCATGATTATAACAACCACGACTATGATTATAACAACCACGACCTTGATTATAACAACCACAACTATGATTATAACAATCACGATTATGATTATAACAACCACGACTTTGATTATAACAACCACGACTATGATCATAACCACGAATATGATTATAACAACCACGACCTTGATTATAACAACCACGACTATGATTATAACAACCACGACTATGATTATAGCAAACACGACCATGATTATAACAACCACAACCATGATTATGACAACCACGACTATGATCGTAAGAACCACGACTATGATTATAACAACCACGACCATCTATGTAAATTACTATAGAAATAGCCGTGTGTCTGTGTGTGTGATTTTTCTGGGCAGCCGAAACTGCTCAACCGATTTTCATCAAACTTGGTGGAAAATTTCGCAAAAAAATCCTGGTCCCATGTCGATGGCTTCCTTAGGAAGGAAATAATTAACCATTTTATTTACGCTGGAAAATGATGTCGCTGTATGCTGTCAGCAGGACGGCGGTTGCGCGCTAGCCAAGCACGAGCGTTCGAACTTTCAGGCCTCGGTAAACTGTACCACCGGACTCGCCACTGGGCACGAAGGGCCCATGATCACTTGTCCTAAGACTTGCGCTTATGAGACCTCACTTGTATTGCGCAGTTGAATTCTGGTCACGGTATTACAGAATGGATATAGAATCCCTAGAAAGAATACATTGGAGAATGACAAGACAAATCCAGGGCATTAGGAACCTTGAGTACAGAAACAGGTTAAAGCATCTTAATTTGCACTCCGTCGAGAGACATAGAGTAAGGGACGACATGATAGAAGTGTGTAAATGGAAGTCACGTCTAAACAAATGTGAGATAACAAAGGTACTAAACTATCCAACCAGGAACGTACTCGTAACAATCGTTTTAAATTAGACAAATTTAGATTTATGGGGGAGATAGGTAAACATTGGTTTGGAAGTAGAGTAGTGGATGAATGGAACAAGTTACCAAAGATCATCATGAACTCGAATACGCTGGATAGCTTCAAACATCATTTAAATGGATATACGAGCGATAGGGGTTGGGTGTAAATGGGACTGCCCAGTATGGGCCAATAGGCCCGCTGCAGTTTCCTCCATTCTTATGTTCGCATGTTTTTATGGGGGGGCATTGGCAGTCTTTCCGGCGTTGGTGCTTGTCTGCCTCAATTTGCAGCCGGGCTAGCTCGAGAGTATTGACATCTTGTCGTGTGGTGCTCCCCCATGCATCACAGTGTGGCATAATCATCTACCAGGTGAGGAGGTCAATTTGGCACTTTTTCAGGTTAGTCTTAAAACTATTCTTATACCTTTTCAGCTGGCCGCCAGCATTACGTGTACTATTCGTTAGGTGACTGCAGTCTACTGTCGTCCATGCGGGTAACATGGACAGACCAACGTAGCTGTTCATGGATAATGGTAGCCTCAATGCTCCGACAGTTTATGACAGTAAGAATACTGACATTTGATCTCTTGTCTTCCCAGCAAACTCGGAGGATGGAACGTAGAGTAAGTTGGTGAAAGTTTTCAAGTACATTCATGTGCCACCTTTATGTTATCTATGTATCACTGCCATATAGCAGGGTGGGGAGGACTACTGATCGATATATGTGCAACTTTGTAGATAATTTCAGCTCCCTACAGCTGAAGACATGTGTACGGAGTCTGCCAAAAGCTCAAGATGCACATCTGATAAAATGTTGAATCTCTTCATCGATGTCCTTGGTGGTGGACAGGTGGGAGCCGAGATACTGAAAGTGAGTAACATTAGAGATGGTAGTACCGTTAAGCTGGATGGGTGTTGGTGGTGTGTCTGAACCAGGAGCAGGCTGAAAGAGAATCTGAGTCTTACATATATTCACCTCAAGGCCGAAGTATGGATAAGCATCTGGGTAGGTGTTCAGGATCTCTTCTAAGTCGCGTTCAGTGTGAGCAACCAGGGTGAGCTCGTCTGCTTACTGAAGTTCAGTAATAGAAGCTGCAAACACCTTTGTCTTTGTCTGGAATCATATTATGTTGAAAAGACCATTCATCCGGTACTCGATGTCCAACCCGCCAGCTAAATTGGCATTGGCGCGAGTAAGGAAGGCAAGCAAGAAAATGGAAAAGAGAGCTGGGGCCCATATACATTCTTGTTTTACCCTGTTTGAATAGGGAAGAACTCAGACTGGGTACCATTGTGTAGGACACTGTCTTTCTTGCCATCGTGGAGTTGCCTCATAATGGCAGTGAATTTTGGTGGGTAGCCAAAGGAGCTGAGGGTCCGCCAGAGAGCTTTCCTATAGACTGAGTCGAAGGCCTTGGTTAGGTTGATGAAGACCATTTACATATCTCGCCTCTGTTCTCTGCACTTTTCCGGGGTTTTTTTCCGGGGATTAGCCCACCCAGGCACAGGTCATCGAACCACAGCAGGGCCTAGGGGCCGAAACAATATGTATAAAAAGACATTAAAAATAGAAAAGGAAAAGATTATATTATTCTACACCGCGAAAATGCCTGAAAATCAGCTTTTTGAAGTGAAACAGATTGTATGAGTATGGAAACATGGAAGAAGGCAGATCATTCCAGAGTTTGACTGTAAGAGGAGAAGAGGATGCCTGTTAAAGTACCTGTAAAAGAAAGAGAGTGAAGCAACATTGTAGCGAAGAGAAAAGAAAGAAATATTGTCAACTGAAGGAGGAGAGATAATAAGACGAAATGCCTTTGATTCTACCCTATCTAACAGTTGGGCAGAAGAAGAGCCACCCCAGAAATGAGAGCCGTACTCCAATTTAGGACGAATAAATCCCTTATATCCTTGAAGCAACTGCTCAGGAGTGAAGTAGCTACGGCATCTATACAGCATTCCCAACTTTAGGGAATCTGCTTTAACAATGATGAGGATGTGTGGCTTCCATGAAATATTAGAGGAAATGGTGAGACCTAGCATATCTATTTTAGAATTTGACAAAATGATAGCGTCCTGAAATGTGATTGGTGAGAGATTTTCTAATTTGGAAAGTATAATTGGTAAATACTGAGTTTTATTACTATTGAATTTAAGCAAGTTCCACCTCTTCATTCCGAGATGCTGCACAGATCCGCATTGATAGATGTAATGATATCAGCTCTAGAAGCAGATCTAGTTTTAGAGTTATAGTAAGAGGAAGGGGAATGTGAAGAAGAGTGAAGAGTAGAATTATCAGCGTTAGAATGGATAGAATTAGTTGTAGTGTGAAGTAAATCATTGATAAAAAGAAGGAAGCGAGTAGGTGAAAGAGCAGAACCCTGTAGGACACCACTATTAGTAGAGAAAGAGCGAGCGATCGATTCCTCGACAACAACTGCCATGGATCAGTTCTTAAGGAAGCTAGAGATTAGAAAACAAAGTGGGGGAGAGAAACCATAAGAGGAAAGCGTAGAAGGGAAAGACTTGTGTCATAACCTGTTAAATGCTTTGGAGATGTCAAGGGCCACGATGAAAGTTTCCCATAATCCCTAAGAGAGGATGACCAAAGATTTGTGCAGTATGAGAGCAGATCAGCAGTAGATTTTTCCGGCGAAAGCCATACTGGTGAATCGACAAAAGAGAATGGCATTCAAGGTGATGAGGAAAATGGGAGTTCAAGATAGTTTCGAAAGCCTTACAGAGAGTGATATAGTTGGGGCACTGGGGATATATTTAGAGGGATTAGAATGATCACCATTCTTTGGTATGGGCTGAACTAAGGCATGCTTGCAAGTAGAAGGAAAAGTTTGGGTTTTCAGGCAAAGGCGAAAGAGGCCAGCAAGTACAAGGGCCAGAGCTTCAGCCCACACCCTCAGAACACGATGGGGCATTCCGTCTGGTCCAAGCGCCTTACTCACATCCAACCTGGATAACACACCAGCAAACCTCCAAGTGGGTATTATAGGATTGTGCCTAGGTTCAGTTGGAGGAACTGGGGTAGGAAGGATAGGTGATGGAATCGTCTAAGGTGGATTTCGAGGAAAACAAGGTACCAAAGAGATTAGCTTTGTCAGGGGGAGAGTTGGCTTTTGAGTTATCAGGTCGGAAGAGAGGAGGAAAAGAAGGAATGCAGAAGTATTACAGACGTTTTTGGTTATGGACCAGAAGGCTTTACTAGAGGAAAAATTAGTCAGGACAGCGGTCTTTCTTTTTATAAAATTTCGCTTGACCTTGCAAAGAATAGCCTTACAAAGAGGAGTGGGTAATAGGAGGAAATAGTTGATATGCCCTATCCTCTCCCCGCATGCAAGAGAGCAGGCGCGATCAAACCATGATTGTAAAGTGAAAGTTTTGGTAGAAGATGGGATATATGCACTCATGCCACCCTGTATAACCCCAACAATGCTGTCAGCACATACCTAGGCATTCCAAGTGGAAAAGCAACATCCATCCCAAAGAAAGCTGGTGAAGTATTCTCGCAAGGATTGCCAGTTTGCCCTCCGATTGTGCATAGTTGACGTTTAGAGAGGGGTGGGGGAGGTGGTCGTGCTCACTTTGATTTAAGTGAAGACCCGAAGGGGGCAGAAATTGAGTATGAATAGTGTGAGTGGTTCGAGGTAAAACAAAGATCAAGAATGTTAGAAAGTCGATCGTGTCGCTCATGAACTCGTGTAGGGTGTTTGATTATTTGTTTTAAATCATTAAGTAAGGAAAAAGAGAGTGCCTCAGCTCCACCTGGGTTATCCCTTGTAGACATTGAAATCCCCTAGATGGAGGATCTCGGTTTTGAGGAGTGTGGATAGCAATGACTCATGGCAAGCAGTGAGATAGTCAAAGAGTTAAAATAACTGGTTGTGTTGGGAGAACAGTATAGGAAACAAAGATCATGTCAGTGGTGCCACGTGATGGTCTAATGCCACATTGAGATTCCGGGAGGAAGTTTTCCACCTCAGAAAGAAGTCTGTTCAGGAGGACTCGGGCGATAATCTTGCCAGCTACAAACAGCTGCGAGATCCTGCTGTAGTTGCCACATTCCTGACTGGTTTACCTTGTTCTTATATATACTGACAAAGGAGGAGTCTTTAAGAACTTTGGGGATTTCCTCCTTTTACCATACAGTATATCCCCCAAGAGAGAATGGAGATGGCTGGTACACAGAAGTTCACCTGCATTTTGCACCTCGGCTGGGATTCCATCAGGCCCTTAGGCTTTGTTCTGTGAGATGATAGCAGTAGCTACCTCATCCAGGGGTGGAGGATAGTTGAGGTGGGTCAGCTCCGGATGCTGCGGGACCTGCTGGGTAATCAGGCCTTCCACATCAGTGTTTGGATTTAAAAAGGAGTTACCGTCGGATCAGCGGAGAGGGCTGCACCATGAGTGATTGACCCCTAAATGTTTTAGTGGAAATGAAAAATTCATGCATCTTGTGTTGATCTGTAAGTTTTTGTGTTTTGTATGCTTTATTTACCAAGCTCCAGCTAGGCCACTGCTTTCCTCTTGCGGAAGGTATCAGCTTTTGTTCGAGACTGAGGGTTGTTTGCCAGCCTGTTAAAGAAGCGCGTTTATCATTGACAAGAATATTGATTTCCTGATCATTTTCATCAAACCAATCTTGGTGTATTTCTTAGATCTGGTTGAGGGTCTCTCTGCAGATTTTTGTCATGACAGTGTCGAGAATATCCCATTCGGCACTGGGATTTGGGCTGTTTGATGTCGGATTGTTTATCACCCCATGTTCGAGCTGCACCCTGAAGGTATGTGCGACTGCTGGATCCTCAAAATGCATAGTGTTAAGACCTCTTCTGGGGGCTTGTTGCCTTCGCCATTTTGGGGAGACGTGAAGTGACAGCTTGGCTCTGACGAGCTGATGATCAGTGTCACAGTGGTTCTGAGCTACGAACGGCTCAGGTGATGAGGACATCTCGGCGATCTCTGTATCTCACAATAGTGTAGTCAATGATATATCACTATCAGTATTTGGATCGTGGGTGTTGCCACGAACACTTGAACTTGTTGGCTTGCCTAAACAAGAAATTGGTGAGAGTGAGGTCGTGTGTAGCACGCTTGATGAGGAGCAATATGCCGTTGGGGTTACACTTGCCTAGTCCATTAATAATCGTGTCATGTGTAGTTAACTGCATATAAGAATAAGTTCCTATAAAGTTCAGTCTTAATTCGATAAATCACCTGATCTGATAAACTATAGTTAACATAAGAACATAAGAATGGAGGAAACTGCAGCGGACCTGTGGGCCCATCCTGGGCAGTCCCATTTACACCCAACCCCTATTGCTCATACAAGTGATCGTGGGCCCTTCGTGCCCGGTGGCGAGTCTGGTGGTACAGTTTACCGAGGCGTGAAAGTTCGAACGCTCGTGCTTGGCTAGCGAGCAAACAGCTGTCCGTCTGACAGCGTACAGCCACATCGTTTACCACATGGTCGTGGTTGCTATAATCATGGTTGTGGTTGTGAGAATCATTGTCGTGGGTGATATAAGCATGGTCGTGGTTGGTATAATCATAGTCCTGGTTGTTATAATCATGGTCGTGGTTGTTATAATCGTGGTCGTGGTTGTTATAATCATGGTCGTGGTTGTTATACTCATGGTCGTGGTTGTCATAATCATGGTAGTGGTTATGATCATAGTCGTGGTTGTTATAATCATTGTCGTGGTTATGATCATATTGGTGGTTGTTATAATCATGGTCGTAAGTATTATAATCATGGCCTTCTTTGTTATAATCATGGTAGTGGGTGTTACAATCATAGTCGTGTTTGTTATAATCATAATCGTGGTTGTTATAATCATGGTCGTGGTTGCTATAATCATGGTCGTGGTTGTTATAATCATGATCGTGGTTGTTAAAATCATGGTCGTGGTTGTCATAATCATGGTCGTGGTTATGATCATAGTCGTGGTTGTTATAATCATTGTCGTGATTGATATAATCATGGTCGTAGTTGTTATGATCATAGGCGTGGTTGTTATGATCATGGTCGTGGTTGTTATGATCATGGTCGTGGTTGTTATAATCATCGTCCTGGTTGTTATAATCATGGATCCTGGTTATTATAATTATGGTCGTGATTGTTACAATAAGGGCCGTACCTGAGACTAACACAGGTAAAATAAACTCCACACCTTATCTTTGATCTCAATAAACCTAGATTAACCTCACTTAATCAACAGGATTAGAGACCATTAGGATTGTACCACCAATACCGATACATTTCATACTGGATTAATAACAAAACATTTTATCATATTTCCAATAGCTAATGTCTTACGGATATCTTATCAAGTTGTGAGTCTCACATGTCTATATAATTATGTTTTATTCTTACAAATAATTATAGTACGTTGTGTATTGTATTGTATGGTATGGTATAGTATGGTATTGTATGGTATTGTATCCGGCTGACAGCGTACAGCGAATGAGGGTGCGGCAAATACGTAGACTTGCACGGTTAATTAGGGTGCGTTTTCCATCGTAAATAAAATGGTATATTAATGGCTTCCTAAAGTAACTATCAACATAGTACCAGGTTTGTTCCACTGTACGATTCTTTTGCGATTTTTCCACCAAGTTTGATGAAAAACGATTGTGCCGTTTCGGCTGCACAAACAGACAAACAGACAGACAGACATACATTCTGATAGCGCTATAGTATGTTAGACAAGTGATCGTGGGCCCTTCGTGCCCGGTGGCGAATCCGGTGGAACAGTTTACCGAGATGTGAAACTTCGAACGCTCATGCTTGGCTAGGGCGCAACCGCCTTCCGGCTGACTGCATACAGCGACATCGTTTTCCATATGGTCCTGGGTGTTATAATCATGGTCGTGTTTGTTATAATCATAATCGTGGTTCTTATAATCATAGTCGTGGTTGGTATAATCATGGTCGTGGTTATGATCATGCTTGTGGTTTATGATCATAGTCGTAGGTGTTATAATCATGGTCGTGGGTGATATAATCATAGTCGTGGTTGTTATAATCATGGTCGTGGTTGTTATAATCATGGTCGTGGTTGTTATAATCATGGTCGTGGTTGTTATAATCATGGTCGTGGTTGTTATAATCATGGTCGTGGTTGTCATAATCATGGTTGTGGATATGATCATAGTCGTGGTTGTTATAATCATGGTCGTGGTTGTTATAATCATTGTTGTTGTTTTTATAATCATGGTCGTGGGTATTATAATCATGGTCGTGGTTGTTATAATCATTGTCGTTGTTTTTATAATCATGGTCCTGGGTATTGTAATTATGGTCGTGGTTGTTATAATTATGGTCGTGGTTGTTATAATCATGGTAGTGTTTGTTATAATCATGGTCGTGGCTGTTATTATCATGGTCGTGGTTGTTATAATCATGGTAGTGGTTGTCATAATCATGGTCGTGGTTATGATCATAGTCGTGGTTGTTATAATCATTTTCGTGGTTGTTATAATCATGGGCGTAGTTGTTATGATCATGGTCCTGGTTGTTATAATCATGGTCGTGATTGTTACAATGAGGATCGTACTTGAGACTAACACAGGTAGAATAAACCCCACACCTTATCTTTGATCTCAATAAACCCAGATTAACCTCACCTAATCAACAGGATTAGAGACCATTAGGATTGCACCACCAATACCGATGCATGTCACACTGGATAAATAACAAAACATTTAATCACATTTCCAATAGCTAATGTCTTACGGATATCTTATCAAGTTGTGAGTCTTACATGTCTATATAATTATGTTTTATTCTTACAAATATTTATAGTTCGCTATGTATTGTATTGTGTGGTATGGTATTGTATGGTATTGTACTGTAATGTATCCGGCTGACAGCGTACAGCGAATGAGGGTGCCGCAATTCCGTAGACTTGCATGGTTAATTAGGGTGCGTTTTCCATCGTAAATAAAATGGTTAATTAATTGCTTCCTAAAGAAACAATCGACATGGGACCAGGTTTGTTCCACTCTACGATTTTTTTGCGATTTTTCCACCAAATTTGATGAAAATCGATTGTGTCGTTTCGGCTGCACAGACAGACAAACAGACAGACGGACATTCATTCCTATAGCGCTATAGTATATTAGATATCCATCCAACCTATGTTTGAAGCTATCCAACGTATTCGAGTTAATGATGATATTTGGTAACTTGTTCCACTCGCCCACTACTCTATTTCCAAATCAATGTTTACCTATTTTGCGCCTAAATCTAAATTTGTCTAATTTACAATGATTGTTATGAGTTCGCTCCTGGTTGGATAGTTTGAGTACCTTTGTAATGTCCCATTTGTTCAGCCCTGACTTCCATTTATACACCTTTATCATATCGCCCCTCTGGTAAAATATGTTTTACAATTATCTACAGTGAATATAATTGTATTACAAATTTTATATTAATAGCATGTTTAATATCTTAAGTAATGTGACGTAACTTTACCTTTCAAAAAATTGAATTAGATGTAGTTTGGATAAGCCAACGACTTTTTAAATACAAGCATTATGTTCAATGTGTCAGCTGCCAATGTTTTACGGATAATTATGTTCATATTACTTAAAATAATAATCAATGAACATCACTGTGATGTTACTTGTAAAACAAATTAAGACATTTACTGTAGGTATCAAACAGTGTTAATCCTTAGAACATTGCATACACTGTGAAGCTGGTAGTATGTGTTAGCCATGGACTTAACAGTTCCAGAGCATGACGGTTGTACACCCACTAAAAAATTATTCGGCACCATTGTCATATTGTATCACGCCGTAAGGGTGGCGAATAATATTTTAGTGGGTGTACATTTATGTATCGTGCATGTATACATATGTGTGTGTGTATGTTTGATTGTGTGTACTATATCAATGTACACCCACTAAAATTTATTTGGCACCCTTACTGGTGCCGAATAATTTTTTAGTGGGTGTACAACGTAACAAAATAATACGGTGACAATAAAATTCTATTCTAGTCATGAAATGTGTTTTAGAAAGTTAAATATTTTGTTTAGCAAAATATGTGTAACTTCACCATACTCTTACTGACTACTAGTGAGGTCAAAGTTCTACAATAACGAGTAATGCAAACTCTGTTTGCTAAGCAACACTAAGATTACTTTAGATAGAATATATTTAAATGTAAATTATTGTCTAAACGACCTCTTTCTGGAACAAACAATGCGTTCCATAATATATATATATATATATATATATATATATATATATATATATATATATATATATGCTGTGAAAACTGTATTGCGTTCTACTGTCGATAGTTTGCACACTAGTTGGTCGCACCAGAGTATTATAATGTGAGTTAAAAGTGAACAGCAATACAGTTGAGTTAGTGAGCACCACAATGTATGTTGTGGTAGTTCATGTTTAACTTTCCCAAACATTCCTAAAATACGGGATATTTTATTGCAGATGTTTGTAATATGTTGTCCAAGTTTATATTGTTAGTTTGGTTTTAAAAGCACTTTAGTACTGGATATTTTAATAAAAGCCTAATTTTCAGTAGAGATAATGGTTTTATGTTTCAAAATGTAGGTACTACAATTAATTCAGGTTTGAAATATAGTGTTTCTTATAAGCGATCAAAAATATAATTTATCTTTCTCTTTATTTCCGTTATACTGATTTGTATGAAACTGTTGTAACATAGAAGGGTCACACTTCCATGTAAATACAATGCATAGTCACCTTTATCTGCAAGGTTTACTCCACACGTGCCCAAACCACTAAGTAACCAGCAGGAAACTAGTAAGAACAAGTGATCTTGGGCCCTTCGTGCCCCGTGCCGAGTCCAGTGGTACAGTTTACCGAGGCTTGAAAGTTCGAACGCTCGTGCTTGGCTAGTGCGCAACAGCAGTCCCGCTGACAGCATACAGCGACATCGTTTCTTAGCGTAAATAAAATGGTTAATTAATGCCTTCCTAAAGAAACCATTGACATGGGAAAAGGTCTGTTTCACTCTACGAATTTTTTGCGATTTTTTCATCAAATTTGATGAAAAACGATTGTGCCGTTTCGGCTGCCCAGAACAGACACACACACAGACACACGGCTATTCCTACAGTATATTAGATAGATGGTCGTGGTTGTTATAACCCTAGTCGTGGTTGTTATGATCATAGTGGTGGTTGTTATAACTATGGTAGTGGTTGTTATAATCAAGGTGGTGGGTGATATAATTATAGTCATGCTTGTTACAATCATGGTCGTGGCTGTTATAATCATGGTCGTGGTTGTTATAATCATGGACGTGGTTGTTATAATCATGGTCGTGTTTGTTTATAATCATGGTCGTGGTTGTTATAATCATGGACGTGGTTGTTATAATCATGGTCGTGGATGTTATAATCATGGTCGCGGTTATTATGATCATGGTCGTGGTTGTTATAATCATAGTCGTGGTTATGATCATAGTCGTGGTTGTTATAATCATAGTCGTGGTTGTTATAATCATGGTCGTGGTTGTTATGATCATAGTAGTGGTTGTTATTGTCATAGTCGTGGTTGTTATATTTATGGTCGTGGTTGTTATAATCATGGTCGTGGTTGTTATATTCATAGTCGTGGTTGTTATAATCATGGTCGTGGTTGTTATAATCATGGTCGTGGTTGTTTTAATTATAGTCGTGTTTATTATAATCATGGTTGTCGTTGTTATAATCATAGTCGTGGTTGTTATAATCATAGTCGTGGTTGTTATAATCACGGTTGTGGTAGTTATAATCATGGTCGTGGTTATTATAATCATAGTCGTGGTGGTTGTTATAATCATGGTCGTGGTTGTTATAATCATGGTCGTGGTTGTTATAATCATAGTCGTGCTTATTATAATCATGGTCTTGGTTGTTATAATCATGTTCGTGGATGTTATAATCATGGTCGTGGTTGTTAAAATCATAGTCGTGGTTGTTATAAACATGGTCGTGGTTGTTATATTCATGGTCGTGGGTTTTTATAATCATGTTTATGGTTGTTATAATCATGGTCGTGGTTGTTGTAAACATGGTTGTGGTTGTTATAATCACGGTCGTGGTTGTTATACTCATAGTCGTGGTTGTTATAATCATGGTCGTGGTTTTTATAATCATGCTTGTGGTTGTTATTATCATAGTCGTGGTTGTTATATTTATGGTCGTGGTTTTTATAATCGTGTTCATGGTTGTTATAATCATAGTCGAGGTTGTTGTAAACATGGTTGTGGTTGTTATAATCACGGTCGTGGTTGTTATACTCATAGTCGTGGTTGTTATAATCATGGTCGTGGTTGTTATAATCATAGTCGTGGTTGTTATAATCATGGTTGTAGTTTTTATAATCATATTCGTGGTTGTTATAATCATAGTCGTGGTTGTTATAATCATGGTCGTGGGTTATATAATCATAATCGTGGTTGTTATAATCATAGTCGTGGTTGTTATAATCATGGTCCTGGTTGTTATAATCATGGTCTGGGTTGTTATAATCATGGTCGTGGTCGTGATACTTACAGTATTTAATATACTATAAGAATGAATAGAATAAAGGTTAGAATAATTACTTAAAGAAATGTTCGCCATAAGGAGAGGTTAAAATCATAAAAAAAAAAATTATTTTGAATCACCGATGATCATTCCAAATTAAATTATTATTATGAAGAGAAGTGACGTTGATTCTTGTTAGATTAGTCACCATCTGCTTAAGTCATCATCTGTGTTAAGTCATCATAGTCATCATCTACGTTAGTCAGTTTTAGGCCCATCTCACATGACTGACCGACCATGGATGTTCTTTCCGCGCGAGGGTGTTAGTTTTTAATGCGTCTTATTATTTACGCTGGTGGATGTAAGACCAGTTACCCTCAATGACACAGCTATGGTTAATTTGGTGTTATTCTTGTTTATAAATGCCTTCTAATCTGCTTTAACTCTATCCGTCCTGTCTATAGCCATCCCAACTGCCTGTTCGTCTGCGTGGCGTTTGACTGTAAGCCCGTCTGTACTCTTTTTTTTTCGTCAAATCTGTCTGTCTTATCCGTTGTGGTGTGTGTCTGCTTGTTTGTCTAATGTGAACCAGTCAGTCAGCTGTGAACCTCTCTGTCTGTCTGTCTGTCATGTTAGTTGCCATATTGTCTATTTGTGCATGTATGAATCTGTCTATGTTTTGTCAACCTCCTGTCTGTTTCACTGTCTTTATTCACCCTGTGTCTATTGTAGTCATGTCTGTCTGTCTGTATGTATGTGTCTGTCTTATATGTTGTCTTTGTCTTTCATAAGTCTGTCTATCTGTCTGTCTTTCTGTATGTCCATGAATCTGTCTGTATTATGTTTTTCTTTTGCTTGTCCACTTCTCTCTCTCTCTCTCTCTCTCTCTCTCCATTTTTATCCGTACTAACTCTATTTTTATTTATATATCTCTGTCTCTCCATTACACTACTCATTATATTTATCACTTTTTCTTCCTTATTAAATAGGTGATTTTAATATGGTATTATGGGAACTTTAAAAAACACATCCCTCCATTCATACCTCTACCTCTCACTATCCTTCTCTCCCATCTCCTTTCCTCGCTCCCCTCTTAAGGATAATAATTCTTCTTCTCTCTTCTTCTCCCTTTCTATCTTCTCCATGCGTTCCTGTTATTATCTTTTTATCTCTTCTCCTTTTCCATGTACAGTCAGCCACAGGAATAAGTATACACTGTTGCCTCGTAAGGTCCGAAAATGCTCTGGTAACGTTGAAACTGCTCATCCAGATGCATGATGAAACTCAGCTCCCCCCACCTGTTATCTCTAACTATTTTCTGTTTCCCCTTCCTTATTCTTCTATTTACTCATCTTCCTTCCTTTACTAATCCAAAGAACATGAAAGAAAAGTAGGCTAAGAGAAAAAGTGGGCGGAGGAGGAGGGAGCCCTACGATAACTGCAATTGTCCAGCTGACAGCGTACAGCAACATCTTTTGCCAGCTTAATTAAAATGGTTAATTAATGACTTCCTAAAGAAACCATCGACATGGGACTATGTTTGTTCCACTCTCCGATTTTTTTTGCGATTTTTCCACCAAGTTTTATGAAAAACGATTGTGCCATTTCGGCTGCCCAGAGCAGACACACACACAGACAGACAGACAGACACACGTCTAGTCCTATAGTATATTAGATACGAGTCATGAGATGACTCGTGATTGGTGGAAAACCATCGCCGTTTGTTGGGGGCGCCATCAATGATAGGTGATGTCTACTCTGACAGTGGAGTCCACGAAAGTTCCACTCTCACCATTATCGGCTCCTGTTCTCCCTGTGTGCTCTGTCTTACTGTGACCCACTGTTACCTGCACTATATGTACACCGAGGAATCTACTGGCCATCTATTTGTAACTTGTATAGTACAGCTGAGTGAGTTATTTTTTACTCTTGTATATGTGCTATGTGCGGTCTTGGGTATGAGAGTTTGTTGACCAAAGTGGAGTGGTCCATGGAAAAATTGGCCAAGACCAATGAAGAAATTGAGAGGGCCACGTTGGAAAACCTGAAATTAAAAGAAGAGCTGGCGAAGTTAAAAGGGGAGGCTGGACGAGTAGAGCCAGTGTCTGACGAAAACTCAAGCGAGTGGAAAGTTGTGAGTAGTGGGAAGACGAAGCTGGTGGTGAAGAAGTACACCAAGGATACGACAACAACAGCTAAGTGTACCAACCGGTTCAGTCCCTTGATAGACGAATTGGACGTTAATACAGTCAAGGACAGGGATGACAAGGAGGGTATAAAAACTTTAATTGTTGGTGACTCACAGGTAAGGTACATGGACAGGGCCTTTTGTGGTAAAAACAAAAATAGGATGAGGGTGTGTTTGCCAGGAGCTGGGGTGGGGGATATAATTGACACTATGGACAATATCTTGTCTGGTAATGGGAGCAAACCCATTATCTGCCTCAGTGCAGGAGGCAATGATATTGGCTGGTGTAGGAGCGAGGAGCTTCTTGATAAGTTCAAGGCAGCTATAGATCATATTAGGACTAAGGGAGGGATCCCCATCATATGGGGTGTCCTGCCTAGAAGGAGAGTTGGCAGTGAATGGTTGTCAAGGGCGGTTGGTGTCAACGACCATCTTGACAGATATTGCAAGTCAATATCAGTCCCATTCATTGACAACTGGGACAACTTCTATGGCAGAAGGGACCTTTATGCTAGGGATGGGGTGCACCTGTCTAGGGATGGAGTAGCAACCCCGGCTGGGGCTCTAGAGAGGGCAGTTCAAAAGATATGGAAGTCTTTAAACTGCTAGGAAAACATATGAGCACGGGGGTGGAGGAGACTGCAGTGGGAGCGGGTAAACAAAGTGAAAGATTACAGGGAAATAGTGTTAGGAATGATGACAAAACTAAATTAGACAGGGAGTTTAAAAATAAATGCGGTAAGGGGAGGACTCAGAACACGACTAACTTAAATGTATACTACGCGAACAGTAGAAGTATGAGAAACAAAATGGATGATATTAGGGCCTTGGTATGTACCGAAAAAATCGATATAATTGCATTCACTGAAACATGGATCAACCTAGACACACGTGAGTTGCCATTCGAATGCCAAATTGCGGGTTACAAACTGTTCCATACCGATAGGCAGACCAGGAAAGGAGGCGGAGTAGCAATCTATGTTAGGGATAATCTGAAGTGTGAAATAAATAAGAAAATAAAAACTGAGCGGAATACAGAAACAATTTGGATAGAATTAATCAACGGTAGAGAAAAATTAATCACAGGAGTAATATATAGACCTCCCAATCTTGATAGAGTCAAAGAGCGACATATCTGGGATGAAATGCGGAGGGCTTCCATACACAACAAAGTCTGTATAGTAGGCGACTTTAACCTTGGCCAAATAGATTGGACTGACCTTACAGGTAACTCAGAACCAGAGGATTTTCTCGAGACTATCCAGGACTGTTTTCTAAGACAACATATAACCGAACCCACACTGGGTAATAATATACTCGATTTAGTTCTGTCAAACAGAGAAAACCACATTAGCAGGGTCGAGGTAGGGAACGAATTTGCAAACAGGGATCACAAAGAAATTAGATTCCAGTTAGATTTTCAGGGCAGACGTAAGGAAAATTCCACTAAAGTACCAGATTTCAGAAGGGCGAACTTTGACAGTTTAAAGAGGCAGCTGAGAGAGGGGGTGTCGCGCTTGGCCGTGAACCTGTCAGATGACACCAACCTGATAACGAGATCTGAGATTGCCGAGTTCCACGACAATTTAAATAGTGAGTTACTTAATGCACAAAGGCAGAACATACCATACAAAAAACTCAGATCAGACAACAATGACCCTAAATGGATAAATAATTATTTAAAGAACATCATTGGCCAAAGGAAGGCTATAGGTAGAAGGATAAATCGTGGCGAAATTCACCTCCGGGCCTATTATAGGGTATTGGCGAGTAGGGTTAAAACCGAGATAAGGAAAGCAAAGAGGAATAATGAGGTAAGGATAGCAAGGGAGGCGAAGACAAACCCCAAAGGATTCTACCAAATGTATCAAACTAAATAACGAGAAAAGATTGGACCAGTACGGTCAGACACCGGCGAGCTCACTGATAACGACAGAGAAATGAGCAATAATTTGAATAAATATTTTTCAACAGTTTTCACCACCGAAAATTTAAACATGATATCCGAGGCACAGACTCTATTCAGAGATAGTGAAGAAAACAAATTAAGTGAGATAGTAGTGACTAGTAAAGATGTTTGTAAGCAAAGAGACAAACTAAAGCCTAATAAGTCACCTGGTCCCGATGAGATATTTGCCAGAGTATTAAAGGAATGTAAGGAAGAGCTTAGTATGCCCTTAGCAAAGTTGTTTAACATGTCCTTAAAAACAGGTGTAGTACCAGAATCCTGGAGGATAGCGAATGTAATACCGATTTTCAAGAAGGGGGATAGATCACTATCCTCTAACTACCGCCTAATCAGTCTAACATCAATAGTAGGCAAATTACTGGAAGCAATCATCTCAAACTCAATTCGAAATCACCTGGAGAAGCACAGATTGATCAATGATTCCCAGCATGGCTTCACAAGCGGTCGTTCTTGCCGAACTAATCTATTAACATTCTTTTCATCAGTTTTCGAATCGGTGGACGAGGGGCACAATTATGATGTGATATATCTCGACTTTAGCAAAGCCTTCGACAGAGTCCCCCACGAAAGACTAATTAGAAAGGTAGAAACACATGGCATCAAAGGTGACATCCTTAAATGGATTAGGGCGTGGTTACAGGACAGGAAACAGCGAGTGAGCATTAACGGCAACTAAGTCCCATTGGAGCAACGTCACAAGTGGAGTTCCCCAAGGCTCAGTACTTGGACCATTATTATTTATTATATACATGAACGACATAGATATCGGCATAGACAGCAACATAAGTAAATTTGTTGATGACACTAAAATAGGACGTGTTATTAAATCTGACGAGGACTCGACAAAACTACAGGAAGATCTAAACAAATTTTTCGAATGGTCTGAGAAATGGCAGATGAAATTCAACGTCGACAAATGTAAAGTACTAAGTATAGGAGATGTAAACAGGGAAACCAGATACCAGATGAACAACGATGCCATAGAGAAATCCGACTGCGAGAGAGATTTAGGAGTAATGATAAGTAGGAACCTTAAACCAAGTAAACAATGTGTTTTTGCTCGTAACAAGGCTAATAAAGTACTTGGGTTCATACAAAGGAGTGTTAGTTACAAGACTAGCAAGGTCATCCTAAAACTGTATCTTGCTCTTGTGAGACCACACCTGGATTACGCAGTTCAGTTCTGGTCACCGTATTACAGAATGGATATAGAATCCTTGGAAAGAATTCAGAGGAGAATGACAAGACTAATCCCAGACATTAGGAACCTTGAGTATAGAGACAGGCTAAAGCATCTTAATTTGCACTCCCTCGAGAGACATAGAGCGAGAGGCGACCTGATAGAGGTGTATAAGTGGAAGGCAGGGCTAAACAAAGGGGACATTACAAAGGTACTCAAACTATCCAACCAGGAGCGAACTCGTAACAATGGTTTTAAATTAGATAAATTTAGATTTAGGCGTGAAATAGGTAAACACTGGTTTGGAAACAGAGTAGTGGATGAATGGAACAAGTTACCAAATATCATCATTAACCAGAATACGCTGAATAGCTTCAAACATACGTTAGATGCTTATATGAGCAATAGGGGTTGGGTGTAAACGGGACTGCCCAGTATGGGCCAATAGGCCCGCTGCAGTTTCCTCCATTCTTATGTTCTTATGTTCTTATGTGTTTTGTGTTAATTTTGTTATAAAAATATTATTCAAAAAATCACTTGCCTATTTTTCATGTCCTACTAGTTATACCGTGTTGGGTGCTGTCATGTCAACCATGAGTGTGGTATAAACTATTCAATTAAGCAAAGTAATTCTATAATAACTAAACAAACAGTAAAAGATAACTCGAAGAGATCACAATACAAACGGAATGACATTGGTTACGTAATTGTGCATATGTTCCCAGGTCACAATTATAAGATCGAGGGTTCGAATCCTGGCGGGGTGAGGTGTTGATTATATGTAGAAGTCCGCGTGATTTATTGGGCTAATGAAATATATATGGATCTTCGTGTTTCGAAGCCGTATTTGGTAAAACGTTGCTCTGATCACCTAAGCAGCACGGGTGGTCCCCATTAGAGGTTCATGGCGCCATAAGCTCGTTTAACAGGCTTTGTGTGAAATATAACAGAGTCTAGGGCTGCTTTTAAAGTCCTGGTGGCCCAGAGGTAGCGTTCCCCGGTCACAATTATAAGATCGAGGGTTCGAATCATGGCAGGGTGAGGTGTTGATTATGTGTAGAAGTCTGCATGCTTTATTGGGCTAATGAAACATATATGGATTCCTCCTGTTTCGAAGCTGGATTTGGTAAAACGTTGCTCTGATTACCTAAGCGGCACGGGTGGTCCCCATTAGAGGGTCACGGCGCCATAAGCTTGTTGAACAGGCTTTGTGTGAAATATAACAGAGTCTAGGGCTGCTTTTAGTGTCCTGGTGGCCCAGAGGTAGCGTTCCCCGTTCACAATTATAAGATCGAGAGTTCTAATCCTGGCCGGGTGAGGTGTTGATTATATGTAGATATCTGCATGTTTTATTTGTGCTAATGATATATATATATATATATATATATATATATATATATATATATATATATATATATATATATATATATATATATATATATATTATTTTGTAATTAAGAAGATTTGTAATCAGGTGAGAAGGTCGGGTCACCTGACCATCTGACCTGACCACCAACAGTTGCGTGCTATTTAAAGATTAGTAGGGTCATTACCTAATACCTGACCATTGTGGACCTGGTCTCACCCTCCTCTGTATATATACACCTTGGTTTGTATTTCTCTTTAGTCTGTACTCACCCCTGAAGATGTGAATTACACGAAAGCGCTTGGGAACTTCGTGTTTTCTTCTTTCCTTGTGGTTATCAGCATATATATATATATATATATATATATATATATATATATATATATATATATATATATATATATATATATATATATATATATATATATATATATATATATATATTTGCAAGTGATACTCAGTATTTCAATCAACGGTCATGAACGTATGATGTAAAATCATATTTGTCTGATAATTAATCCATCATCTGGTTACTATATGGCATCGTCAGACTCACGCCAGTATGTTCCAGCCCTTATCAATTAGTTTTATATAAATATGGGTTAAGGATATATTCATTATATACATTCTATCACCCAGACTATTGAGCATACAGCTATATAAGCATTTGTTCTGTCATACCTCCTAGGGTCGACAGCATACATAAACATTTGTAGTTTCACACAGATTCAGGCTACAACCCATAAATATATGTCCCCAGGCCTCCTTGTGAGAGTAGGCCTGTGGAATGTAGCCTCTTATCTCTTTGTTGACGTATAGATTACATACCCTCTTACAAGCAGACAGAGAGAGGTTCGCCTAGTTCACAGTTTCACACAGTTCACCAGTTCACAGCCAGACACCGTACCAAAGAGACGTGTGCGAGCATATCTCCCAAGGCTGTATCTCTCTCTAATTATATCAGCTAACTACAAGCTAATAGCTAATGCTCAGTAGTCTGTCAACAAACAATTATCTAACTACCAGAGCATCCAATATAACTAGAAAATCTCCACGTGTGTTTACATTAAACCAAGGAACAACATATGAAGATAACAGAACCTGTGTACACTTGTGTATACTTTCAAGCTAAGATAATTACAAGTGTAACCCAGGTTGGCTGGGACGAACGATTCAAAACTACGACTGTATCAAAGGTGACACGCCGTGAGATTACCTATTATCTCATCCAGCGGTTACGAATCTAAAAACAACTTATCAGTGCTTTCCAATTCCAGTGATTTCTAGTGAATTAGAGAGATAAAACTTTATAAGTACCAAAAAAAAAATACTTATAAAGTAACAACAAATAAGTGACTACTACAAGTAACAAATAACAAGTTACTTTAACTGTGTATCAGTGCAAGTGGTAACAATAACTTGTAAGTGGTAACACTAACTCTTACGTGGTAAAAACACTTAACCTACAGAAAACCCTCAAGACAGAGCAGATGTGTATGGCTTACAAGAGCCATTAGTCACCTTGACAGGAAAGCGATAAGCAGAAACCCTGCAGTACCTTCTCAGGATTTCACGTATCGACCTAACCCTCATCGACCTGTCGACTCATCACCCTCATCGACCTATCGAACTAACCCTCATCGACCTTGACCAGAACAGATGTTGTGGGTAGAGAACCTTCAACAGCGACATCATCGAGAGTGGCGACATCTGGACGACTACGTCATACACCCAGCCCAGCTGACCAGATGCAAACACGAGGATTTCTCCGAGATACTACAATCAACTCTACGGTATTAGGTATTTCACAAACAATCATTAAGTATATATACACATAATATATATATAATTTAAAACATATCTTCACACGATAGACATCGTGATAGATTATCAATTATCAAGTGCCTTGTAACAATTAATGGAAAAATAACTTATACAATTAATTGTCACTAAAATTACATTTCACATTACCTTATTGTGAATGGATTGGCAAAGTTATTAACCATTAAAATCTAAGAAACATTTATGGATCATTCATATATTGTTAACGATCAATTCAACTTAATGAAGACTTAGATCAGGGGTTCTCAACCAGGTTTTCAGGGGGGGGGGGGGGGGGAAACTGATTCGGGAGCAAGAAATATGTTCGATGAGAAATCAATCACAGAATTTTGGCCCTTGATGTGCGATTCCTACGCAAAAGTGGCAGAAAGAGCTATCCGTTCATTGCTTCCGTTTGTGTCGACATATCTTTGTGAGTCAGGCTTTTCAACTCTGTTGCAAATTAAAACGAAGCAACGTAGTAGATTAGAGGTAGAAAATGACCTGCGTTGTGCCCTTTCAAGCACTCCTCCGCGTATCCCAGAATTGGCGAAGAAAAAACAATCACAGGTTTCTCATTGACTGTAATCTTCATCTGAATAAAATTAATTACAAATTTACAATATCCTGGTATTCTATTGAACTTTTTGTTTATTGCATTATGCTTCAGTTTGGTCTGTTAAGTAATTCATTATAAATATAAAAAAAACTATTTTACTTTTATTCAAGTTATATAAATCCATCAACATTTTCAATTGGCATTTAATTTGTAAAACTCCACTATAAAAATAATCCATGTAAAATTGTAAATGTATATGTGCTAATATGGAAAAAATAAAGGATTTTCAGTATTATACGCATAATATTTGGAATGCACTTTTTGAGGCAGACAAGGAGGGGGGAATGACATTCTGACATATGGTGAAAGGGGTGCATGGGGCAAACAAGGTTGAGAACCACTGACTTAGATGGTAATTCAAGTGACACTGTACCTCATGACACTGTTAACACTGACGCATGTGAACTCGAAGGTGCGCATGAATTGCAAGTCATTGAACCTGAACTAACAGTAAACACGTCAATAGAAGTTAGTGAAGTAATCATAGATAAAACAAATAACGAATTATTTACACAACTTAGGTCCGGACGTTCTTACGACACTACACCTCTGTATAGTGAACCTACCTCTGACAGTGTATTGACATCTTCTGGTCATGCACAATTAATTTACCAGCATTGCCATTAACTAGTAAACCCATAACCACTTACATGACTAACCCAGTGACGAAAGCAACTAATGTGTGGAAAATATTACCACAGCATGATCGGATTCGAGACTTCACAGGGGAAGAACCTAACTATAATGTATTCGCATTTCTCCGAGCATGTGAGGATGTGATGAGACATAATAATGTCCAAGATGACGAGGATCGTAAAGCATTCGTCCGTGGTCACATTAACCCAGCGTGTCGCGCAAGTAACCTAATGAATGTTTCAGCCTTTACTAGATCAACATATGATGAGTTCAAAAGAAATTTGTTACGATTTTTTGATCAGGGAGGAGGTGACAGTCATCTTACATGGGTTTGTAGAATGGTAAGCAGAACATTAACGCGAATCCAAACACAAGACCTCTACATGGTACAGTCCATGGCGGGACAAACTTATGACGACGCGAAAACACACTTCTCCGCTTCTGATTGGTGGGAAAACAACCGTACCATGAAGGAGGATAACGTGTATCGTCTTATCGAGTATATCCTATATATATTTCTTATTCAAGCTGCATCTTGTGCAATTCCACTTGCACTGTAACGGTTTTTTCCGCCATAGCCCGCTGCATCTTGTGCAATTACTTGCACCTGTTCTTGTTGTTGTTGTTCTTGCTACCAAGCACTAACAATCCATCCATCCATTCATCATTCTTTTTAAAAGTGGCTTTGTCACTTTATATTTTTTTGACACCTCACGAGCGCTCAGGATTGACAATCTTAGCATTCCCTCCCCACAGTTAGTGTGAGTGACCCACACAACTGCGAGGGAAGTGCTAACTGTTGTCCTTCCTGACGTGGTTGGAGGGCTTTCTCTCTAACTAAATTTTTTCCAATACTTACCCTGGCCGAGGCACCTGCTGAATTTTTTTTAATTCAGTATTCGTGCTAGAGCCCCCCCAGTGGTGCACACCTCACGGAGTGGGATTGTGTGTTTCCGGTGGGGGTCGGGGAAAACCTGGGCCAATCCAGCAGTGACGTCTGTGATCGTGCAGGCACACCACTGTTCGGGGGTCGTCCTTAAGTACAAGTATTTTTTTTTTTTTGCACTAAGGGCCTTGCATAACCTTAGTGCACTAACATCATATATGTAAAGTTCAACCAAAGTTGTACCCAAGGGGTGGTTCCCAGCCACCCCAACCATGCCCTCTGGGAGGGGAAGCTCCAAGCCCCCCTCTGCTCGTCCAGGCAGGGACAGGCAGAGGCGGGAAGCCAATCATGACCCACGACTGCCACGACCAACGACAAACTCTGACAATCTAAACAACAAAACAACTGACAATGTAACGGCTACCGACAAAACTACGCAACAAAGACCAAACATTCAAGTATCAACTGAGAAGGCCCGAGTAATCCACTTTCGGACTGTTGACCCGTCTACCTCGTTTGACAAAATTAATGGCTTTATCATACATAAGGCCATTAAGGATCAGATAGGGGACGTAGAGAAAGTCCGAAAGACAAGAAAAGGCGAACTCCAAGTTACTGTTAAAGACGCACAGCAAATGAGAGACGCCTTGAATCTTAAAACTTTCCATTCAACGACTGTGGAACCATATATCCCAGCATTTCTCAACACCTGTAAGGCTGTAGTTATCAGCTACGAATTTCAGGGGATGACTAATGACGAAATTAAGTACCACATGAAAGATCAAGGAGTCGTCGATGCTTTCGTATTTAGTAGGAAGACCACAGACGGTGAACGTAAACAATCGACTACAGCAGTACTGACTTTTGACGGACTTGTTAGGCCCACTCATGTCTTGGTAGGATATGAGAGGGTCCAGACCAAAACATATATTCCATTTCCAATGCGTTGTTTCAACTGTCAAAGATTTGGACACACTGGTAAGGCCTGCCGTAACACCCAGGTATGCTCCAAGTGTGCTCAAACTGGACACAGGGACAATGACTGTACACAAACGGAGGAAAAATGCTACCACTGTTCCGGTCAGCATGCTGCCTCAGACAGGAAGTGCCCTTCCTACCTGAGGGAGTATGAGATCGGTAAGGTGAGAGCAGAGAATAATTTGGACTACAGGGAGGCTAAGAGGCAGGTGGAGATGTCCTTGCAGACACCAACACCTGGAATGTCCTTTGCATCTGCTGTATCCAAAAATACCTCACCTCCCAAAATGTGCACCATTGGAACCCAGACTGAGACCAGGACCATCTCAACACAGACTGACTTCATAATCCCCGGTTATTCAACCAAAGACGAGAACACTAATACAACCATGACTAATAACGAGACCACAAAACCCAAACCGACTCGCGACCTTACCTACCCTCAAGTAAAGAGGAGGAGAACGCAGTCACTAGAGAACTTGACAAGAGACTCAACACAACCACCAACCTTTCGCATTGTTGAAAGGTCCCCGGGGCAGGGAGCCCCTGCTGAGCAGAGTACTGGCTCTTCGGAGCTGGGAGACTGCTCACCTGATGAGGGGGATTCTTCCCTGGAACAATTTTCCCCCCGATTTACAAGAGGAAAATCTAAAGCCCAAAACGCTGACCATATCAACTCTCAGACTTAAAATTCAGTATCATCCAGTGGAATTGCAGAGGTGCTAGGAATAAAAATGCTCAATTTCATTTACTTATGTCATTATTCCGGCCGGACGTTTTTTGCCTACAAGAGACGCTACTTGCGGGTCACGACGACCCACCTGTATTCGACAACTACACGTCCTACAGGGGAGACAACCTAAGGGGGGTAGCCCTATACATTCGGAGTTCATTCGCCCAGCAAAGAGTCAGTCTGAACTTGAACCTGCAGGCTGTCGCGTGCAGAGTTAAGATTCGGACTGGCTATGTTGCCATCTGTTCACTATACTGTCCTCCGGGCGGGCTCATTGACGATGGTGAGCTTGAGGAGCTATTCAACCAACTGCCAGGAAAGAAAATGATCCTCGGCGACCTCAATGCTCACCATTTGCGGTGGGGCAGTGTCCGGAGTGACGGAAGGGGAGAGCAGGTGGCTGCAGCTATCCTCAACTCCAACTTGTCTCTTCTGAATGACGGTAGTGCGACTCGAGTGGACGAACGATTTGGCACAGCGTCGGCTATAGATCTTTCTATAGTTGACGCTGCCTTGCTATTAGATTGTAAATTTTCTACATACGACGACTCTCTGGGTAGTGACCATTTTCCGATCTGCATTTCTTATGAGTGTGGCGCCCCGACGGCTACTCCCGAGGTGCGCTACAACCTTAGGAAGGCAGACTGGGGGGCATACTCAGAAGCCGTTCGTATAGACACCATTGGACAAGACATCAACACCAAAATTACACACATACAACAAGCTATAATACACGCTGCAGATTTAACAATTCCTAAGACTTCTGCAAAAACCCACAGGCCTGGAGTTCCATGGTGGACACCAGACTGCCGACGAGTTGTCTGTGAGCGAAATAGGAGTTGCCGTTTATTTAATAGAATTCCATCACTTGTAAACTTAATTGAGTATAAAAAAGCTAGAGCCAAGGCTAGGAGAGTTCTCAGGGAGTGTAAGAGAGAGTCTTGGCGGGCGTTCGTCTCCACTATTAACAAGGATACCCCTTCCTCTGAGGTATGGTCCGCTATAAACCGGGTCAGATCCAAAGGAGGAAGGAGTTTTATCCCACAGGTGAGTAGTGGAGGGCGGATTCTCGACGATCCCCAGGCCATTGCCAACACCCTAGGCCAGAAGTTTGCAGATGCCAGTAGCTCCACCAATCATGATCCACGCTTCGGCGTGTTCCGTGATCGTGCCGAGCTCTTGCATCTCGACTTCGAGAATGGGGACGAACAGGGCTACAATCGAGCATTTTCCCCAGAGGAACTTTCCTTTGCTATTAATAAGGGCAAGGGCTCTACTCCTGGACCTGACGGTATACGATACGAGATGATTAAGCACCTTGACCAGGGAAACCTGGACAAATTGCTAGAAGTGTACAATGAGATCTGGACGTCCAGAACGTTTCCAAACTCATGGCACTTTGCCCATGTCGTACCGATCCCGAAGAGGGACAAATGCCCGAATAACACCAACTCATTCCGTCCGATTTCGCTCACAAACTGTCTGTGTAAGGTCATGGAACGTATGATAAAGCGTAGACTAATGTATTTTTTGGAAAGTAACAACTTATTGAATGATCGACAGTGTGGTTTCCGCCAAGGTAGAAGCACACTAGATCATTTAATAAGTCTTGAAACTGACATCTCAAAAGCTCTTTGCAGTAAAGAAACATTAATTGCAGTATTTTTAGACATAGAAAAAGCTTTCGACATGACATGGCGGACTGGCCTCATGATGAAGCTCCACGCCATGGGTCTGAGAGGTAATTTGCCAATTTTCATCAGTAATTTTTTGCAAGACCGGACTTTTTCCGTCAAACTAAAAGGTAACGTAAAATCAGACATATTTGTCTTAGAAAATGGAGTTCCACAAGGTAGCGTTTTGGGCCCGATTTTATTTCTTGTAATTATTAATGATTTCCTATCACCAGCCCCCAGCTTGAGTGACCTCAAATTCTCCTTGTTTGCTGACGATTGCGCAATCTGGCGCTCCTCTCGAGTTGAGAGGCTATCTGCACAAAGGGTGCAAGCCGGCCTAAAAGCCGCGGAACAGTGGGCAATACAATGGGGATTTAGGTTTTCAGTTGAGAAGACAGTAGGAGTAGTCTTCACTAAGAAACGTAACATTAGAAATCCAGTATTAAAATTAAATGATACTCCTATTAAATTTCAGACTTCAGTAAAATTTCTTGGTGTTCATTTTGACCGGAAATTAACGTGGAAAAACCACATTAACGAACTTGAAAGTAAATGTCTTAAAGTCACAAACATCCTGAAAGTTTTATCAGGTACTACATGGGGAGCCGATAGGAAATCTTTATTAATGGTGTATAAGACCCTGATCAGATCAAAACTTGATTATGGATGCCAGTTGTATGCTTCGGCATGCGACACCACACTCGCAAGGCTAACCAGAATACAGAACCGATGCCTTCGTCTATGTCTGGGTGCCTACAGGTGTACACGTGTAGTTAAACTAGAGGTTGAGGCCCACGTCCCTCCACTTCACATCAGGAGGGACATGTTGACGCTAAGGTACGGGTTGAGTGCGGCTAGGAAGCGCGGCACAGGCCACCCAGGTTGGTGTGCTGTTGCCAACTTCCGTTTCCTGCAGCTGCGTAAGTCCCCGTCCTCGGTTGTCCGCCTCCAGACCTTGTGCCAGGGTGCTGGTATCCATTTCGGAGATGTTGATAGATACGTTCCACCGTTGTGTCCGCCATGGGAGAACCCCAACCTCCATGTGGAAACATCGTGGCTTCCGGGAGCAAAGAATGACTTTCATCCTGAGCTCCTGAGGCAACTTTTCTATCAATTTCTTGAAGGATTCAGCACCTATACTCACGTGTACACCGACGGGTCCAAGACTGACGACAACGTTGGAGCCGGTATCTGGAGCAGAGACGAGGAGTGGAGCTCCCGCCTGCCGCGGCATGCAACTATTTTCTCTGCAGAAATGTTCGCAATTAGTAAAGCCATTGACATTGCAATAACAAGCAATGTCAGTGATGTTGCTGTCATTTCAGATTCCATGTCAGCTCTTAAAGCAATTGAAGGTGGTGATACTACCAGCAATGAAATACAGGGCAACATTATTAATAAATTACATGAGTGTGCCAAGAATATTGTGCTGGTGTGGGTGCCTGGGCATTGTAACATTTGGGGCAATGAACAGGCAGACAGATTAGCAAGAGCGACTGTGGGTCTCGGGGAGACAACTAATGTGCCCTGGGAGACTCAGTCGTGTCTCTCCTTGGGGAAGACATATACATTTGAAAAGTGGCAACATGATTGGACTAGGCTAAATCTCCACAACACCTGGAAGCCTAACATAGGTAACTGGCCCTCAGCATACAGGAAGAATAGGAGGGAAGAGGTCGTTCTCGCCAGACTTAGGCTGAACTGCACCTATCTGACCCACCTAGGGGCCTACCTTGATCAGTCCTTTCCACCCATCTGTTCCACTTGCAACCAAACTCTCTCCATCAAACATATTCTGACTGAGTGCAGCCAGTACGAACCAGAGCGCCGGCAGCTGGTTATCCTAGCTGCCGAGCAAGGCTTCGTGCTGACTGTACCCAACCTATTGCAAGATGATGTCACCATCAGTGACGTTGTAATAACCTTCCTCAAGGAGACCCATCTTATCGGCATGCTATGATTGACACACGCATGAACTCTTTTTATATCTATTATATGTATACAACCATGCCTAAAGAAAATAAAAATGAATAAAACAAAATTAAAACATACAACATGAGAAACACATCACAAACCTTATCATTACATACAACACTCACATTTATCAAGTTAAACTGACACCCACCAACACATATTCAAACAAAAAGACACGGGCTACAAAAGACTTTAAAAAAAAAAAAAAAAAAAAAAAAAAAAAAAAATCACAGAGAAACTAGTCACCTGACAAGCCATTTCATCTGGTTTGTCAGTAAATCACCATCATATCACTCATGCATACCATAATTCATCCCCAATAAAAAACAACAAGAAGAAAGAACTAACCAAAATACCAAGAACAAGAAGAACACAAGAATAACAAGAAAAGAAGAAACAAGAACATCAGATTAGTTGTAGCAAAAAAGAAGAGCAAGATTAGAAGAAGAAAGAAAACATCAGCTCCGGCCGAAATAGCCTAATGGCGAAGAGGCCAGAAATCCCTAACAACTTTGACTTTGGAATAGAGTTTAAACAAGCTAAAAGGGAAAATTACCCCAGTCAGAAAAACTCACAGATTATGCAGAAAATATAATACAGAGAACCCCAGACACACCTTGTGCTAGAACCATTGCACCGGTGGCAATCGCACCAATTAAGGTTAAAAAAGAAACAGGTACCAAGCCTAAACAAAAAACTGTTTGTAAAATTTGCAGTTCTGATATTATACTTAAGAATATTTTGACTCTGCCCTATCGTAATGAATTTGTCCCGTTAGTTCGGTCCCTCAAGCTTCTAAATATTAATGTTGTTTTCAAGTATGACTCAACCATTACCAATATGTTAATAAGGAATAGCCCAAGTTTGAATGTAAATGGAAGTGTTTATTGTATTCCATGTAGCAAATGTAATTGTAATTATGTAGGTCAGACAGGAAAAACACTGCAGCTCAGAATCAAACAACATAAGTATAATATCAGAACTGCATCTGAAAGCAGTGCCTTGTTCGTTCATGTTAGGAATAATAATCACCCCATTGCTTGGGAAAAAAGCTTAGAAGTATTCAAATCATCTTGTGTCACAGAAAGACTTCTGGTTGAAGCTAGTTTGATTAAGGAATTAAAATTAATAAACCTTAGTGATGGTCAGTCCAAAACTGATAATATGTTACATAAATTTATTTGTCAGTGGCCCAAGGTTAAAAATGCTTTGAAAACCTTTGATCTAGATGTATGATAGTTATTTTGTGGGTCCCTTTTTTCTGACCTGACCTGGCTAGTCACGTCACCACCCTTCTCTTAACCTCCTCTACGTGTGTGTTGGTGTGGGGATTAGTGGATGTCATCATTATGACCTGACCTCATGTTTTTAAGGTCACCCTGTATATTTAAGCCTCTCTCTGTCCATGTAATCCAATTTCCTCTGAAGATGTCTTGAATAAAGACGAAAGCTAAGGTACTCCGTTGTTTCCATTTTCCCTTACTTATGTTGTTTGATTCTGAGCTGCAGTGTTTTTCCTGTCTGACCTACATAATTACAATTACATTTGCTACATGGAATACAATAAACACTTCCATTTACATTCAAACTTGGGCTATTCCTTATTAACATATTGGTAATGGTTGAGTCATACTTGAATACAACATTAATATTTAGAAGCTTGAGGGACCGAACTAACGGGACAAATTCATTACGATAGGGCAGAGTCAAAATATTCTTAAGTGTAGGAACTTGTCTGGTTTGAGAGGAATGAAAGGATTTTTTAGCCCTTTTAAAACAACGATCAACAAACACAGAAGGGTGCCCGAGTTTCTGTGCAATAGAACGAATGCGTTTCAATTCATCGTCAATAAATTCAGAGTCACAAATACGCAGACATCTTAAGAACATAGCAGAAAAAACTGACATTTTGGTAGACTCAAGGTCATTCGATAAAAAGTGAATGAAACTGTATATATATATATATATATATATATATATATATATATATATATATATATATATATATATATATATATATATATATATATATATATATATATATATATATAATGTGCTGATAACCAAAAGGAAACAAGAAAACACGAAGTTCCCAAGCGCTTTCGTGTAATTCACATCTTCAGGGGTGAGTACAGACTAAGGAGTAATACTTGACAAGACTAATATATAAGAACATAAGAACATAAGAAAGTGGGATACTGCAGGAGGACGACTGGCCCATACAGGGCAGATCCCTTTCACACCCATCCCAGCACTTCCATGTGCCTATCCAACTTCGTCTTGAAGCTCCCTAGCGTCCCCGATCCTACTATAGCACTCGGTAGCCTATTCCACATATCCACAACTCTATTACCAAACCAGTGCTTGCCTATATCCTTTCTGAATCGGAATTTATCTAATTTAAAGCCATTTGTTCTAGTTATTTCGTTATTACTGAGCTTCAGAACATCTTCCATTTTACCCTTGTTAATCCCACTCACCCACTTGTACACCTCTATCATATCTCCCCTAACTCTACGCCTCTCTAATGAATGCAAGCCTAAGCTTTTCAGTCTTTCTTCATATGTAAGGTTTCTAATATTATGGATCATTTTTGTCATTCTTCTTTGTACTCTCTCCAAAGAATCTATGTCCATTCTATAATAAGGACACCAGAACTGAACCGCATAATCCATGTGTGGCCTCACTAATGCTAGGTAAAGTTTCAAGATAACGTCAGCAGTTCTGTTACTCACAGACCTAGATATGAACCCTAGAATCCTGTTTGCCTTGTTGCGAACGCTAATACATTGTTTTCTAGGTTTCAAGTCGTTGCTAACAAATACACCTAGATCTTTTTCACAAACTGAGTTTTCTATTTCCGTGTTACCTAGTTTATACTTAACGTTTGTATTCGTCTTCCCTATCTGTAGTACCTTGCATTTATCAGTATTAAAATTCATTTGCCAGTCTACTGACCACTCATGTAAGGTATCTAGATCTCTTTGAAGGTGTTCAAAGTCACTGTCTGAATTTATCACTCTCCCCATTTTGGTATCATCTGCAAATTTACTAATCCTACTAGTTATGTCTAAATCAAGATCATTAATGAATATAACAAACAGCAGAGGGCCCAATACAGATCCCTGGGGAACTCCGCTTTTGACCGCACCCCAGTCTGACTTTAATCCATTTATGCTGACTCTTTGTTTCCTACCAGTTAACCATGACCTAATCCATTTTAATAATGATCCACCTATTCCATGTGCTTCTACCTTCCTTATCAATCTCTCATGAGGGACTCTATCGAATGCTTTACTGAAATCTAAATAAATTATATCATATGACTTATCATTATCTACCGCTTCATATACTTCTGAGAAAAAGCTAAGCAAATTTGTGAGACAAGAACGTCCCTGGGTGAACCCGTGCTGAGAAGAATGAATTAAGTTGAATGTTTCAAGGTGGCTTCTGATTTTTGTAGCAATAATTGACTCTAGCAACTTGCCTATGATTGACGTGAGACTAATGGGACGGTAATTTGATGCAATTGATTTATCACCCTTTTTGAAAATCGGAACTACATTTGCAAGTTTCCAAGCTTCTGGCACTAGGCCCGATTCTAATGACTTATTAAATAAAACTGCTAATGGATTACTCAACTCATCTCTACATTCTTTTAATATTCTAGCATATACCTCGTCTGGACCAGGCGATTTATGAGGCTTCAGTTTGTTAATTACTTTAAGCACATCGTTACTAGTAATATTGATATTCATCAACATATTTTCTATACTGTCGTTATATACCTTATGAACTTCTGGAAACTGTGCTAGGTTTTCATTTGTGAATACGGAGCGAAAATGACTATTTAACGTACTACACATTTCTAACTCATCATCAGTCATTTCTCCTGTCGTAGTTTTAAGGGGACCTATTGTATCTCTAACCTTTGATTTATACAGTTGATAAAAAGCTTTGGGGTTATTTTTCGATTCGTTTGCTATCTTGATTTCATAATTTCTCTTTGCTTTCCTAATTTCTGTTTTTACCTGTCTTGTTAGGTTCTGATAGTAACCAAGTAAGTGATTTTCGCCTTTCTTAACTTTTCTATATACTCCTTTCTTTTTCCCTAGAAGATCTAAGAGTCTATTATTCATCCATTTTGGTTGGTTCCGTATCGATCTGAATTTTCTTTTAGGGATGTGTTTATTTTGAGCATTATTGATTGTCGCAATAAATTGTTCATAAGTAGCTGCTAAATTAAATTCGGGGTTATCCCGTCCTAAGTTGACAGTTTCCGGAGGTGTGGGGGGGATTAATCTTTTGACCATAGGGTCATCCCTTAGGTCTCTCCTTAAGCTACCGTAATTAGCCTTCCTAAAATCCGGGATCAAGGCCGAATTTTCCTTCTTCCTGCCATCCCATATTATGTTAAAATATATGGCTTTATGATCACTGTTTCCTAGTTCGTCTCCAATCCCAACATCTTTTACTAGATTTTCATTATTACTGAGAACTAAATCGAGGATATTATTTCCTCTAGTGGGCGAGTTTATGAATTGATATAAAAAACTATCTTGTACTGCTTCTAGAAAATCTTCAGATTCATTATCGCTAAGTTGATTTTTCCAATCTATGCCTGAAAAGTTGAAATCGCCTAGAATACATACATTGTTTCTATCAGATGCCTTCTTTATTTCCTCCCATAGCAATTTACCATCGTTCCTACTCAAATTAGGTGGTCTATATATAACACCAATGACTACGGATTCACTGCCCTCACCAATCTCTACCCAAATACTTTCATTGTCGCTATTTGTTTTAATGTTTGATTTATTGCAGCTTTTTAATGACACCCTGATATACACTGCTACACCGCCACCTCTCCTTCCTACTCTGTCAAATTTAAATAGGTTATATCCTGGAAT
The DNA here is from genome assembly GCA_958450375.1 of Homarus gammarus. NCBI lineage: Eukaryota > Metazoa > Arthropoda > Malacostraca > Decapoda > Nephropidae > Homarus > Homarus gammarus. Next base: position 112,088 of record CAUDMG010001057.1, read on the forward strand.
ATGAAATTCTGCTAAAAAATGTTTGCTGTTTGAATTTATCCATGTTTCCGTTATTGCAATTATATCTATGTTCTCTTTACTAACAATGGCCCTGAGCTGGTCCATTTTGTTACACAGGCTTCTACTATTAGTATAATAAACACTCAATATATTTCTTCCGTTTCTATCTGTTTTACATTTATTACTTTGATGTTTGTTATTATGACTAACTATATTTTCGGCATTATCTACTTCTGTTTCACTACTTCCCAGGACCTGCTTGTTTTTTGACTCCCATTTTCCCCGACCCCTCTCTACTGGCGAAACCCCCCCTTCGGAGTGACAATTTCACGCTCCAGGGATGCAGACAACGTCTTTACCCCCTCACGAGACAAGTGTACTCCGTCGCGACAGTACAGGTAGTCGTTGCCATAAAATCGTTGCCAGTCATCAATGAATGCCCAACCATTGTTTGCACAATGTTTTTCCAGTCGGCAATTAATAGCAATTGCCCTGGACAGCCATTCACGACCAACCCCTCTTCTAGGCAAGACACCACATACTATCGGGATCCCTCCCCTATCTCTAATCTTCCCCAGCGCCTCCCTATACCTCTTGAAAAGTTCCTCACTCCTAACCTTACCTATGTCGTTTCCTCCCACACTAAGACACACTACTGGATTGGTACCCTCCCCTGACAAAACTCTGTCTAACCTCTCGGCTACATGCCCTATCCCAGCCCCAGGAAAACATACCCTAGTCCTACGTTTCCTATCTCTCGCACAAAAAGCCCTATCCATAAACCTCACCTGGCTGTCACCAACTACCACGACCTTACCTGTGGGCAGGGTTTGTACAACTGCCCTTTCCTCTCCTTGATCCATACCGTCCTGCCTCTTCTCTTCCTCTCCAGCTTCCTGCAGCACCTGGTAAGGGTTACTGCACTCCACACCCTGGTCAGCTTTCCTAAGCCTGACCCTAGTCCCCTTGGAGACAACCACTCTCCACGCCTGCTCCTCCTTCGCAGGTGTCCTGCTAGGCAGGACACCTACCTGAAGGAGTTCCGTCCTGAGGGCTTCATTTTCCCCCTTTAGAGTGTCAACCTCACTCCTCAACTGCCCCAGCTGCCTTAACAGCGTGGCAAGGAGGTCGTCCTTCCCCACACTCCCCTCCTCTTCCCCCACGGCACAACGATCCAAAGCGGCCATTTTCCTTGGTCTCTAGCGGGAGCACAACGGCACGACCTTCTCCAAGCTGGGTCAGAGGTCAACTGACTCCAACCTCGCCATGGTAGCTGTTAGTGTTAGGACAGCTTACAGTGGTTGCTAAGGAGCGTCTTGTTAGCTTCCGGACAGTGTGGCGAGCATGAGTGATGTTCTTCTCTCAGTGGACGATTCAGTGAAACACTGCCCCTGCGGATACAGTAGAAAGCTAGCATCAACAGGGGTGCCGGAAGTTGGAGGACAGAAATGCTGCTTAATTGTGTCGCAGCTGTGAGATGCAGTTATTAGAGCAGGTCTCCTCTGGGGGGTCGTATGCATACTTTTTTTCTCTCAGCACATGAGGACAGTACTGTCTTTTTTTAGGAGGATCGGTTGTAATATTCAGAAATTTTAATGTAATATTTACAGACGTTAGAACAAAAATGACAGATTTGACGAACAGGGAAACATTAGTAGGCCAGGCTGAAACACTCATGCCTCGTGGCGAGTTAAAACAAAACCCACTCGGTCAGGAGGTGGAAGCATTTTGATCTAGGCATATAGAAATTTAAATATACTTTATCGAATTAATGTAGACACGAGTCATGAAGTTGAGGGACAATTATAAAATTTAAAGTTATTGTGGATAGTTTCCCAGTCTAAATATGTTACATGTGTCCAAAAGAAACTATTAGAAATACGCAAAAGATGACGTCATGGGGGGGGGGGGGGGGACGGGCAGGCGAGCGCCCTGAGGGATGCTAGCATTGACCGGGCCTCAGTAACTCCTGGTCATTAACCGAGACAGATGTCTAACTATGCGTCCCGCCAAGGAGAACTACCACGTGGCCTCGTCCCTTCCCGCCCGTTCATCAGTGTTGCAAGTAAGTCCGTATTCGATCTATGACAGTGTTTTGATAGGGCGGAGAAGAATTTATCAGTAGTAAATAAAGTGCTCCTTTTACAGGGTCACTAGAACCCACTTGGTCGGTGGTTCGTGATTTTGATTTTGATTTTGCTGCTTACAGCCGCTACTTTATTGTGCACCCCACACTCATCCTGTGAGCGGTAGCTCAAAAGGATTACAAAGGGTCATAACAATTAACCCCCGCTTTCAGGATATTATGGCACTGAATGTTACACAGTATTTCATTTACATTATTTGTTTAGTTTTATACATATAGGGTAACTTATTCACAAATGCGTGAGTACAGGCGTGTGAGGCAGTATGTCTGGCCTCACACTTTGTTATTCACATTTACCTGAGAGGTATTCAAGCACATTGCGTATTTGGTTCTGTACATGAGAACTGATATAGTTACTAAGTGCAAAAAAGTGGATACAATCTAAATATGTCGGCTATCTTGCCATTAGAGATGAAGTGGTGTGCCATTTCACACACAGTGTGCTTGGACCTGTCCCTAAAAGGTTCTATCTTCACACAGTTGAGGACGTAGTGTTCAAGTGTGTGGCCATATGTCTGGCCACACACTTTACATTTAGTTTTGTTTACATCTGCTTGAGGAACATACTGCCAAAGGTACTTATATCCTAAATCTAGCGGTTACAACATCTTGTAATCTAGTGATCTTGTTACTTGCTCCATATACATGTTTCACTTGATACATCTCATCATGGTAACCTATGGATCGACTAGTGCCTGTTTGCACTAGTCTACTTGCGTCAAACTCATCAATAAGTTCTTTCCTAATTACAGTTTTAAGGGTTCTTTTTGACAGACCCAAATTGTATTCAACGGTGTCTTTGTTAGACGCGAGTTTGGCGAGGGCATCAACTCTGTCATGTTTTATGAGGCCTATGTGAGAGGGGATCCACAACAGTTTGACCTTGACACCCCGGTCAACAAGGTACGCATATTTGTGTCTGGCTTCAGAGACAAGAGCGTGACAACCTGAGTCGAGGGTGCCAAGGGCAAGTAGTGAGGATAGAGAGTCAGTGATGATGAGACTGTCAGTAACAGTGGTTTCAATGAATTTAATAGCTGTGAGTATGGCAACTAATTCAGTTTGTAGAGTGGATGCCCGGTTGTTAATTCTAACTCCTTTCTCAATTATATTACCGTCAGGTTGAGTCACAATAATAGCACTTCCAGCCCTCCCACAGGCGGTGTTAAGAGATCCATCAGTGTAGATGGTCTGTGTGATATTATCATCTGTCTGTAGAGTGTGTATGTGTTCAAGAGCTATCAATTTGGCAGTGTGTTGGAGATAAATGCTTTGTATAATAATTTTTTTAGGCGGATACGTCGGTATTGAGATATCGAAGGGAACTGTCCGCCAGGTTGGCAGGAAGCGCTGTTGTGTCTCAACTTTGTACAGGTGGTCTAGTCCAAACATCTTCATATGTGTAGCTGTAGTTTGGATCCATTTAGACTCAGTAGTCCCATGGTTCATACATTCTAACAATTTTAAGGAAACAATGTTATCAGGATCACCACGCAGAAGCCTCAGGGCTATCATGAGGTTGACTTCAATTATTCTATATTTAACACTGGGCATACCTAGTTATTTCCTCATATTAAGTACTTTAGTGCTCTTGGGACATCCTAGGATAATTCTGAGGGCTTTATTTTGCATTTTCTCGAGCTTGTCAACGCCATTTCCGTCACGAATGACCAGGGCTGGTGCGTGGTAATCTTTCAGAGATCTTATATAGGCTAGGTACATTGTTTTAACAATTCTAATATTAGCACCATAGTGCGGGCTGTACCCCGCTTCACTTCTAAGAGGTCTTTGGTTGGTGGTTAGTGGTGATGGTGGTTTGGAAGATATAGCTGGCAAGGCATGAGGCGAGACAACCCGAGGAGCGGGCAAACAGGTGTCTCTGACGACTAACTACTGGGACCAGCAGCCGCACTTTGGTCGGTGGTCGACCTGGTTCATCGAATCTCCCCACCTTGGTTCATACAACACCACATCTCTTCAGTCAGTTAGTGAAAAATCTTACTAACGGGAAAGTAAAACCCCTCCCTCAGTTGGGCAGGGTTCACCTGGTTGTACTTTGAGCCGGCCTAACTAGGCGGGCTGACAGTCGCTCTTTTCCTGTCCATGAAGTACTTGGAGTAAACTGAGTACAGACTGAGTGAATGAAAAGTCACACGCTGGGACCGGGAGGTCTAATGGTTACATAAAGACATTCATCTCCCCAGTATTGGATGTATGTGATTAAAATAACCAAGTCCAGGTGTGTAATCAGCGCTCCTCATGGTTGATTGCACACGTGGGACGTAGGGGTTCCACTTAAAAAATTGGTGAAAGGCTGTAGCACCTTAAAGTATGGGTGTATTCTGAGCATATGTGTGAAACATGTTACAGGTGATGGTGGTGAAATGTAATTAGAATAACCAAGTCCAGGTGTGAGGTCAACGTTCTGCATGGTTGATTCCACACTTGGGACATAGGCGTTCCTCTTCAAAAGTTTGTGAAAGGCTGTTAGTACCTTAAAGTAACTTATGTGTGATGCATTTTACGGTTTTTTTGTGGAGAAATACAGTCATGACTCATGAAACCTAGAAAGAGTAATGAAAAACCGCCATGAGTGATTTTCTCCGTTTCTTGTAAATGCCTGCCACTTGGCAGGTTAGTAGTTACAACCTTCGGGTTCTGGATAGTTAGGACAGTTAGGATTAGAGTATTTTGTGGGTCATCCCAGACAGGCTATGAGTGATCCATATTCTTGTGTAGTATGACTAAATCGGGATTTCTTTTCCTCAGTGATTCCTATAATTTTGTTGGATGCACCTAAGGCATTTTCATCGGTGCAAATAATATTTTATTAATGTTTTATGTGCCACTAAGTGATGTAGGATGTACGAAGGAAATGTTTCAGATGAGTTCCTCGTTCTAGTGTCTATTCTGGTGCATGTAGTACTAGGGTGTGTCATAGGAGGGAAGATCAGCTAAAACTAATGGCCCATCACTTTTTTGGTAGATTTTAGTGTATATAAACAGAAAATAATTTCAGTTTCAATATTTTGCAACCTTTTGCTCGGTAAATTTTAGCGTGAAATTTATCGAAAATCTAACGTACAACTGCATTAGTGCATTACAATTAAATAGTGAACATTGCTTTCTGACTTCATTCTTTAACAACCCAACTAACAATATTTTTTTCTGTTTCAGATTCTGATGCATTTATAAGTTGATAATATTTGCGATGGCTGCTTGTGTCAGGACGAGGAACCAAAAATCCAGCCATCTCAGTCACTATCTTGGGTCTGGGAGAGAGCTCCTGAAGTCGGAGTTGCCTACATTGAGAGATGCTTTGAGATACGGTGTTTTAATCAGGCAAATCAGTGAAAAGAACCAAAGAACTTACACAAACAAAGACATTGCCAGTGATATGACCAAAGCTGTCTTGGTACAGTATACTCTGGCTAACGCTCAGTTCAAGCCTCCAGTCATAACAAGTCAGAAGAAGATTAGTGAGAGACTGCTAGCCAGTTGGGAAAAGGCAAGAGATATCTCTCTTGGGAGAGGAAAACTTGCAGTTAAGGACAGCTTTGCCAAGCAACTGGACCAGTTATTTGACATAATTACTTGCAAGTGCCCAATTGTTCTGTCCTGAGTTTGGATGCGATCGTGACTGTAAATCCGAGGCCCACATCTCCTGTATTTGCAAGCGTGAACTGAAGATTCCTGTGATCGAACTGGCATTTGTCAAAGCACAGAGAGAGAAGACTGGCAGTATAGGGGCTCTCATGATTTCTAGCCAAGATATTCCGGAGTCCAAGAGACAGGAGGCTGCCACAGAGAGACAGAAGAGGAGAAGAGTTGCCGAGGAAAAGAGACTTGAGAAGGCCCAGGGTGAGCTAAATAAGGCCGATGATTGGAGTCAAGCTGATTCAGAGTTTAATGACTTCCCCATGGCTGATCCGAGTGCTGACCAGGAGAATGGTGACTTTGTCCCTAACCCAGAAAATAATGATCCCAAACCTTCCAGGCATAACATTCGAAATAGGAAAGATATCCCGAGCATAGCTCTGGCCAGCATGCGACACCACACTGGTCTCAGAGAAACTGCAGAGATAGCAACAGCTGCCTGGATTGACAGTGGTTTGATAACACCTGATGGTGTTCACCTGGTGACAGATCATAACAAAGAAAGGAGAGCTCAGGAGAGACTTGTCAGTAACCTAGAAGAGGAGTTTGATAAGGGGATAAGAGAAAATGGAATCAATTGTTTTTTCTTTGATGGGAGAAGGGATGACACTAAAGTGTTCATGAAAGTTGGAGATTCTGACAAGTTGTTCCCTGCCATGGTGAAGGAGGAACACTACTCCTGCTGCAGTGAACCAGGAGGGAAGTATTTGTGGCATTTCACTCCAGAGAAAGATGATATCAGGAAACCAGCTGAGATAGTGGCAGATAACATTGTGAACTGGCTCAGAGAGAGGAACGTAGACCAGACCCTGCAGGCCATTGGAGGGGACAGCACCAACACGAACACAGGGTGGCAAGGGGGGGTCATACAGTGGATAGAACGGAAGAATGGGAGGAAGCTGGTCTGGATTGTTTGTGACCTCCACACCAACGAGTTGCCACTTAGACAGTTGATCCAGGAGCTGGATGGCAAGACTCTTTCAAACAACAGATGGTCTGGTCCTCTTGGCAAGATGCTGGACTCTGCCACTGAGTTAGAAATAAATCCGAGCTTTGAAAAAATCACAGTTGGCCCTCCACTCGTTGAGCTTGCACATACTGTCATTGACGACCTGAGTACTGACCAGTAGTATGGTTACATGATTTGCAGTGCCATCAAAACTGGGGTCATGCCTGATAGACTTGCTTACCTGCAGATAGGTCCAGTCTCACATTCTAGGTGGCTCACAACGGCTCTCAGGTTCTGCAGAATTTGGGTCGCTCATCATAAACTGAAAGGGAACCAGCTTCACAACCTGAGACTTATTGTCCAATTCATCGTGAGTGTCTACTTGCCAAATTGGTTCGACACCAAGGTCAAGTCATCGTTCTCCGAAGGTCCGAGGCATGTTCTCTTCCAGCTTGAGCTCCTGAGGAGTCAGCCAAGGAAGGTTGTTCAGATTGTGGAGCAGACTGTGAGGAGATCTTCCTGGTATGCTCATCCCGAGGCAGTTCTGCAGACAATGCTCTGCAGTAAGGATGAGGAGGAGAGAAGAGTGGCAGTCAAAAAGATCTTGGATATGAGACTTATGAGAGGATCTGGGCATGACGAATCAATTGGTGACGATTCCTTCAGGGTCAGGAAGACTCCTGAAGTCAATCTAGGTGCCAAGACCCTCACTGATCTCATAGATCTGGATAACATCCAGGCTGGCAGTGAGCCCCCTCTTACCTGCAGCCTCACCAATGTTCAAGTCAGAGCTTTCCTGGACAACCCCATGCATGTCCCTGCCTGGCCCTCGCACACCCAGAGTATAGAGCATTGTGTACAGCAAGTGAGCGAGGCCAGCAGTCACGTGTACAGCCAGGAGAGGAGGGAAGGCTACATCCGAGCTCAGGTGGTCAGCAGGGAGGTGATGAGTAGAAACAGAAGCAAGAAAGACATGTTCTCTATGGTGTGCAGCAACACCGGGTCGTAGTAGTAAAACCGGTTTTTGTATTTGATGATTTTGTTTTCTAAAGGAATATTAAATTTAATAAATGTGTCAAGATCATTCGTTTCACTATTCTGGATCATTTTCATCTTAATAAATTAACCTGATACATTTACTTTACTTTAAATAAGTTATTTAGTGGTGTTGGTAAAAGGGTGGGAATACTGAATTTTCATAAGATTTCAAGTTAAAATTTACCTAGCAAAAAATAAAACCTTTTCAAATCTGAAGATATCACATGATTCTGTACATAGAACTACATCATTAATACCATGGGCCGATTTTTCAAACTAAAAAAAAAAATTCGCCTCCGTATGACACACCCTAATGTAGTACTGCTACATTAGTAGTTCTTTCTAGATGCAATTAATATCTTTAAATAATTTTTTGATACCATGCACAACTTTTGTTTCCCATTGTAGTGTTGTAAGTTGCGCTAAGAAGTACTCTGGTGCTTGTGTACAATAATTGATTCCGTCTGTAATGTTGGAAGGAATAGAAGTGTTATCTTTTACCAGTGCATCCTATTAACCCCAATCACAGGTACTAGCTATTCCACTGTCACGGAAAATACTTTTATTAATTATATTTGTGCTGGTTCGTCATTCTCTGATGAGCGCTTCCACTGCATTACCATCCACTATAACTAAAAAAAAACAATAACTAGTGTGAGAATTCTGACCGGTTACAACTGGCAGCAGAGTGTAGTTTATTCGTGACTGGCAGTTCTGTGGTTGGCATAATGACCGCAATCATGTGTTGGCTAGAAACGGTAGAGAGTGTGACCCCAGTTCTACTCATACTTGCCACCGGGATGGGATTTTTGTGGTTGACGGTATCTGGAGAGAAGGAGACAGCCGGTTGTTAGTATAACTGGGAGAGGAGTTCGTGGAAGTAAGGGGGGAGTATTTGGCAGGGGTGAACAAATTCAAGTGGGAGTATCAGGAACACAGGGAATGGATAAAGGGTGAACTCAGGAGGGAGTATGAGGCATATGCTCAACAATTAAGGAGGGAGTATCAGACACAATTTCAGCAGTTAAGGTGGGAGTATCATGCACAATTGCAGCAGTTTAGGGGGGTATCAGGCTCAAGTGGAAAGGTTAGAGGGGGAACATCGACAACACCTAGCTCAGTTGGGAGATGCACTAGACAGGGTAGAGACACGGTATCAAACACAGCATGAAGAGACAATGTATGAGATGAAGAAGCACAATACTATAGTGGGAGTTAATTGCTACCCCGGGTTGACCATTTCTAAGTTCGATGGTAGCGCAGGGTCAGAGATAGGAAAGTGGCTAAGAGAGGTTGACCGAACTCTCAAGCTGATAGACGGAGATGAAACTGGCCGAATACAATTCATAGTAAAGCATCTTGTGGGGCCTGCGGCAGATCGTGTAAACAATGCACCCAGAGATTGGGAAGCGGTAAATGAGTTAACTAGCTACTTGAAGCGGCTCTACTGCGAGCACGTGGACGAGATCACCGCCATTCAAAGAATCGTAAATCGGGAACAGAGGAACGACGCAACGCTCCGGAATATGATGATGCAATGCTCGATTTAAATGTCGAATTGGGCTGCAAGGGACAGAAATATGATGATGTCATGTTGGGAGATGCTATCACTCGGGGACTAAAGGGGTCAAGAAGTCGTGAGTGGTAAGCGGGAGAGATTAAGAAAAGTCCCCAACGCAGTCGAGATGAGTGGATCACGGAGCTGAAAGAGGAGGAAAGTAGACTTAAGTCCTTGAGTAGGAGAGCACCGAACGGTGGACACAGATTTGAGGGAGGAGAAAACAGTCAGCAGGCTGGGGGCCTGAACCCACCGAGGTGCTACACGTGTGGACAGGAGGAACACCTCAACTTCCACTGCAGGAGCAGGTATGGACCAGGAGAAAACGCCCCAGTATCGGACTGGGGGTGACAGCCAGAACTGGCGGTCGGGAAACGGCCAGGGCGCGGCAGTCCCCGTCAACCGCCCATGGCCCAATCAATAGACTACGCTGGCGATTTGACACACCAGGAGAGAGAGGACCCGTGGTCAATCGTGGTCCATATGACCAATTTAATTATGAAAGAAGGTACCTTGAGGCTGAAAGCAGAGTGTCCTAAGGTCTCGGTGCTGGTAGCGAGTCATGAAATATGGGGTCTAGCAGATACTGGGGCAGAAGTGTCGTTAATTGATGAAATCTTCTACCATAGAGAGCTGGAACCTGCAGGCGTGTTGTTGCTACCCACTCGGGTACGGGTAAGAGGGGCGTCGGGGTCCTCCGTGCCGTGTGTGGGGTGTATTCGGGTCACTATGGTCGTATGTGGGGTGGAACTTTCAGATGTGGGGCTGATAGTTTGTCCTGGGATTGAGACTCGGGGTAAGGGTCAGCCGCATGTTGGTTTGTTGGGCATGAATGTGTTGGGTGAGGTTGCAGAGATCTGGTTATTGTAAGACGGAGAGAGGGTAAAACCCAACCATCCCTCCCCGGAGTACTCGGTTGCTGTCAGTATGTGTTCCCTCATTAAGCCAGGTAGCTAGCAAGTAAGTGTTGATCAAGCCCCTAACAATGGAGGATGAAGGTTGGATGCCTGAAGGCGTGATAGTGTTGCTGACAGCTATGAGAGTGGTGGGAGGCATGACACAGGTGTTAGTGGCAAATCTGTCTGAGCGTCGTAGGAGATTGAGGGAAAATTTGCGGATTGGGAAGGTGGCTTCCAGGACGGAAGTCGAGGCAGCCACCAGTGAATAGGTGTATGTAAGGACAGTTAAACAGGATGCCCGGAATGAGATCAAAGTACACACGGAGAACATGAATGAGAAACAAGAGCGTAAAGCTAGGGGTTTAGTAAAAGAGTTTAGCGATATCTTCGAAGGAGAGGGCCAACCTATAAGAATGGACATTGGGGTTCAGCATGAGTTCCCAGTGACAAAAGATAGGCCAGTTAGGGTGCCATACCGGAGGATCCCTCCAAACCAGGTACCAGAGGTACCAGCAAAGTGAGAGTCCTTACTCTGCCGCCATTGTAGTAGTGCGAAAAAAGGACGGGACACTGAAGTTGTGCATTGACTATCGTGACTTCAATAAGGTCACGGTACGCAATGCATTTCCTCTGCCTAGGATAAATGAAGCTCTAGAATCTCTGACGGGGGCCCAGTTTTTCTCAACTTTCGATTTGGCGGCTGGATACCACCAGATCGAAGTAAAACCTACACACCATCCAAAGACTGCTTTCAGCACAAGTTTCGGTCACTTTGAGTACAGGCGACTGCCAATGGGATTGTCAAATAGTCCGGAAAACTTTCAGAGATACATGGAGCTGATTCTAGGGGATAAAATCTTCTCCTTGTTGCTTGTATACCTTGATGATTTGATGGTGTTTTCAAGTACAATAGACCAGCATGTAGTCAAATTGAGATAATTTTTTTGCAGGAAGAGGGAGAATAATCTAAGATTTAAACATAAGAAGTGTGAAATAATGGCCTTCAAAGTAAGCTATTTAGGAAATCAGGTGTCCCCTGAAGGCGCCACAGCTGATCCAGAGAAAATTTGGGTAGTGAAAGTTTGGCCAGTCCCTCAGACGGTGAAAGATGTGCTGTCCTTTGTAGGATTCGCATCATTTTATAGGAAGTTTGTTAAAGGATTTGCCCAAATAACTGCCCCACTGCATGCGTTGGTGCATGGGAAATCTAAATATCGAGTAGATAGTGAGTGGGGAGAGGGGCAGCAACAGGCTTTTGTGAAGCTGAAAGACAGGTTGACGCAGTCACCGGTGTTGGCTTGCCCAGAATTCACTCAGGAATTTATATTAGAGACAGATGCAGGTTTTAGTTGGCTTGGTGCTGTGCTGTCCCAGAGAAATGACGGCAAGCTGAATCCGGTGTGCTATGCAAGCCGGGGCCTGAGGAAATAAAAAATATATATGACAAACTATAGCTCCCCTAAGTTAAAGATGGGCAGTAGTAGACAAGTTCAGGGATTATTTGAAGGTGAAACATTTCACGGTCTTTACAGATAACAACCCACTTAGTCACAGAGAGAATGCTAAGCTAGGTGCCATGGAAAGTAGGTGGAATGCTGATCTAGAGCAGTTTGATTTCGCTATTAAGTACAAGCCGGGGAAAAGCTATATGGTGGCAGATACTCTATCTAGGAACCCGACGGAACAGGAGGAAGTTAGTGAGGAAGAATACACAGCTATGCAGGTCGTAGAGGAGAATGGGGCAGGAATGAATGAACTGTGGACGGTAGATGGGCTGCAGAGGGAACAAAAAGGCATGAAATGTGTTACCGTAATGCGGAGATGATTGGCGGGAGAGCTGCCGGAGGACGAGGTACAGGTAGAGCTCCAAAATGATGACTTCCGCTGGTTGTACCGAGCGAGGCAATCCCTGGCAGAGGAGACCGGAAGGAAAGAACCTATGGAGGGAGATACCAGCGTTACCGCCAAAGTTGCAGGAGGCGTTGATTAGAACCTGTCACGATGAGTTTGGGCACCAGGGGCGGGATCGTACTCTGTCTCTGGTGCAGGAGCGAGGTTTCTGGCCAGGTATTGTGAGCAACTGTGAGGGAATACATAGCCAGCCGTGAAAGGTGTGGAGTGGCAAAAGATGAAGTCCCAAAATCCCAACTGCATCTAGGGACAATTGAAGCTACCAAACCACTACTGACGCTGGCCGCAGATTTCACCTTGCTTGACAAGCGGCAAGGAATGGAGAATATTATGATAATGATTGACATATACAGTCGATACACTTGGGCCTTTCCCACCAAAGACCAGAAAGCCTCTACGATTGCAAAGATCCTGGTGAATCAAATCTTCTTGGCCGTGGGTGCCCCTGCTCGGTTGCTTACTAGGGCAGAAATTTGGGCAGTGCACTGATCAGATAAATTTGTGCCACATTTGGTGTGAAGAAGATCAAGACGTCGGCATTCCACCCGCAGGGAAATGGTATGGTGGAACGGTTCAATAGAACCCTGCATGGTCTGCTAGCCACCCAAGAGGAGGAGGAGAAGAATAAGTGGCCTGAGCATCTGCAGGCAGTGGTGTCACATTACAATACAATGCGATCAGGTGCCTCAAAGAGAGCTCAGGTTCTCAACTGGCTCAGCCATGTTAATATTGCTATTATTATCCACTCTGTACCTGTATGTTTCTGGCTAAATAAACTGTTACAATTCAATACAATTCAATGACGAGGTTTTCCACATTGCTGCTGTTTTACAGGAGAGAACCAAACATGCCGTTCGACCATAGGCCGGAGGTACTGTAGACCCAGAGCCGGTAGATGAGTGGATGATGGTGATCAGAGATCGGCAACGGAGGTTGCAGGAGGCCGTGGAGAGCAATGAGCGGAGACACAATGGAATAAACTGAAGGAAACGAGAAGAGAAAGCCCACGAGAGTTACTGGGAAGTAGGCCAGGAACTCTTGTTGAGGAACAATGCAAAAATAGGCAGGTATAAGCTCCAAAACCATTGGTTTGACAAGAGAAGGCACATTGTTGAGGTCCTCAATTCCACGCCAGGCTTATACCGCATCGAGCCGAGTGGGGAAGAAGACCTGGCCGCGAGAGTAGAAAACCCGAGCAACTTGAAGGCTGCTCCACCCTGAAGGCCACAGGAGACCCGGTGGTGGATGAACCCGAAAGTGAAGAAGAGGGGCCTCCAACACAGGTGGGCATGATGACGAGAAGTAGACAGACTGCCCAGGATGAAGCTAGCAAGCATAGTAGGGACTAGGAATAGGTGAGTTATGGAGGAGTCGTGAGTAGGACAGAGAGAATAGGAGAGATGGCTATGTCAGGAATGTGCGTTGGGTTGTGGTTGTGATGTCAAGAGCTGGGTGATGCGTATGGTTGTAATGGCCAGGGCCTCACTAATATTGACTGGTGCATTGTCAGAGGGTTGGCCTTCCGGCATGAGGGTCGGAGGCGTGGATTGAGTCGATCGTTGTAGTGTCCGGAGCTACAGACTTGAGAGCGCTCGAGATGAGTCGGTTTTATTTTTGACATAGGTTCTCTAAGCTCAAGGGCCAGGCAAAAGGGGAGAGTGCTTGATTTGAGTCGGTATTATTTTTGACACTGGTTCTCCAAGCTCAAGGGCCAGGCAATAGGGGAGAGTGCTTTATTTGAGTCGGTCTTATTTTTACACTGGTTCTCTCGGTTCAAGGGCCAGGCAAAAGAGGAGAGTGCTTGATTTGAGTCGGTATTATTTTTGACACTGGTTCTACACGCTCAAGGGCCAGGCAATAGGGGAGAGTGCTTTATTTGAGTCGGTCTTATTTTTACACTGGTTCTCTAAGTTCAAGTGCCAGGCAAAAGCAGCTTCACCTAAACCTGTTCAAGTCTCCAAGTACAACCTCTTTTTCTGTTCTAAGGGAGGTGTATATGCGCCTACTGCAACACACCTACACCTATAGCTCGACTCACGGATCTTGAATCTTCTCTTTATGGTATCATCTGGCGCAAATTATCTCTACCAACTATGAATATTTTTCTTTGTTTCTGTACGTTATGTATCTAAGCTACTGTGCTGAGTAGCAACCTTATATATAAGCTACTGTGCCGAGTAGCATGTATATATGAAATCACGTGGCAACACTGCATGTGTTATGTGGCAACATTGCCCCGAGGCTGCCATATGGCAAGGCAGTCTCAGTCTGACTCTGTGGGCCGTGCATGGCACACGCTAGTCACTACTTGTATTTCTCCTATCCGTTAATAAATGGACTTCAGTGTTACCCGGTGTTTCCCTTCCCATCACTGCCTTCTTCAGGGAACACTTGGATCCTTCTTGACGCAGTGAGTAGGATCTGTGGACTTACAAGTGTGTGAACAATGGACAGTTAGCCGGCGATGTGCGTGTCGACTCTGTTGTGTTGTGTTGCGTTGTGTTTCGCCGTGACGTGCAGTGTTGCGCCGTCACAGTGCGTTTTGGTGACGGTGGCAGTGTTAGTGTCAGTGTATTAGTATGTCTAGAGCTGAAAGTTGAGCATTGGCCTGTTTTTTGTGGTACCCACAGAGCACGCAGGCGTACACCCTTCTCGTGTGACATCCGGCGTACACAATTCTCGTGTGACATCCGGGGAGACACTAACGTTCTCGCCTCTGCAGCGGCTCCAGCCACCAACGCCACCCGCATCTGCTGTCTCAGACACACATACACACACACACACGAACACACGCACTCACTCACGGACAGAACAGTGGACTCAATGCGTTATTTCTGCCCTGTTTATGTCATATATATGTGGTTCGAGCTGATGAGGCGCCACTGTATATACTAAACAGCGCAGTTCAAGCATACAAAGATGGGCGGTAAAAAGGGACAACGTTAAGAAGGGACAACGTCAAGATGGGAGACATAACTCCCCACCTTCTCCTCTACCGGGCACAGATGGAGCTTCTGCGCCCACCGCCCCTCATCCTTCACCTACAGCGATGGACATTGCCACAATTCTGAGGTGGATGGACGACAGGGACGAGAGACGCAGAGAGATGGAATTTCAGAGGGAGGAGATACGAAGAGAGTAGGAAAAGGCGCGTTTTGATGCACTATTGGCGACCCTGGCATTAACCCACCCTCCCTCACTCGATGGTATTGCGCACCAAGGCGCCAGTACCCTCCCTCCTCCACCACACCAGCGTCCTCCAGGCACTCTTGCTACTCCAACAGCTCCCAAGGCATCTGTTCAACCCTCACCCGCCCTCTCACCAGACGTCACGTTTCAGCTTTTTCGTGAGTGGAGGCGGCGGTGGACAGATTACTCCACGATGGTGGACCTTGACAGCATGCCTGCAAACAAACAGCTCATCCAACTGCGGATGTGTTTGTCGCTGGAGACCCAGAGAGTTTTGGAGCACACGTTGTAAGTGCCTCCCGATTCTACGTCTTCAGTGACGGATGTGCTCGACCTTTTGCAGGAGCACGTTAAGGGTCGGAATAACTTGGCTTTGTGTCGCCACGCTTTCACCAGCTGCAAGCAGGCGGAGAATGAATCCTTTGACGACATTTTTGTATGTTTGAAGAGTTTGTCGGAGGAGATCGACGTCTGCAAGGTGCACTGCCGGGAATGTGAGGAGGCCTGGATCAAGCACGGGATCTTGACAGGTGTCAGGCAAGACGAGTTGGTGCAGCGACTCATTCCCCTGGACGCTTCCTCCACACTCCAGGTGGTAGTGACTGAATGTCGGTCATACGAGGCCACCAAGTCCGCCACCTCTGCCTTACGGGCCCCACCTGCTGTGAGAGCTATGTCACAGTTCAAGAAGAGTAAGAAGGCGGCCAACAACGTGAAGGCTGCCGCACATTCTTCCACGCCTCCGCCTAGTGCTTCCTGTGGCAGCTGTGGAAAGCAGCATAGCCCCAAGACATGCCCGGCCGCCGACGCACTGTGTCGTGGGCGTGACTGTAAGGGCCACTGGTCTAACACAGACAGGTGCCCTGCGCGAGGCCACAAGTGTCAAGCCTGCGGTCGCTATGGACACTATGACAAGTGCTGCCGCCAACCCAAACCCAAAAGCCCGAGACGAGGAGGAAAGCAGCGCACTTCCCTCGGGGTGGTTCGCACGCAGCCCCCTTCAGATGGCCCACGCAGCCCCAAGTAGCAGCTGAGTCACATCAGGAGGGTGGAATCGACCACACGCCCCAGGGCTACCCCTTCCCTTACCATCCGCATCGCCGTCACACACGGTGATGTGTCGGGTCACATCGAGGTGATACCGGACACTGGCGCTGATACTACGGTGATAGGCCTAAAGCACCTCCAGAAACCGGGCCTCACCAAACGTGACCTGAGACCACCGCCGCAGCTGCAGTATTACAATGCAGACGGTTCCCAGATGCCGGACGCTGTGGGCTCCTTTCAAGCGGAGATCACCTACGGCGACAGGTCGAGTCGCGGATGGATCGACGTGCAGCTTACTCTCGCTACACCCTTGTTGTCGTGGGAGCACTGCAAGGAGTTAGGCGTGGTGCCCAGAGACTTTTGCGAGCAGATCCCAGCTGCTCGGTACACCTCCAGCAGGGTGCGTGAGTCAACGAGCTACACGCCTGGCACTGCCGCACAGAGCTGCCCAGAACCCGCGTCCACTCCCACCCACACAGGGCGCTCCCCTGCCCAGATCCTGTATGGTCACCCTCTCCGCTATTGCGTTCCTGCACACGCCAAGGCCTTTGCGAAGGAGTGGCAGACCAGAGCCGAGAGCTGCAACCACCGCGCCGCTACACGTGCCCAGGACGCCAAGGCTTGGTATGACGACCTTGCCCGCCCTCTTCAGCCGCTGGAGATTGGTGCCCTTGTCCGCGTCCAGGACCTGACGACGACACGTTGGGACAAGGTGGGCATAGTGATGGGCATCGGCCGGTAGCGGGACTACAAGTTCAGGATGCCGAGCTGCCGTGTCTGGTGGAGGAACCGTCGCTTCCTCCGGCCATTCCCACCCCTGCTGCTGGCCCCCTGACCGAGGACGAGTCCCCTACACCTCACGAGGATCCGCCCCACAGTGTACCTCGACGCTCGGAGCGACTTAGGACTAAGAAGTCCGCTCAAGACAAAGACTATGAGCGTGAGGGGGGAAGGGAGATGTAGGTTATGTATCTAAGCTACTGTGCCGAGTAGCAACCTTATATATAAGTTATTGTGCCGAGTAGCATTTATATATGTAATCACTTGGCAACGCTGCACGTGTTATGTGGCAACATTGCCCCGAGGCTGCCATATGGCAAGGCAGTCTCAGTCTGACTCTGAGGCCGTGCAAGGTACACACTAGTCACTACTTGTATTTCTCCTATCCGTTAATAAATGGACTTCAGTGTTACCCGGTGTTTCCCTACCCATCACTGCCTTCTTCAGGGAACACTTGGAACCTTCAGTTTCCTATACTATTTTACCAACTCTACCAACTATTTGGAACTCTTTGATTATCTCACCTCTTGCTATGAGTCATTACTATACACCTAGGGGATTTCAATGTACATCACAGAGAGTGGCTTGGTTCTGCAAGGGATGACCCAGGTGGAGCTGAGGCACTCTCTCTCTCCTTACTTAATGATCTGGCAAGAATAATTAAACACGTGTTCCTGAGCGACACGATCAATTTACTAACAATCTTGATCTTCGTTTTACCTCTAACCCCTCTCACTATTCATACTCAATTTCTTTCCCCTTAGAGTCATCTGATCACAATCTTTTTTCTATTAAATCAAACTGGTACGACCATCCTCCCCAACCCCTCTCTAAACGCCAACTATGGCACTATCGGAGGGCAAACTGGCAATCCTTGTTAAAATTCTTCTCCGACTTTCCTTGGGATGAATGTTGCTTTTCCACTTGTGACTCCTCGGTATGTGCTGACAGCATAGCTGGGGTTATACAGGGCGGTATGAGTGCATTTATCCCATCTTCCACAGAAACTTTCAATTTTCAATCATGGTTTGATCGCTCCTGTTCTCTTTCATGTAAGAAGAGACATAGGGTATATCAAGTTATGAAACTATCTCCTTTTCCTATTACCATCCTCTTTCATTACTTCTAGGAATCGTTGTAAGGCTATTCTTCGTAGGGCCACTCCCTGTTTTCCTCCTCTCTTCCGACCTGATAACTCTATAGCCAACTCTTCCCCAAATAAGGCCAATCTCTAGGGCACATTATTCTCCTCTAACTCCACCTTAGATGATTCCAACTCTATCGTTCCTCCAACTGAACCTATGCATTTTCCAATAATCTCTACTCGTAGGGTTGCTGGTGTATTATTTAGGTTGGATGGGAGTAAGGAACATTGACCGGACGGAATACCCCTCGTGCTCTGAAGGACTGTGCTGAAATTTTAGCCCCTGTGATTGCTCGCCTCTTTCGCCGTTGCCTCAGATCCAAAATTCTCCTTTGTTCTTGGAAGCATGCCTCGGTTCAGGCAATCCCGAAGAAAGGTAACCGTTCCAACCTCTCTAACTATCACCCCTTTGCCCTAATTTCATAATCTTTCTAAGATTTTCGAAACTCATATTCTCCGTCACCTAATTGAATGCTTTTCTCTTTTGTCGCATCACCAGTATGGCGTTCGCCAGGCGAGATCTACTGGTGATCTGCTCTCCAACTGCACCCATTTTTGGTCAGTCTCTCTTAGGGATTATGGGAAAACTTTCGTCGTGGTATGGCACAAGTCTTTGCTTTCTAAACTTCTCTCATATGGTGTCTCTCCCACACTTTGCTCTCTAATTTCTAGCTTCCTTAAAAACCGATCCATTGCAGTTGTTGTTGAGGGATCGACCTCTCGCTCTTTCTCTAACAGTAGTGGTGTCCCACAGAGTTCTGTTATTTTACTTACTATCTTCCTTCTTTTTATCAATGATTTACTCCACAATACGACTAATTCTATTCACTCTCATGCTCATGATTCTACTCTTCACGTTTTTCCTTCCCCCCTAATTCTTAAACTAGATCTGTTTCTAGAGCTGATATCATTTCATCTATCAATGCGGAACTGCGCAGCTTCTCCGAATGGGAAGGTAGAAACTTGGTTAAATTCAATAGTAATGAAAGTCAGTATTTACCAATTACACTTTTCAATTCAGATGATCTCCCACTAATCACAATTCATGACGCAATCATTCTGTCAAGTTCTAAAATAGATATGCTAGGCCTGACCATATCCTCTAATATGTCTTGGAAGCCACACTTCCTCAACATTGCTAAAGCTGCCTCCCGAAAGCTGGTGAATGCTGTACAGATGCCGTAGCTACTTCACTCCTGAACAGTTGCTTGAAGTTTATAAGGGATTCATTCGTCTTAACTTGGCATACTACTCTCATATCTGTGGTGGCTATTCTTCTGTCAAACTGTTATATAGGGTGGAATCAAAGGTATATCGTCTTTTTGACTCTCCAAACAGGGAGGTACTGCCACTTGGTAATGCATTGGAAGCATATTGTGTTGTCTAATGGTAGACCCTGCTGCCATATGGAATCACAAAAATTGTGACCAAGTCCCAGGTTGCTGATCTGACTTTATGCCACATTTACGCACAATTGCAGGGTCCCAATTGTTTCTCTTATGTTGACAACACAACATACATATATCGTTTCTAACTACTGATCCTTTTTTTTCTTTATCGTTCTTTCTTATGATTATTATTAATACTAGCAGAATCGCCGCCCTCCGGGCGGCTCATCCGCTTGGCAACGGTAGGATGCCACCCTCCGGGAGGCTCCACATTGTCTCACTGATCAGTCCCCAAAACTTCTTCTTCCATCAATAGTTCATTAACGGTGTAAGTAAGTTCCACCATGTTTTTCACTACAACGGTACAGCAAAGTATTCTTTAGCATTAAACTGTTATTATTTTATTGTCTAATCATCACTACATATAACACCACCCATCATAATCATCACTACAAATAACATCATCCATCATCACTACATATAACACCATCCATCATCACTACTTATAACACCATCTATCATCACTACAGATCGGTAAAGTAGTTTCCGAGATTCTCGTGCGGACACATAAACAAAAACAGACACACAAACAAACAGACATACTTCTTTGTTTTATTATTATTATTATTATTATTATTATTATTTTATTATTATTATTATTATTATCCTCATCATCATCATCATCATCATTATTATTATTATTATTATTATTATTATTATTATCATCATCATCATCATCATTATTATTATTATTATTATTATTATTATTATTATTATTATTATTATCATCATCATCATCATCATCATCATCATCATCATTATTATTATTTTTATTATTATTATTATTATTATTATTATTATTATTGTTATTATTATTATTATTATTATCAGTGTTGTTGTTATTATTATTATTATTACTATTATTTTATTTTTTCATTTTGTATTTTTATTAAAAATTTTATTTACTTTGATCTAATTATTATTATTACTATTATTATTATTATTATTATTATTATTATTATTATTATTATTATTATTATTATTATTATTATTATTGTTATTATTATTACATTTTCGGCCCCAAGGCCCCGATGTGGGTCAGTGACCTGTGGCCGGTTGGGCTAATTCTCTTAAAAAATAGTTAAAAAATATAATCTTTCTTCCCTTTCTCTTCGCCGCAATGTTGCTTCACTCTCTCTCTTTTAGAGGTACTTTAACGGGTAAGGTTCGGTGGATTTGGCATCCTGTGCACCGCCGGCAAGGCCTTGGGCTCCTAACACTCGTATTGTCCGCGGTGCCCACAGTTTCTTTGTTGCTTTCGGTCACACTAAAATAACCCATTATTGTACATCCTTCTTTCCTCACACAACCAAACTATGGAATGCTCTGTCTTCTTCTGTGTTTCCATACTCATACAATTCTCACTTTACAAGACTGGTTTTCCGGCATCTTCGTGGTGTAGATTTAGTCTTTTTCTTTTTTATTTTTAATTTCTTTTTACTCTTATTTTTTGGCCCCCCAGGCCCCGTTGTGCCTGGGTGGGCTGTTCCCCGTAAAAAAACAAATGTTTGGAAGACTTCTCTGAGGCTCAGTCTGAGGCTTCTGTGACAAGGAGTGTAATCATCGATGGAGCAGTAATTGTCCAGATGCAAATATCATCTCACACAAAAACTTTCAATAACTATGCTCGCCAGGTCTTCATCCCATGTGTTCTTTTACAGCTACAAATAGAGTTCACAAAGTGGATGTATGTGGCATTTTGGGGAAAAAGTTGGTAATATAGCCAGTTGTATGTATTTTGCCCTCCTGAACTAAAAAAAATGGGTTTACAAAGCTGAATGTTGAGTGTAATGGCTTCAAAATGCCAATTCAAAATGGCCACTAACACAAATATTGTTACAGCAATATCTCTGCTTCTAGGGTATCTAGAAATTTATTTTTGTGGCCATACCCATGTTTTCATGGATGGAGAATACAATTATGACAACTTCATTCATGTATGTGATAATTCTGAACTTCTTAGGGAATTTCCAAATGGTCACTGTGACAACATAGTGCATATTTCTGAATATGGTTGCTTGTGAAACATGTAGTAAGTCCATTTCAGTGGCCAAGTTATGTTTTATTTTGAGTTTGAAGATAGTGCCTTAATACTGTCATCAAGCGAACCATGTTAAATAAAAACAGCATATTTTATGCAAAATGCAGTGTGCCATAGTTATTTACGAGTTTACAAATATTAGGTATAATGCAACTTATGATAGAATATGAACTAGGCATATTTTTATCATTCTCAGTCTGTATGAAATGCTCACAAAAGTAATCATTGTTTTTATTGATGCAGATCATCTCAGATTCACACAACACACATTTGCATGCTCCAGTGCATACTAAGGCATCCTTCCGACAATTGTAACGTAGTGTTACTCAGCCACTTTTGCCATGACATGAAATTATTTCCCTACACCCTTTTAGCACAGGGTCTATGGTCATCAAAAGAGGCAACAGATCTCCGTCAGTCAGTGTCCATCACATGGTGCCCGGCAATGGAATATCAGGTGTTTCTCTGTTTACCTGCTTATAAATCTGTGATTCATTATGAGCTCTCCTGATGTGGTATCCTAGGGCATTAATTGTTGGAGGTAGAGTTTCAGCACTGTTCAGTTTTCCAAACAAGATCTGTCTTGCCTCATCTACTGACTCCACATCTCATTTTACTTTGTATAATTTGCAAATAAACCTTTCTGCTTCCTTCAACTTGTGTTCTGTAAGTTCTCCATCTCCCAGACTACGTAGTAGTGCATAATAATACTTGAATGCTACCCATGCAAACCTTTTGCTGTGGCCACATACGTAAGATGTAGTGTCACATCCTGTAATTGGGTGAAATAGCAAGAGTTATGGCAAGCATCCAGGTGGTAAATTGGTAACAACATCCCTTACGGGAATAAACCATCGTTTTTTGGCAGCTCCAGCCATCATCCAAATTGTGTTGCTTGTTATTTAAAAGGAATGTGCAACTAAGAGTAGTAATACATTTGTATCCCTTGCGGATACAATTACAGTGTCGGCATCAGCATGCATTGCATGTAGGACTACTCTTGTGTCATCTTCTTCATCAGTGGCTGATAGTCCGGAAACAATGATATCTTTGGAACACTGAACTTCTTACTCATTCTCAAATCCTCCTGCAACTATCAAACATTTTTTATCTGGGGCATTTGAAGTTATATCCTTGGAGAGGAAGTTTGTCAAATCTTGCCTGTTTTCACTGAGGGCGAGGAACTTTGCCCAACTGTGTGATAGAGGCACCTGCCGATCCTCAATTACTCGACATATAGGGTGTGTTTTTGTGGTACGCCTTTGTCTTGTGACATATGACGTCAATCCTTTGGCAAGATGTTCCAAGCTGCAAAACTACCCTTAGAAACGTATCTGCACGATCCCTAGAGATCTTGCATTCAACTGGTTTGCCTATGGAAACTGTTCATCAATAATCAAACATGTTGTCCCTTCTACAATGACAGATGCTGTGTAGAGAATATCAGCTGTAAGAATGTTGGCCAAGTTTGACTTATTCCCAGAGAGTAATGCTCCATTCATTTCAGCTAAGGAGACAGGTAGTGGTAATACCTCATGCTTCAGAATACTCTGCTTTTCAACCTTCCGTCCACCAGCATATGCTGTTATCAAGCGCTGTAGTGCCATTCTATTTGCTTTCAGAATAGTTTGTTTACCTTTTTCATGAGATTTTCTTCTTATCTCATAAAGCGAACTAAATGTGGCTGCATTGTTTCGTTGTTTTATTGGATCATAAAATTTGTGAGATAATCTTTCAGTGACTATAGGTGCCATCCGACCATACACAAAGTTCTCTAGCAAATCATGCCCTTGAGATTCGGCATGTAGTAAAGAATCCTGAATTAGAGTGGTTGCCAAATCTTTTGTAGCTATGTTCTTGAGAGTAGTAATGCTTGCTTCTCCTGAAAATACACCAAACTTTTGTAGGATTTGGTACAGAGCATCTTCATGGTCATTGTTCTGCTTTTAGCGACTTTTTTACCCTCATTGTGGATGGGTCATAGTTCACGCGAAACATGATTTGATTCGTGTTTCTACTGCATTATTTAAAAGAAAGTTGAAGGAAAGGCCCTTCGGTTTAGGGCAGTTATTGTTTTAGTTATTCCAATTGTAGAAATGTTTCATCTGAAAAAAAAGCTTGTTAGATCATATTGAAGCTAATTTTCGACACATACCTCTTATAGTAATGTCCCACTATTTTGTAAAAATCACCTTCATTACTACCACAGACATGATTAATAATGTGCTTATTGAATTCTACACTACCAAAATTGTAGGTATAGCCACCAAAATACTCTTCCTACATTGCTTCGAAGTAGAGATATTGCCATTGCATTATTTGGAGGTGGCGGACATCTTGAATTGCCATTTTAAACCATTTTAAATCATAATTTAGCTTGGTACACACCTTTTTTGTGTACAGCAGCCAAAAACATATATATCTAGCATATTTACCAACTTTTACCCTAAAATGCCACCCATGGTCCACTTTTAAGTTATGGGACCTAGTCTAAAAGAGCTTTCCGTTTAGACTTGGTGTGGGACAACTATGTGAGTGATTCGTTGAAAGGTACAACAAGAGCCAAACGTGAAAGGGAGTGCATAGACTTGCTTCGGGGACTGCAGCAATACCACAAAACTGGCAGAACTTTCTGTTTCAGTCACCTGTTGAGGAGGGCATAGAAGTACAGGGTAGTCATCCCTGATGGGATACAGGTGCTCACCAAGCCTGAACTGTAGAATCTCGTCATGCTTGCCTCTTGTAGCCACGAAGAGACAGATACACGCATGCTGCCTACCACAATCACAAGCAGATTCTTATTCGCTCAGTTGACTCTGATGTTGTCATGTTGGCTGTTTTAGTGGCATAGCAACTGTTAGCTGAGAATGAATTGTGGGTAGCCTTCAGAACTGGAAAGCATTTCAGGTATCTAGCGCACATCAAATGGCTGGCTTTCTAGGGCCCTTCTATTTCCTCGCAAAAACTGGGTGTGATGCGGTATCATGCTTTGCTGGACATGGCAAGAAGATGGCATGGGCATAAGGGAAGACTTTGCCAGAGTTTACTGATGCCCTGCTGACACTGGTATATGCATCAAGTAAAATTCCAGTGAAACCAATACGTGAAAAGAAGTAGACTAGAGGCAAAATCTAAAGAAACAAATTTAGAAACCACTTTAGGGGTGACAGAGTGCTAGCAGCTGTCATCATGCCAGACATTTAATATGACCAATACTGAACATATTTCAGGTAGATGACACTTAATTTTAGCTTTTATTAGATTTTTAAACGAAAAACAAAATGTCCGCCTAAGCCATATTTAACCGATTTCAATAAAATCTGTTATATCTTGAACTAAATAAGGTAACCTCATGAAATGTGGTGTGCTTAAGGCATATGATAATATACAAAGGCACAACAAGAAATTGAGACTGCACATAAAATATGTTCTGAATTATTTAAGAAAATACAACAAAATGGCTACCAGAGACCATGTCCCTGGTTTCAATAAAACATGATATGTCTGAAAATATATTAGATAATCAAATTATATTTGGTTGGTATAAGCTTTTAATAAGATACAAAGTTATAACCACACCATATATACTGGATGGGGGGAAGTTTATCTCGATGTTGTCATGCAGTTGGAAACAACTCATCCTGATGTTTATAGAACTTTGTGGTGAAGACTAGACATAACACATTAAACCAGCTATCCACAGACCAAGCCTTTTAACACGTAAATAAAGTAGGGAAAGTTGCTGGTGGTCTAATTGGTGCGACAAGTGATATGTTTGACATACATGCAGAAGATGAGGACTATTTTCCCTCCAAAAATGAATGAAGTGGGACTGTAAAGGATACAACGTGACAAGCAGCATGTCCAGAAGATTGTTCCCCAGCTTAACATGTTTGGTATCTTTCGCCATGAAAATCCAAGAATTGTTTACCTGGCCACTCGAGATGTTGATCCATATCACAGTATCTCCGTTGTTGATTTCCGCACCATCAAAAAGGATGTGAGATATTATAAAAAAGCAAAAGCAATTAAAGAGCCAAACGTTCACAAACATGTGCCATATGCAAAACAAAGTTCTACTATTGAAAGGAAAAAGCGTGAAAGCAGACAGAATTTCAATGGTGTCATCATTGATGGACAAACTCTTGGTTAAGTGATTGGAAAACCAACAAATGTCAAAGGTTTTGGAGAGCTGGCAAATGTATTTACAACGTATGATTCATGTTCTCGACTTGATGTGGCCTTCGAGCGCTATGAAGGAAACATTATCAAAGATTCAACGCGCATTCAGAGGATGGGAAAAACAGACCAATCTGGCGAAAGATTGAAAATGGAATTACAAGTATGTATGTTTACACAGAAGGTATTATCTGAAAATATTTATGTTTGTTTGATTTTATTTAACTTTCAGAAAAAAAAAATTATTTCATAATATTTGTTACTACAGTACGTATATCATACTGTAATATCTCAGGCATGGCCATATGTTGTTCTCATAGTCCAATAAACCGTAATACACATATTTTATTCGAGTCGGTGAAGCATATTGTGACTGAGTCAAGTAGATGAGTAACAACATGGTGCCCTTCCGCGGCGATTTTGCCATCTAGATGATAATCTACAGTGCCCCAGTGTCCAGACTTCTTTCTAAGATGTCTCTCTATGTGTGTATCAGAGATGCTTTTATCTCAAAACGAACAATTCATTAGCTTAACCGCCCCATTATAGTCAAAGGAGAACCTAATGATACAGCGTAAATCGGTTGAATATATCGAACTGCGGTAAACAAGTAAACTAGACCCTTGATATGAAACACAGACACACACACACACACACACACACACACACTATATATACAAAATAAGAAAGAAAAGCCAAAATACCCTGAAAATGGTGGCCAGCAGGACTTGTGCTTGAGTGTGGAGTCAGCAGATTTACATCAGTGTTCGATAGTCATCTGAAGGTTCCCAGAATAAACTTCTCAAACTGACTTTCTGTGACTTTCTGCCTCATAGTTTAGTTTAACTGAAAGATAAGTTTTCCTACTTCCTCCAAATGCGTCTCCAATATTTCGTGACGTAATCTTATCTGATGAGATAAGGACAAATGTTTGGAAGAATTCTGTCAGCCCGAGCTCAACACTTGGGAGCAGCTATTATGTTAGGTGCGGGTAGATGCAACGTGACTTTTGTTCTCAGCCACCTGCTGATAATATTTCTCCTCTCCCGCAATTCTTATCAAAGATACTGCATTTATTGTAACACATGTGGATACTTTGTTAGTGAGAAGGGACACAGGAGAACATTTCACAACTTTCCTGAGTGGCTGGTCAGTTCTCTTAGGAAGGTGTCTTTTTTTTTTTTACATAACTAATTTAATGAATGCTTTATGTTAAGTAAGTTTAACTGCCAGGTAAGGGAATATTGATGATTTGTTCATTGCAGTATCCGTCGTTACACGTGAATTTTGTGTACTTTGCTTTACGCCATAGATTTTTGTATATTCTGGAAATACATTACTTTCCATAACGCTCTCTATCTATCTCTCTATCTATCTATCTATCTATCTACCAACATTCATCTATCCATCTATCTATCGATCTATCTAGCTATCTATCTATCTATCTACCTATCTATCTATCTGTCTATCTATCTATCTATATCTATTTTTTTTAAGGGAATAGCCCACCCGGGCACAAGTCATCGACCCACAGCTTGGACTAGGGGGCGAAAAGCTAGGAGTAAAAAGAAATTTAAAATAGAAAAGAAAAGGATTATATTAATCTACACCATAAAGATGCCGGAAAACCAGCTTCTTTAAGTGAGACAGATTGTATGAGTATGGAAACACAGAAGAAGGCAGAGTATTCCACAGTTTGGCTGTGTGAAGAAGAAGGATATACTACGGGTTACTCTAGTGTGACCGACAGCCACAGAGAAACGGTGGTCACCGCGGGCAAGACGATTGTTACGAGCCCACGGCCTTGCCGGCGGTACACAGGATGCCAAATCCACCGAACATTGCCCGTTAAAGTACCTGTAAAAGAGAGAGAGTGAAACAACATTGCGGCGAAGAGAAAGGGAAGAAAGATTATCTACGAAAGGAGAGGAGTCAATAAGACGAAATGCCTTGATTCCACCCTATCTAAAATTGGACAGAAGAAGCCCCCCCCTCCTCTGATATGAGAGCAGTACTCCAAGTTAGGACGAATGAATCCCTTATAAACTTGAAGCAACTGCTCAGGAGTGAAGTAGCTATACGGTACAGCATTCCCAGCTTTCGGGAGGCAGCTTTAACAATGGTGTGGATGTGTGGCTTCCATGACATATTAGAGGAAATGGTGAGACCTAGCATATCTATTTTAGAATTGGGCAGAATGATTGCGTACTGAAATGTGATTGGTGGGAGATCATCTCTCTCTCTCTCTCTCTCTCTCTCTCTCTCTCTCTCTCTCTCTCTCTCTCTCTCTCTATATATATATATATATATATATATATATATATATATATATATATATATATACGTATATATATATATATATATATACAGTATATATATATATATATATATATATGCTGATAACCACCAGGAAAGAAGAAAACACGAAGTTCCCAAGCGCTTTCGTGTAATTCACATCTTCAGGGGTGAGTACAGACTGAAGATGTGAATTACACGAAAGCGCTTGGGAACTTCGTGTTTTCTTCTTTCCTGGTGGTTATCAGCATATACCTAGATCACGCGCACCTACAGTGATTTACTTGCATATATATATATATATATATATATATATATATATATATATATATATATATATATATATATATATATATATATATATATATATATGCTGATAACCACAAGGAAAGAAGAAAACACGAAGTTCCCAAGCGCTTTAGTGTAATTCACATCTTCATTCTCTGTACAGCAAATTATATGTAATACTACGGTACAGTACTTTGGTCTTTCGTTGACACCAGCCACCCTCACCCACGAGGAGCACGTCGTTTGTGTGATCTTCTTTTACACAGACAGACAGACAGACAGACAGACACACACACACAAACAGACACACACAGACACACACACAGACACACACACACACACACACACACACACACACACTGCTGGATATCCATCTCCCTTGTTTCCATTGAGTCCTGCAGTCCAAATTTTTATCATTTTCTTTCCTTGGTCTTCCTCTCTCCCTTCTATCATTAACCTTTGTGAGTAAACACTCCACCAATATTTAACTTCCCGTCTCTGAATTGTCATTGCTACTTAAACAAACCTGATCTCCTCTCTACCCAACACTGCTTTTTCTTTCATATTATTTTTTTATATCCTTTCTCTTGGCTTAATTCATCCAACACATTGTTCTTAAACAAATCTTTTCAAGCACCTCTAAATCACTTCTTCCTGTTGTATAATATTTACAGAGTCTATTCTTCACACCCACTGATATAGTCGGCTGAAAAATTCTTCTGAATATCTTAGCTTTCTCTTCATACAGTTCAATTCTTTCTTTCCTTACACCAATCTGAGTTTTAATTCAACACTCATTATTCCATTTGCTGAAACATCCAATATATTGAACCATTATTTAAACTATTCGTTATTTCTCTTTCGTCTTCTTTTCTTATTTTCGTCCCTGTATCTTTTTTTCTTCACATTTACTATGTACTTTTTTCGCTATACACTCCTCTAAACTCATCCACTAACATTTATAACTTTTCTTCTGAATCGCCTGCTAGAACAACAGCCGGTGATCCACCTCCAATTACAGCTGATATCATTATTAATCAAACTTGCACCTCTCTCCATCACTTATCCTTTCACCTCTCTTACCACTTCATCCATGAAGATATAAAAAGGCCAGGGTGACAGTACACATCCTCGACGTAGTCCAATTCACTCGGACGAAGTTTCTTTTTCACACAAACTCAGATATATACTTAAATCTCCCCGTCAATATTCGCTAGTTTCCCATTTTCTATCTGTTCTACTACTTCTTCTTTTTTATAAAAATAGTTTCACTCTTATCCTTTAGAGTAGAATTTTGAGCCAAACATCCCCTGTCATTTTTTCAACCAAATTGTTTCCCTGATTTATTCTTTAGTTGTGCCTTAATTCTCTCAAGAAACCAAAAGTAAATCTGGCATGAACTCTCCCTGGTATAATCAAGATTTATTTTTTATTTTTTACAGGGATTAGCCCACCCGGGCATAGGTCACTGACCCACATCGGGGCCTGGGGGACGAAAAGGTAAGTAAAAGTCCAAAAATCCGGATGCCAGAAATCCGGACCACCTGAAAATCCGGACTTTTCGAAAACTATTTTTTTTTTTTTTTTTTTTTTTTTTTTAGCTGGCTTTTATGTGTATGTGCGCATGCATGAGTGCCACAGCTGCACAGCGACAACAAGCAACCACGCGGTTGCCACTTTAAAACAAGCAATCAAACTGTGACAATGTATGTAATTTTGAATCTTACTCTTTTCATTTACAGAGTACTGTACAAGCCCATAATAATGGCTCCTAAAGTAGATAATCTTCGTTGTGTGAAGAGAAAGAAGAACACGTTGAAATTGGGTGACAAACTTGAAATAATTAAGAAACTAGAACATGGTGTGAGCAATACTTTTCTAATGGAAACATAGGACATTGGAAAGTCTACAATTTATGATATAAAAAAGGCAAAGATTTAAATTCTAGATTTCACAACTTTTTCTTTAAAACTGCTCGTTTTGATAAATAAAGCATGCTATATTTGCGAATGAATAAGCTATCAAAATGTACCTGTTCATCTCTTCTTTATTCCTCCTTAAATTTGAATTTTAAAAGTACTGCCTGAGAATCCGGAAAATCCGAAAATCCGGACCGACCCAATCCCCAAGCAGTCCGGATTTTTGGACTTCTACTGTAATAATAATAATAATAATAATAATAATAATAATAATAATAATAATATTAATAATAATTCAGATAAGTAAAACTTATAATAAAATATTAAAATAATAATGATAATAATCATGACAACATTGCAATAATAATAATAATAATAATAATAATAATAATAATTATAATAATAATAATAATAATAATAATAATAATAATACTGGGGAACAAAATTCAACTTTTTGTCAGTTGCATACATTTTGAAACCTGTTTCTGGGTAAATTGAGGTCACTGATTTCAAATATGGCACCGGTTTTTTTCTATCGGGTCTAGTTTTGTTGTGGTGAGTTACCTACCATTTACTACTATATATAGTTAGACTACCATATACTACTGCTAAAAATCTAAACCAGCACACAGAGAGGAATTACCAAACATGTAGAATTAATTTTTAATTACTTTTATTTACCTTGACAAGCATATTTTGGATTCATCAGTTGCTTTTGTGAACTATGCCAGATTTATTCAGGCACAAACTTGCGTTTAGTGGACTGTCTTGAATATCGCCTCTCAGTGCAGTCTCGCTGAATGCTCCAGCAATAGTCCGCCATCATGTGAATGTCCCAGCGACCTTGATACCTGTCTTCCATGACTTTGATATCCTGGTGAAAGGGTTCACCTTGCTCATCACTCACGTCCCCCAAGTTTGCCGGAAACAGTTCAAGATGACTGTTCAGGAAATGCATCTTAATGCTCATGTTGCAACCTAACACATGGAAACTTTCCATCAAAGATTCAACGAGCTTTTTTTAGTCCTCTGATTTCCTGTTTCCAAGAAAGTTCCTTACAACAGAAACGAATGCTCCCCATGCATTTCTCTCAACATCAGTCATGGATTGAGTGAAGGCTTGGTCTTTAATCAGCGTCCTAATTTGAGGGCCGTCGAAAATACCTGCTTTGAGTTTTTCTAGCGTTAAACCAGGGAACACTTCACACAGATACTTAAAACAGTCACTGTCAGTATCGAGCGCCTTGGCAAACTGTTTCATAAGGCCCAGCTTGATGAGAAGGGGCGGGAAAACAATTTTTTCACGTTCCACTAGGGGTTCATAAATGATGTTCTTTTCCCCAACATTGAGGCTTTCCCTAACTGGCCATTCCTTCTGAATCCAGTGTCTGTCTTTGGCTCTGCTGTCCCAGAGGCAGATAAAGCAAGAAAATTTTGTATACCCACCTTGCTGTCCTAGCAAAAAATTGACCATTTTTAGATCAACACAGATGATCCATTTGTGTTCTTCATATTTGAGTAGCTCCAAAACCGTTTTGATGTGTTCATATTTTTCTTTCAGGTGTACTGAGTGTCCTATGGGTATTGCGCCAAAGATGTTGCCTATATGTAATAAAACACACTTCAGACTCCGCTTAGAGCTATCTATAAAGACGCGCCACTGTTTCGGATCATAACCTGGAGCTCCCATCGCGGTGACTAATCCAGAAATAAAATAATTGTTTTAATGAAATAAAATAATAGTGCACACACAAATCTATATTTGACGCACTGATGTAATTAAGAATTATATTTGATGAATGTAAACTAATATGCTTATTACCTCCCTTTGCTATTTTCAGAATCTGTGACCTGATATGTAAATTGCCTCGTAGCATTAAAACTAGACCTGATCTGCACAAGCGAATGCCATTTTCAGAATCTTTGACCTCAAATCTACCAGAATCAAGTGTCAGAACTCATGCAACCAAAAGTGTGTTCCCCAGTGTAATAATACAACAAAGAATCAAGTGTGAGAAACAATATATGTATGTTGTGTTGTCAATGGTAAAAGAAGCAATTGAGACCTGCAATTGTGTGTAAATGAGACAGAAAGTCAGATCAGCAACATGGGACCTGGTCACAATTTTTGTGATGCCATATGGCAGCAGGGTTTACCATTAGATAATAAATTATGATTTATTCCTCTATAATTCTTGCTTCCAATCATATGCAACTATACATAATCTTTGCTATTTATTTGCCTCCTTCCTCCCTGGCTTAGTTAGCCAATACTCTTGGCATCAATTCTATGTTATCATATTTTCAACTTCTCGCCTTAACATCTCCATTACTCTTGCTGTCATACCAATTTTTAGCTTATTTACTGCCGATATCAAATCGTACTCCGTTAATAATTTTCCTGTTTTGCTTTGACACTAATATGTTTACCATTTCTTAAAGAGGATGGTTCAGTCTCCCTCTTGTGTTTCTTTTCTTTGCCTTAGCTAGTTCTCTCCAGAATAGTTTCTTGGCTCTTTAATGTCTTGAAGCAACTATTCCCCACCATAATATATTTATAATTATCTTTCCTTTCCCTCTAATTTTCCATTACTTTTCCTTTCTTTTGTTACCCCTCTCTACAAAATGATGATTATATGCTCTTCCTTTTGCTCTATGAGCAATGCCTACCTTTCAGCAAATTATTCTCCCCTCCTGTTTTGCTTTCCTATTCTCTTGTATCCTCAAATTTCAACAACACCTCCTAAAGGTGCAACCTAGAACTGCTCTCACTCTCCTTAAACCACCTCTTTGTTTCAGATGTTTCGTTAAGTTTTTCAGCTATATTTCCCTTCTTCAGTTTGTCACATTTGTTAGGGGACATACTTGTCTTGGTGTTATTATAATGCTCCACAACGTGAAAACACAAGGGAAGATAAACGGGGAACGGGAATATTCATACAGTAATACTCTATAAACTGATATAATATATTTAATACTAAAACATATTTACACTTAATACACAGAAAGGTGAAAATGAAAGTACATCAACTATAACTGAGAACTAGCACATGGAATAAGTGTTATGTATCACAAGACACACTATAATTATATTCCTAATTTATATAAACAAAGTAAACTCAGCTGTGAGGTGACCACTCAGTAGCACAAAAACAAAATGCTCAGAGACACCGGATGCCCGTACACAACGCAGGGCAGAGCCGGTCAGAACAACAGCATGTCAAGAAGCCAGGGGAGTGAGTCAGTGACAGCCACTGGTAGACCTACCAACTAACCTCACAAAGTTGACTGGTTGTTTATTACTCACTACAAGAATGTAAACATTGACACAAATAATATATAATTTACAATACAGCGATATACTATAATAATACATATCACAACAACATATAATACACACCTAGCATAATACATGTAAGATGAGAAGGAATAAACATAATGAATAACTAGTTCCTTGAGCGAGCTGACTACCTAGTTTCCATCACACATTTATATCTTTTTTTTCATTTAAACAGTTGATTACATGGGGGTCACTGACAAGGTTCTAGCTATGATAACTGATTTAAAGGCCAGTTTGGGTAAAAACTATCCTATCTGAAAAACCTTCCCCAGGATTGCTGCAATAAATATCATACTCTACCTAGTTGAGGACATTGGATTAATTAAAGCCAATAAAATATAATAATGCAGACATAGTAGATAATATTTTTTCCGAAAAAATTACATTGTAATGCACAGTAAATATTATAGACCTCAATTGACGTGCTGTGGACAGGCGAATAAGTCAGGTTCGTAGAAGAATCAGCGAAGATGGGAGTGATGCTCGCCCTCTATGGGCAGCCATTTTGACCTGTTGGGTAGTTATCTTCCCGACATCCGGTATGACCGTCGTGAACAGGTTCCACAGTCGTGAAACTCTGTCCATGAAAGTCCGCTGATGCTGACTGGCTTGTGACCTCGGCACCTCCACCAGTTGGACACTCGACAGCACCGTTTTCGTGCTCCTCTGCGCATCTCGTAGGGGCAGCCTCTTGTCTCTGCCAGGTGAAGCACCTCTTGGACCTGGGCCTTGTGGAAAACCGTCAAGGCCGCAACATCTCTGTGGTGTTCCAGAGAGTTCACGGTGGTGACGATGTCATGGGGAGGGTGTGGGGCAGAATCCATCAATCGCAGAGTTCGCCTCTGCATCTAGTCCATTTTTCCAATGTGGGAAGGAGCGCTGGACTTCCACGACAGGGATTAGTACTCTAAATAAGGCCTTATCTGAGCCTTATAGAGCGTCAGGATCCACTGTGATTAAGGAATCTAGTCAACCTTCT
The DNA here is from genome assembly GCA_958450375.1 of Homarus gammarus. Taxonomy (NCBI): domain Eukaryota; kingdom Metazoa; phylum Arthropoda; class Malacostraca; order Decapoda; family Nephropidae; genus Homarus; species Homarus gammarus. The sequence continues at coordinate 146,895 of CAUDMG010001057.1, forward strand.
CAGGGCAGATAACCTGAGTGAGGCCTTGCGGGCGCAGTTGTTGTGGTGCTTGTCGAACCTCAACTGTTTGTCTAAGTCCACTCCGAGGATTGTCATGTAATCCAGGAGGCTTTTATCCTTCAAGCAGTTCAAGGCGTGGACGGCGGGCCGGGGAGCAGGATATCACCATTGCTTGTGTTTTCTGAGGGGCAAAATTTACTTACTAACGTGTACCCTACCCACGGATCAGCTCCAGTTGCTGGTTTATTCTCTGGCTTGCTCGCTGGCTATCCTAGCGGGGATAAGAGCACGACAGGGTGCAATCATCAGCGTGACATATGTTGCAGGAGGTCGTTAATATAAACAATCCATAAAATTGGTCCTAAAACAGAACCCTGAAGGACTGACACCTCTATTGGAAAGACTTGGGAGGTCTGAATGTTGACGACACCTCTTAGGGTTCCTCCCTCGCAAGTCGTCTGATAGAAACAGGAGGAGGATCCCCTCGATTCCCTTCGATCGAAACTTCTTCAGGAGGCCCCAGTGCCACACCCGGTCGAAGGCCCCCGCTATGTCAAAAGCGATCAAGAGGGTGTCCCGACCATTGTCCAGCGCATCCTGCCAGTCTCTGGAGAGGAGCAGCAGCAAGTCTGAGGTGGATCGAGATGATCTTAATCCAAACTGCCGGTTAAACATCAGATTGTGGTGGTCAAAGTGCCGACGTACTTCCTCCGCGACTAGCTTCTCAAATATCTTGCTGGCCACAGATAACAGTGATATGGGACAGAAGTTTGTGGGGTCCGACTTCGACCGCTTTTTATAACAGGTACCAACGTGGACTTCTTCCACACGGTGGGCCACGTGTTTTTACACCAGGAAGGTGTTAAAGACAGGCGAAAGAGGACCAGCATAAGTCCTAGATCCCACGCCCCCCCCACCCCCTGATGCAGCCCTTGGTTATTATAGAGTGGGAGGGATGAGCAATCGTGTACATGATGTATGTATATTATGTATGCTGGATTATATATTATGTATGTATATTATGTATGTGCTCCATTTATGTAGCTAGCAGCGTGTGGCAATGTTATTACCATATCCCACATGCCTAAGTAATGTGCCTGGCGACGTATGGAAGCTGCTAATGTATCACTTGCCATACGTCGCCTATAGCAGTTGACAAGGAGCCTAGCCAAGGGAGAGTGCTGCTTCCCTCTGTGTACATACTCTTATCCAGTAAACCGAACCTACAAAACTATACAGGTGTTTGTGTTCTCTCCTGTATATAGAACTTATTATTCAGAACCTAACATGGCGCAGTGCGTAGTCTTACTGGATAATTACGAGTGATAGTGCAAAGTCTGTGGAAAGCGGGATGGACTCCTCCTCGCCTTGGGTCAACTCCCGCAGTCAACTCCCGCGCGTCACCTCTCCTCGAAGAATTTAGCAACTTTGAGCAGTGTCAGTGACAGTGAGTTTCTGTGAAGTGTTTAGTGCATTGTGTGTTCGTGCCATTCATGTGTGACCTTGTTCTAAAGGATTCCCAAGGCATACGGCACGTTCTGGGCATTTGTAAGGAGTAGAGTTCAGTGCACCCGTCTCTGACCGCGTCCTGAGGGTAACTGGAATGACTGGGAGTCGCCGCGCCTCTCCCTCCACCCCCTCACAGCGTCGTCTCCACACCCCTTCACAGCTCGAGGAGACCACTCCCACTGCCCTCACACACACATGCACACATACACGCACTAACACTCGCTGACCGCGCGGCTTCCTTATATATATTTTATATATATAATCTACTTATCTGTGTATTTAATTAATTTTTTGTCTGAAATCTTGTTGATACGACGGGCTGACCGGTCAACACTGATTTAAGACATAGTACACAGATGAAGTAGTTATGTCTCACGCCTTACGTAGCCGTGGACCCAGCGCCTGGATGAGTCAGGCGGGTGATAGCCCCGCAGAGATGGATGACCAGGCCGGCCACGACGCTCCAGCCCCCACATCGCGCAGTCCCTCACCTCAATATTCAGCGTTGTCTCCAGAGATAATTGCTTTACTGAAGTTTATGAGAGATGAGAAACGCGAGGATGAAGCCCACAGACGTTTGGCGGATGAGCACAGAAGGCAAGCAGAGGCAGAACGAGACAACCAACGGAGATTGGAAGACAGTGAACGATTTGAAGCCTTGATATCTCGCCTCACTGTTAACCAAGCCCCTGGCTCTAACACTGCCTCGGTACTGACTGGTTCAGATACCTCATCCATGCTTCCTTCACGCCCCCCAGCCCCACCTAAAGCAGCAGCTCAAACGCCGCCCATCTTGAAGCCTGATGAGACTTTCCAGACTTTTCGTGAATGGCGGCGACGGTGGACTGATTATTCTACAATGGTGGATCTCCAGAGTTTGTCACAGCCTAAACAACTCATCCAGCTGCGTATGTGCCTGTCCTTGGAAATTCAGCGTGTCTTGGAACATACGTTGCAGGTACCCCCAACCTCTTTGCTGTCTGTAGAGGAGGTACTGGACGTTCTACAACGGCACATCAAAGGACAGCAGAATGAAGCTCTGCGCAGGAGGGAATTGTTTAGCTGCAGACAGATGGAGGGTGAGTCTTTTGATGCCTTTTACGTGCGTCTTAAGAGAGCCTCGGAAGAGGTAGATATATGTCCAGGCCACCACCAGCAGTGCGAGGAGACCCAGTTGAGGCAGGTGATCCTGATGGGTGTTAAGGACGAGGAACTTGTCCAACGCCTCACCTCCCTCGACTCTTCCTCTTCTCTTAAGGATGTGTTGACGATATGTCGCTCCTATGAGGCTGCCAGGTGTGCCACCTCTGCCATCCGTGCTCCCCCTACAGCTGTACGCGCTGTGTCCCGGTACAAGAAGGACAAGAAGTCTGTTCCTACGCCTTCGCCCACCACGTCCACGCCCGGTTTATTTTGCAACAACTGTGGTAAGCAGCACGGAACACAGGTGTGTCCAGCTGCTCAGTCTACCTGCAACAGTTGTGACCGTAAGGGCCACTGGTCACTCACAGTACGGTGCCCAGCCAAACGCGTCCAGTGCAATGTGTGTCGTCGTCTGGGCCACTATGACAAGTGTTGCCCTTCCAACAAACCCAAAGGACCGCGTCGGCGGAAGCTTCAGCCCCCTTCCACCAGAGAGGGCCGCCCACAGTCTTCCAATCAGAGGCACGACGACTCCTGACAACGCTCGAGCCACATTAGGAATGTGTGCTCCCCCCCGCGTCCCAGGACCAAAGTCCCCCAGTACATCAGCGTCATCGTGACCTACGGCGGTGTGTCATCCCGTCTTCAGATGTTGCCCGACACCGGCGCTGATGCTACAGTCATCGGTCCCCAGCATTTGCAATGCTTGGGGCTCTCTCCAAGTGATCTAGGACCGCCCCCCAAGGATCTCCGCTTTATGGCAGATGGTTCACAGATGACCCCGGCCCTAGGTTCACTCTATGCACACATCACCTTTGGCAACAGGTCGTGTCAAGCCTGGATTGATGTGCATAATGGCGTCCCGACTCCTTTGCTGTCCTACAGACATTGCCGAGAGTTGGCCATCATCTCCCAGGACTTCCCAACACCGATTCTTGAGGTAAAACACGCCAACAGGGTGCACGAAGGGAGCAGCAACTACCCTGCTGCCGCCCTACCCCTGCCTCTTGCCAGTGACACCTCTCCTTCGGATGCTCGGAAGTACTTCCTGAAGGAATTCAGCGACGTTCTGGTGACCAAGTCCGCTCTGGAATCCAAGCCTCTCAAGAAGATGGCAGGCCCCCCCATGAGGATCCACCTGAGGGACGACGCGAAGCCATTCGCTATTTACACCCCTCGACTGGTTCCCCTGGCCTTCCGCGAGGCGGTTAAAAACGAGCTGGACTCCATGGTCGCCCAAGAAATTATTGTACCAACCGGCGATGACCCGTCTCCATGGTGTCACACGATGGTTGTCGTCGCAAAACCGAAAGGTGGTGTTCGGATCACCACTGACCTTTCCAAGCTCAACAACCAGGTGTCTCGTCCTGCGCACCCTTCTCCCACGCCCTTTGCAGCTGTACGCAGTGTGAACCCGAAGGCGCGCTTCTTCACGACGATGGACGCCCTGTGTGGATACTGGCAGATAGAGCTTGCCGAAGAAGACCGACCACTCACAACTTTCATCACCCCGCATGGACGTTACAGTTATTGCCGTGGCCCCATAGGATTCGCCGCTACAGGAGACGCTTTCTGTCTTCGAGGTGATATGGCTCTACAGGGTCTGGCAAACTGCGTGAAAGTGGTCGACGACATACTCGTGTACGACGAGGATTATATGGATCACCTCTGCCGTATCTACGAGGTACTCAACAGGTGCCGGAAGCACGGCATTACCCTAAATGCCGACAAGTTTGTTCTGGCCAGCTCTTCAGTTGACTTTTGTGGGTACACCCTCTCAGGGAATGGTATCGCAGCTGACCCGGAAAAGGTCCGCGCCATTACGGATTTTCCCACCCCTGATAACCTGACCGACTTGAGGTCCTTCATCGGTCTCGTCAACCAGTTAGCAGAGTTTTCGTCGGACATCTCCGCAGCTGCTCAACCACTTCGCCCCCTGATGAGCCCCAAGAGGACATTCCTGTGGACCCCCGACCACGACAAGGCCTTCCAGCAAGTGAAACAGGCCCTGTCTCGTCCACCTGTCCTCGCCACGTTTGACCCAGCCTTGCCGACAGTTCTGCAGACAGACGCCTCACGCTTGTATGGCGTGGGATACGCCCTACTGCAGGATCATGGTGGAGGGCAGTTCCGGCTCGTCCAGTGTGGCTCGCGTTTCCTCTCTGACACTGAGACGCGCTACGCCACTATTGAGTTGGAGTTGTTGGCTGTGGTTTGGGCGATGTCCAAGTGCAGGTTTTACCTCATAGGCCTGCAATACTTTCACCTAGTGACCGACCATCGCCCGCTTGTCCCGATCCTCAACCACTACACGCTAGACGCCGTTGAGAACCCTCGCCTCCAGCGTCTGAAAGAGAAGCTCTCGGCGTACATCTTCACTGCAGTGTGGCGTGCTGGTAAGGAGCTCTGCATCCCCGATGTCTTATCCCGCTCTCCTGTCAGCCGCCCTACTCCAGAAGACCATGTACTCGACGCCGACCTCGCTCTTTCCGTCAGGACTGTGGTCACTCTCCATGCCGTCCAATCCCTTCGTTCGGACCTGTCACCAGATGACGACAAGGCAATGGAGGACCTTCGAACAGCGGCCCGAGATGACCCTTCCTATGTCCGACTCGTCGAGTGTGTGAGGAATGGATTTCCTAGCAACCGCTACGATCTTCACAACACCCTGCTCCCGTATTGGAAACTCCGCGATGAACTCTACTGCGACGGAGACCTTGTTCTGTACGGAGCACGTGTAGTTGTCCCTGCTGCATCACGTCCCCACGCCTTGGCCCGCCTTCACGACAGTCACCGTGGAGCTGAGGCCACCAAACGACGTGCACGACAGACTGTGTTCTGGCCCGGCATCAACTCCGACATCTCCAATGTTGTCCGTGCGTGTGAGCCCTGCCAAGTATTACAACCCAGCCAGCAGCAGGAACCCTTCATGAGTGACGACAACCCCACCCGCCCCTTTGAGTCTGTGTCGGCCGACTTTTTCTGTGTGTCAGGAAAGTCCTTCCTCGTTATCGTCGACCGTCTCTCTGGTTGGCCGGTTGTCATCAAGTGCGGTAATGACACGACGTCTGCCGCCACCATCAGCAAGTTCCGCCACTACTTCCGTGACGTGGGCGTTCCTGTACGCCTGCGAACCGACGGAGGGCCTCAGTTCACAAGCCGGGACTTTGCTGCGTTCCTTGACCGATGGGGAGTCCGGCATGTGTTGTCATCGCCCCATTACCCGCAGTTCAACGGCCACGCTGAGGCTGCTGTCAAATCCCTGAAGCACCTCATCCTTAAGGTGGCCCCTTCTGGGAACATTGACTGCGAGGCCTTCGACAGGGGTCTTCTTGAACTCCGCAACACACCTAACTACACCGGACGCTCCCCTGCCCAGGTTTTGTATGGACGCCCCCTTCGTTCTTGTGTCCCTGCTCACCCTCAATCCTTCTCCAAGGAGTGGCAGGCCAAGACAGAGGATTGTGATCGCCGAGCCGCTGAACGTGTTCAGGACGTCGTCGCCCGCTACAATGACCACGCCCGTTCTCTCCCCAGGTTGAGTGTCGGCACCCAAGTCCGTGTTCAGAACCCGACCTCCCTACGTTGGGACAAAGTAGGCGTAGTTATGGGTCTCGGCAGGTCACGGGACTACCAGGTGCGGTTACCCAGTGGTCGTGTGTGGTGGAGGAACCGCCGTTTTCTCCGACCCGTAACAATGCCTTCTGCTGGCCCCACCACCAGTGTTGAGTCCCATACCCTTCCCAGTGATGAAGTCCCTCGACGCTCAGAACGGATCCAAAAGAAAAGGTCCGCTCAAGACTTCGCTATGAGCGTATAGGGGGGAGGGAGGTGTATGTATATTATGTATGCTGGATTATATATTATGTATGTATATTATGTATGTGCTCCATTTATGTAGCTAGCAGCGTGTGGCAATGTTATTACCATATCCCACATGCCTAATTAATGTGCCTGGCGACGTATGGAAGCTGCTAATGTATCACTTGCCATACGTCGCCTATAGCAGTTGACAAGGAGCCTAGCCAAGGGAGAGTGCTGCTTCCCTCTGTGTACATACTCTTATCCAGTAAACCGAACCTACAAAACTATACAGGTGTTTGTGTTCTCTCCTGTACATAGAACTTATTATTCAGAACCTAACACATGACACGTTCAGTTCCTGACCAGACTTTTTTCTCTGACTGCTCGCGCCCCCCTTGGAATTTTCTGGCGCCCCCCAGTTTAAGAACCAATGAGCTAACTTGTTGGCACAATGTCCTAAGACATACGGGCTGATGTCGTCAGGGCCAATTGCTTTTTTAGCATTAACTTTTCGAAGTAGACGTTTGACACCTTCCTGAGTTACCACCACTGTGGTTAGTTGTTCCTCACACTCTCGTTGTAGAAGTGGTGGGATTCTATTGGGTTCCGGGACAGTAATTTTAAGCTGAAGAGCTCTCTCTCCGGAGCTCTACCTTTTACTTGCTGTTGGTAGCTAAGGTTCCGTCTGTTTTGGTGAGAGGAGGAATTTACTTTTGTTGTCCAATCCCCTGCTTTTCTTTCACCAGCGCCCACCACATCTTGCAGCCCATCCACGCATCAGTCAGTTTGCGACGTGTATCGGCCTTCCACCTCGTTATGGCCCACTTACCAAGAGATAGGCGCACCTCATACACAATGTGGGAATTACCCTCAACATTACCAGTCATCTTAATTCTGTTGGTTGTAGCACTTGTGAGTAAGTTACCCCCCACTATTATAACTCTCTTTGACCTCCCCTTTTCACACCACAGTGACCCTGAGTTTTTGCTCTTCCTTATTCAGTAATCAATATCCGTACACTGATGCCGTTCCCTTTGATGTACTGGACAGTATGTGTTTCACCCCCTTCACCCATGGTGTCGACACACTCCCTCATATTGACCCCGATGCCTTTCTATAAAACTCACTGGGTTACACCGATCCCAATTGTAACTGTTACTTTCTTGACTCTCCCGAGTTTAGCTGTAGTCTTTTACTATCTCACTCCTTCTCTTTATTTAGCCATAACATCAACAGTATTACCCTTCAATTAGATATCTTTACAGATCAATGTATATCTTCTAGTGCCCACAAATTTAATGCACTTGATTTCTGTGAGACCAAACTCACGAGCGATATTGAACATACGCATACATTCCTAATTATAATATACACTGCGTCAATACGTCACGACACAGTGGTGATGTTGCACTACAGTATATGGTTGACATTACGTATAACACTTCTGAAAGAGATGATTTAAAGGTTCAGGAGGAATCTATAGAGAGTGTTTTCACTGAATTTCGTAACGACACACGAAATATCCTAGTAAGAGTAATGTACAGAAACCCCACACTAATGTAAGGAACTTGCTTGATAATTTTTTCGGAGCTTATCTCTATCATAAGTTCAGAGAGGAAACTTTCCTACAATCCAGAATATTTCAACCTTGATCTATTAAAATCAGAAACGGAAACCTCAGAAATAGACCTCCTTGCTACCTGTCATTTTAAGCTCGTCTTCAACGGAATAACCAAACCCAACAAGAGTAACGGCCACTTCTGCCACTGTGATTGATCATATCTGGACTAACAACATTCCTAGCAATCTTACAAATGGAATTATTTATAATAATATCTCGGATCTCTTCCCATTTTTTGCCATGTATTAATCAGTCACAAGACCTGAAAGGTCTCGTAGAGCCTCAATACAATACAGAGACTACTGCGCCGACAACATGCTCCTGTTTGAAAACAACTTAATGAATGCTGAGTGGGATCTTTTCTAGGCCTCCGACAACCCTAAAGTAAACTGCTGCAACCTGTCTTTCATCTTTAATGCTTGCTTTGATAAAGGCTTCCCCCTCAAGATTGAATTAGTAAGAACTGTATCTACCTCCAAACTGTATATTACAAGTGGAATCACGACAATGTTAAAACAAAAACACAAATTCTAAAGAAAATTTGCAAAAAGACCCGAAACTTTTGGCGATGCTTACCGAAGTATCAGAAAGAGAGTAACTCAAGCAATTAGAAATGCTATCATGCAAATAAGCTCCAGTCAGCATTAGGCAACAGTAAGAAAACCTGGAATATCATCAATTCTATTCAGAACAGGAACACTCAACCTTTGGCCCCTCACTCAGCTTTTATGATAAAAGATTCAGTTGTAACGGAACCCTCCCCCATTACCAACCACTTCAATGACTATTTTATCAATGTTGGCAAAAATCTTGCAGAGAATATCCCTAATTACCATGAGGAATTTAGAACCTTCCTTCAAAACAGACAGCAAAATGATTTGTTCTTATCTTATGTCACAGAAGATGAATTATTGACCCTCATAAAAAATTCCAAAGATGCAGCAGCATGCGACGACAATATACCAATGAGCATCATTAAGAAAGTAGCCAACTTATTACTACCTGTGTCATGGGCTGCGTTGGGCCTCCCGCACAACCCATCCCAAATGTTTGTTTACGGTAGAGATAAGGTAACCGGCCAGCCATGACTGGGACATGTAGGGGGGGGGGGGGGGGAAGGCCAGTGAGACAGTGGTGTACTGTTCATCACTTCACGCCTCAAAAAAACCAATTTAGCCAGTGGGCTTTAGACCTTGAGTTAGAGAAGACCTCCTGCTCCGCGGACGTAAGATCAGGGGCCATACAGTCCTACCAGTGCTACGGGTCTGTGTGTGCAAATCCCCGAGATTTTTGTTAAGTCCAGCGACAAGTTAACACATCCTGTAAAGGAAGTGATCAATGGTGAGGGCCTGTTTGCTACAAGAGCACTCCAGGCCGGCCTAATAGATCTAAACGATTAATTCACCAGGTTGACAAACTCTCCCTTATAATTTACGGTACTGTGGCGTGAATGTGAGTGACTGACCTATCCATGCAAATTATAAGTCCAGTGTATGGAATTGTGCCAAATAAACGTAAGTTCAATCATCTGCCCGTATCTGTGATCCCTCTATTATTATTATTACCAAGGGTAATGACTGATTGGTTATGACAAAGTATAACCAATAACTTAGATGGATGTTGGAAGTTAGTGGAATTCATTAAATCATCATTTATCAATTACATAACGCATTGAATGCCGGAAGCAGAGCAAAATTCTACGTAGTGATACACCATAATCTCTTGGGTGAGTAACCAGTGTGAAGGTATCCGAGTTCTACGGTAAGAAAGACACTTTCCTGCATTTAAAACGTAACAATTGGCGCCCGAACAGGGACCCAGACCGTGGATGATTGCACAATTGTATCGCCCACACCTACACCATGTCAGCTCGTGCAGTGGCTTTTGAGGAAGCACGTGCCCTCGGGGTGGAGGGGGCTGAGGCGGTTGCATACATGGAGAAGGCTGAGGAGAGAGAAGACAAGGCTGCGGAGAGAGAAGACAAGCGACGCGAGCACGAAGAACTCTTAGCCCAGCTAGACTTTCAGAAGGAAGAAAAGAAGCTGGAACGTGAAGAGAGACAAAGGGAACGGGCGTTCAAACTGGCCTTAGCGGAAAGGAACCAAAATTATCCCACTCACAACGTCACTTATAGGAAATTTCCCCAGATGCCCACCTTTAAGGAGGGCGAATCCATGGAAATGTACATTTCCCGGTTTGAGCATCTCACAGAAGCCTACGAGCTTGATGACAGCATTAAGGAATTTGAGTTCCTGAGCCTATTTGATGGGAAAGCTTTAGGGATTCTTCGACGACTAGAGCGTCCTGAAAATAAATTCCCTGACATGAAGTCTGCACTGCTGCGTGCATATGGGCTGACTACTGAGCAGGCCAGGCATCAGTTCAACAGGGCAATGTTGGAAGAAAATGAAACGGCTGCACAGTTCCGGAATCGTTTAAGGGACTATGTGGCTCAGTGGATGAGTAAGGATGAAACCCCCAAGTCCGTGGAAGGGGTTATAGACTTAATGGTGCGCACGCAGTTTGAAAGGTCTTGTCCCCCTGAACTTGTGGCTCAAATCAGGGCTAATGGAGTTAAGACGTCGAAGGAGGAAATGGCAAGAAAATCAGACGCTCATTTCAGCGCTTTCGGGTACCACACTCGGAGGCGGTGGTCGAACAGGGAGTTGGCAGGTAACCAACAAAGTCAACAACCTCTACAGAAACAGCCACCGAACCCACCCAGGCAACAAGGAAATAACCAGCAACCACAACCGCAAAGACAGCAACAGAAACAGCAGCAGAAGCAGTACCAAGGCCCCCCGAAGTATCAGGACAGTTGGCGCCCGGGCAACAATCCACGATGGAACCGGCGGCAGGAAGCCGCCGTGGCTCAATTCGTAGGCCAAGGTGCCAGCAATAATAATCCACAAAGAGACCAGCATCAGGAAGCCTCCGGTGTTCAAACTGTGGGCGGGGAGTGGCCTGACCTTCCAGCAGGGCCGATCGTCATGCAACCTGAAGCAGGGGCTCATACCGAATCAAGTCTACCCCAACACCCCTACTGACTAACTGCCGCCTCCAACCTCTCCTCGAGGGGTCACCCCACCTTTCTTGTTAAACCTGGATACGTTGGAGGAGTTCCAGCGACTGTCATGCGAGATAGTGGGGCATCGGGCTGTATTGTCAGGAAGGAATTGGTGGGGCAACATCAATACACCGGAGCACAAGTAAGTGTTAAATTAGCCAATAGTTACATTCAAACGGTTCCAGTGGCCAAGATTGAGGTGGACACCCCCTTCTTCTCAGGTTGGGTCACTGCAGCAGTCATGAGGGAACCTATATACGATCTCATCATTGGGAATATCAAGGGAGCAAGAAACAGTTGTGCAGTGGATGCTGCAACCCAAACTGATGCTGCCGCTTTGACCCAAGTTAATGCTGCTGCAGTCACTCAGGGTATGGCCCAAACAAAACCTCGAGTCACCCCATTGGCTATTGCCACATTGTCTGATCTCATCAATAGTCAGGATGTCGTCCAAGAGCAAGAGGATGACAGCACGCTCACTTCGGTACACAAGAGTTTGATAGTTGGGACCATCAAGGAGACATTTGGGAATCGAACGAGGTTCGTAAAGAAGAGGAACCGTCTCTACCGAGAGACTGTGACGTCTCTGGGTGAAACACGACTGCAGTTCGTGGTTCCTTCCAAGTACCGCCTGGCTGTGTTCAAGCTAGGTCATTGCACTGCTCTTGGCGGTCATATGGGTAAAAAGAAGACCTTTGACCGCATCAGTGCAGCGTTCTTCTGGCCAAGGATGGGCCAGGAGATCACCAGGCTAGTCCGCTCTTGTGATGTGTGCCAGAAAACCAGTGATCGAGGGCGAGTTCTGCCTGCACCACTACGGCCCCTCCCACTGATCTCTGAACCCTTTGAGAGGGTGGCCGTGGACATTGTAGGGCCGATAAACCCAAAGGCGAGCGATGGGGCAAAGTATATTCTCACCTTGGTGGACTTTAGCACGAGGTGGCCCGAGGCTCTGCCCTTGAGGAACATTGAGGCCACGACTGTTGCAGAAGCCATGTTGGAAATCTTCTGTCGGGTTGGTATTCCCAAACAAGTCCTCAGTGACAGGGGTGCCCAGTTTGCTTCTGCCATGATGGAGGAGTTGATGCGGTTGTTATCGGTAAAGGGGCTAAAGACAACACCCTATCACCCGATGTGCAACGGACTCTGTGAGAGGTTTAATGGGATGCTGAAGAAAATGCTCAGGAGGTTGGCAGCCGAACAACCTAAGGAGTGGCCACGCTACATTGCCCCACTTCTGTTCGCGTACCGGGAGGCGCCACAGAGCTCGCTCAAGGTGTCTCCCTTCGAGCTTATGTACGGCAGGTCCGTCCGGGGACCACTACAGGTTCTTCGGGAACTGTGGGATGATGAGGAATCAGATCCGGAAGTCAAGACCACTTATACATATGTCATTGACTTAGCTGATCGTCTCCAAGAAACCTGTCAACTGGCAAAGCAAGAGCTGATAAAGGCTCAAGAGGTCCAGAAGACTTACTATGACAAAAAGGTCAAGCTTCGTTGTTTCAAGCCAGGTCATCAGTTGCCTACGATGCGCAATAAGTTACTGGCTCAGTGGAAAGGTCCATTCGACATTGCAGAGCGTGTCTCGGATCTGACTTACATCGTCCAGGTGGGATCTCGACGAAAGAAGTTCCACATCAACATGCTGAAGAAGTACTTCCAGTCACCGATCGGGGGTACAGTCTCCACTGAGGAAGACAGGGACGAGCCTTCCCAGTGTGATTCAGGGGTAACTTGTGCTGCCACAGTAATCTCTGACAGTGATGAGGAGGATGGGCCTGTCACTGCACGCTCCCGCCAGAGTGAGACTTTCACGGACGTTGAGGTGAACGGAAATCTACCAGCAGAGGAACGAGATGCCATTGGCTCTCTGTTGCATCGCTACAAGGACATCTTCTCTGATAAGCCAGGAGTTGCCCGGGTCGACTGTCACACTATTGAACTGACCAGCCCTACACCTGTTCGGGTAAAGCCCTATCCTATACCTATGCGACTACTGGACACTGTCAAACAAGAAATTGAGGAAATGGAAGCAGTAGGAATCATCGAGAAATCATCGTCTCCATACTGTAGTCCTATGGTAGTCGTCTGAAAAAAGGATGGGGGTGTCAGGATCTGTGGGGATTATAGGAGAGTAAATGCCATTACCCAGGTGGATGCTGTACCTATGTGTGATCAGAAAACTATTTTTTCAAGAATAGCTGGTTCCAAGTTATTTACCAAACTTGATCTGACCAAGGGGTTCTTCCAAATCCCACTGGACCCGAAGAGTCGGCAGATCACAGCCTTTGGTACGCCAGGGGGTCTCTATCAGTACATAGTCCTTCCCTTTGGTCTCACAAACTCCCCTGCCATCTTCAACCGTGTCATGGGGCCAGTCCTAAACGGCATCAAGGGAGTTGAGGCATTTGTGGACGATGTGTTAATCCATTCAGCAACATTTGAGGAACACCTGTAACTCTTAGAGGAGGTGTTCCGGAGGTTCCAACAAAAAAACATGACCGTGAAACCAAGCAAGTGCAAAATCGGTCAGGCTGCAGTACAGTTCCTCGGGCACACTGTCGGCGGAGGACGCTGCACCTGTCAGAATGAGAAGATCAAAAAAGTCAAAGATGCACCACGGCCCACTACAAAAAAACAAGTGAGGTCATTTCTGGGCCTCGTAGGGTACTACCGGAACTTCATCCCAAACTTTGCCGTGGTGGCTCTCCCTTTATCCGACCTGCTCAAGAAACATGCATCTAACAAGGTGCAATGGGGACCTGAACAAGAGGATTCTTTCAGTGCCCTCAAGAACCTGCTATGCAAGCAACCCATCCTTCAACTGGTGAGGAAGGAAGAGCCTTTCATCCTCGGGACCGATGCTTCACAGGATGGGGTTGGCGCAGTGCTACTACAAGAGGCAGACGGCGAGGTTTTTCCAGTTGCGTATCACAGTCGGAAGTTGAAACCTTCAGAGAGGAATTACAGCACGGTCGAGAAGGAACTTCTGGCAGTGGTGGAAGGCATCAAGAAGTACTACTACTATCTCTACGGAGGTGAGTTTGTGTTGGAGACAGACCACATGCCGCTCACCAGTCTCCGACCATCTAAGAATGCAAATGCTCGTCTGATGCGGTGGGCACTGTATCTCCAGCAGTTCAACTTCGTCCTCCGGTACATCAAGGGCAGCCTAAATGTGGGGCTGACCTCCTATCTCGACTTGTGGGGGAACCAGAGCAACTGATTGAGAGGTCACCTTCCCAAATGAGTGTGGAGTTGGTCTAGACTCCAGTCGACTCGAGCCTCCAAGCGTCTGGCGGCTCGTCATATGTTATGTATAATTTTCTCACACCTTTCTACACTTGAGAACATAACACAACACCTGTGCCACCTAAACAATGTCTACATACCCTACACCACACAACACGTTGCTCTAATGTAAATGTAGCGTGCTTACGCTTAGCATGAACTATTGCTCGGATATTGTCACCCTCGCCGCGGAGTTTTCCTCCAGCCAGAAAAAAACAAAGTAAATGTTGAGGTTTTCCCTCAGTGGCGATTGGCGACTTCATTCCGTTGCAGTGTTAGTGTTACACACACACCACAGTGTGAATGTCGAATTGGGTGTCTGGGCTAGGCATTCTCTTGATTGTATACAGGTGGTGAAAATTTATTCTCCAAGAGAAAAATTTTTCTTAGTAGGGGCGATTGTCATGGGTTGCGTTGGGCCTCCCGCACAACCCATCCCAAATGTTTGTTTACGGTAGAGATAAGGTAACCGGCCAGCCATGACTGGGACATGTAGGGGGGGGGGGGGGGCATGCCAGTGAGACAGTGGTGTACTGTTCATCACTTCACGCCTCAAAAAAAACAATTTAGCCAGTGGGCTTTAGACCTTGGGTTAGAGAAGACCTCCTGCTCCGCCATACAGTCCTACCAGTGCTACGGGTCTGTGTGTGCAAATCCCCGAGATTTTTGTTAAGTCCAGCGACAAGTTAACACATCCTGTAAAGGAAGTGATCAATGGTAAGGGCCTGTTTGCTACAAGAGCACTCCAGGCCGGCCTAATAGATCTAAACGATTAATTCACCAGGTTGACAAACTCTCCCTTATAACTTACGGTACTGTGGCGTGAATGTGAGTGACTGATCTATCCATGCAAATTATAAGTCCAGTGTATGGAATTGTGCCAAATAAACGTAAGTTCAATCATCTGCCCGTATCTGTGACCCCTCTATTACTATTATTACCAAGGGTAATGACTGATTGGTTATGACAAAGTATAACCAATAACTTAGATGGATGTTGGAAGTTAGTGGAATTCATTAAATCATCATTTATCAAGTACATAACGCATTGAATGCCGGAAGCAGAGCAAAATTCTACGTAGTGATACACCATAATCTCTTGGGTGAGTAACCAGTGTGAAGGTATCCGAGTTCTACGGTAAAAAAGACACTTTCCTGCATTTAAAACGTAACAACCTGTTCTCCTACACATTTGTAGCTCCTGAGGATAAAGGTCTTTTCAAGAATTACTGCCCCATATCAGTTCTCCAAGCTTTAAGTAATACACTGGAGAAGCTAGCATGTAGTAGATCAAATTCCTTCTGCAGTGTTAATAACATCCTTACAGACTCTCAGTTTGGATTTAGAGTCGGTATATTCCTGGGCCTCTCTAAAGCCTTTGATACCGTCGACCATACTATCCTTCTTTCAAAGCTTGAATATTATGGCGTTAGGAGCTTATCCCACAATTGGTTTACCTCATATGTGTCTAATAGGAAGCAGTATGTCTGCTATAATAATCATCAATCTGACTCCTTACCACTTTCGTATGGCGTCCCACAAGGCTCCATTCTCGGTCCCGCACTGTTCTTGTTGTACATAAACGATATAGCCTATTCCACCATACTCATAAAATAAAACTTATTTGCAGACGATATTAACCTTCATACCAGCAACTCGGGCCTCCATTCCTTGATGAGAACTAGGAACACTGAATTGACTAAAGTCATGACCTGGGTAATTCATAATAAACTGACCTTAAACCTCGAGAAAACCCACTACACAATCTTACCCCCAGATTTGGACCCCTTGTACCTTGGTAATACAGTCCTCAAACGCTAACAAAATGCTAAATTCCATGGAGTTATTGTTGATGAGAAACTTAGCTGGAGAAACCATATACACAGTAAAGTCAATAAACAGTGCAGTATCATGTATCATACTCTTCAGTCACTCACTCTTACAGCAATGAAAGAAACTATTGTGAGCTTGTTTACCAACACTTGATACACTGTCACACACTATGGGGGGGGGGGCCTCTGGCTCTTCAAAACACAACCCCTGATTACTGCACAGAAGGGAGTTGTACGGTCAATGACCTACTTGAAGAAAAAAAAATCTCTAAATAACAATTTGCTTAATTGACAATGTTAGAATTCGAGGGTATTAACACCTTTTGCTGTACTTTATTTGTTTATAAATCTGTCAATCACTTGCTTGACAATAATTATTTCCAGTTCTGGAATAATCAGAGATACAACTTAAGGCACCCAGAGCTACTAAGACCACCCCCCATGCGCTCCTCTCAGTCTCAGACTTCCATAAAATATCATGGTGTGAAGATGTGGAACAACTTACCCCCACCCATCCCAGCAAAGACTACGCCCCCTTCCTTTAAATCATTTCTTAAGAAATATCTATTGTCTAAGTACTAATATTTTTTGTAATACCTACTTTATATTTCTGCTTTTATTGTACCACAAAAACAGTTTTATCAGAAATTGTCAAGTAGATAGATAGAAATTACCATTGCAATAAATATATTTGCCAACTAGACATGCTACTGACAACTCTGTTCTCTTGTTCCACCTTAATAAAACCCATGTTGTGCTACTTCCCTCCCATATCATATTTATGTATATCAACTCTACTTTAAAGTATGTTTCTACTTATAATATAAATGTTAAACTAAAAAATAAAAAAAAATAAAAAAAAATATTGAATGGGTAACCGTGGTAATATTCTGATATGTTCTTGCTACCACCATACTTTGTGTACTATTCCAGATGATACTAAATGTTACTTAATACTTCCTTAAGATAAATATACAGTATATATCAGGTGCCTTCAATATTAATATCAATACTGAATTCATCATAAATTGTATTCACTGACATACAGTTGAAATAGGGAAACATGTGTTGCGACCCTCCTTCACCGCTTTCCCATCTTCCACCACTGGTTACCAGCGGCCAAGGTCGTATGTACAGAAGCAGTAGATATCTCACAAATGTTGTCGAATTGCCGCTGGCTGTCCCGCCAGTCTCCGGCAATTTCCCGACAATCGGTATCAGTTTACAGACAAACAACAGGCAGGTAGATTTCCACCAGGTCACAGAAACACATTTATGCACTGTAGTCCCTTTAATAGTCACTAATTCTTCACGACACTGTTCACTGTCTTACAGCTGGACCTCTCACTTCGAATATATAGCCACTACACTACCAGTGTTCAATTCCTTAGTCTGGTCACTTTATGTTGATCACAACAATTCCACAATACTTGCACAACAATTATCTTCAGTTGTTCTACTAGACTTGTTGTCCCTTACACTCTGAGAAGAAACCGTTGACTGACTTCCTAGGCAGCTCCCGAGTTTTTTTATACTTCTAGTCATACACCTAGAGCATTCTAGCGGCATCCAGATGCTGCTACACGTCGGGACGAGAACACCTGGAGAGTTGTAGGATGAGCTAGGCTTACAATAATAAGTAAATCATAACAATATGATGCAAAACATTCTAGAATAATCTTACTTGAGTAATACATCAATATATACAAGAAAATCTCCCTAAATTTGCCCAAATAACTGCTGCTTGGGACAGAAAATAATCAAAACACCTACGTTACAAACATTATAATACCAAATTATGCCTCGGCATAACACATGTTTTAACCTATCACAATCCCTGTTATAAATGGACGAATTCATTCATAAAATTTCACACCTCACTACAAATGGGTTGTCAAGTACAACCAGCCAGACAATGTGGGTGTATCAGGTTCATTCGTCCATAACTGTATTTGTTACATGATAACATTTACATGGCATGGCCAGCCTTTTATTTGGCTTCAAATTAACACAAAGAGTAGTTCAAGGTTCAGTGAGGGCAGGAAGTGAAAGTGAATACAAAACAAAGTTCATAGATATATGAAAACCCAAATTGAATAATTATTAAAAAGTAGTTGAACATAGTATATACAGGAATGCAGTACTAGATGCTGATTTCTACATTAAACCAAATTGATTAATAATTACGTAATAAAGTAAACATTTCAACATACACACATACTGTAAGATTATAGGTGAGTACAATGCAAGGGGAAAAAATCCAATATATGTGTAAAAATCAGTGTGCCACCAAGTCGGATGTAACACGAAAATTATGGAGAATTGATACGCTAGTATCGTTTAAGTATGACAACGAGGTTATATTGGCCTCATCCAAAATAGAAATTATGAATAAGTGGTTAAGGGATCTGACTTTACAACAGCAAAAAAAGTGACGCAACAGGAGAAGTAGGGCAAGTAACAGTAGCAAGTAATTTCTGATTAACAATATTGTAATTCTGTAATTCGTAATCTGAACAAGAAATACAGTAGAGTCTGAAACAAGAATAAACTGACACTTGCGTATATAGAATAATTCCGAACAATGGCCGTTTCAAACTAAATCAGGGAATACTGGTGACCCTGGAGCAGGAGTGAATTGACAAAGACGAGTAAATTTAGTTTTTCTTCCAAACAGCAAAACGATGCAAAACAAACCACAGAACATTCATCCACAAACGAAAAATCTAAATTACTGCCACGGTCCTTTACATGATCAACAACAGAACAATCCTCTGAAAAAAAGAGAAGCATAAGAGATAGCAGTAGTTGAATGAGAACGTATCATATGGTGATAGGGTGTGTCATAGGAGGGAAGATCAGCTAAAACTAATGGCCCATCACTTTTTTGGTAGATTTTAGTGTATATAAACAGAAAATAATTTCAGTTTCAATATTTTGCAACCTTTTGCTAGGTAAATTTTAGCGTGAAATTTATCGAAAATCTAACGTACAGCTGCATTAGTGCATTACAATTAAATAGTGAACATTGCTTTCTGACTTCATTCTTTAACAACCCAACTAACAATATTTTTTTCTGTTTCAGATTCTGATGCATTTATAAGTTGATAATATTTGCGATGGCTGCTTGTGTCAGGACGAGGAACCAAAAATCCAGCCATCTCAGTCACTATCTTGGGTCTGGGAGAGAGCTCCTGAAGGCGGAGTTGCCTACATTGAGAGATGCTTTGAGATACGGTGTTTTAATCAGGCAAATCATTGAAAAGAACCAAAGAACTTACACAAACAAAGAAATTGCCAGTGATATGACCAAAGCTGTCTTGGCACAGTCTGGACTGCGTAATCCAGGTGTGGTCTCACAAGAGCAAGATACAGTTTTAGGATGACCTCGCTAGTCTTGTAACTAACACTCCTTTGTATGAACCCAAGTACTTTATTAGCCTTGTTACGAGCAAAAACACATTGTTTACTTGGCTTAAGGTTCCTACTTATCATTACTCCTAAATCTCTCTCGCAGTCGGATTTCTCTATGGCATCGTTGTTCATCTGGTATCTGGTTTCCCTGTTTACATTTCCTATACTGAGTATTTTACATTTGTCGATGTTGAATTTCATCTGCCATTTTTCAGACCATTCGAAAAATTTGTTTAGATCCTCCTGTAGTTTTGCCGAGTCCTCGTCAGATTTGATAACACGTCCTATTTTAGTATCATCAGCAAATTTACTTACGTTGCTGTCTATGCCGATATCTATGTCGTTTATGTATATAATAAACAATAATGGTCCAAGTACTGAGCCAGAACAGGTCTGGACTTAGCATATATGGGTGTAACATCTTTGTCAATGGTGATATGAGCTTCATAACCCTTTATACCATCCTGTCCCTTCACAAATAAAATCTTGTAATTTTCAAGCAATTTCTCAAGACCTGGAACATTGTTACACATTCTAACACTAAATATCTCCTTCCAGTCCATCTCCAGTTCACACAACCAGTTCTTACCTAACAAAGTAGGTCTATTCACATAACTAGCTACAATTAATGGCAACTTTAAATTCAGATTTTTGTACTTTACCTCACACTCTAATTTTCCTTGTGTTCAAAATCTCTCCAGTATAAGTTCTCAACTTGACACCTGAGTCTTCTAAAGGTACATGCGCAAATAGCTTCTCATATATATCTCTACTCATTATGGAAAAATCAGCTGCAGTATCCACTTCCATGGTTACAGTTGTGTCATTAATGCACAAGTCCACATTATACCTATGTTTAACTTTCTCTTCATGACTGGTGTAAATAGTAAACACATGGGCACTTTCATCATTATCAGGTTCAAAATTACTAAGACACTCATGAATACTGTTTTGCATTTCCTTTTCATCACCTTCAATGTCATATACTATACCTTTATCACTTCTGGCAGGGACTGCAATTTCTTTCTCACAGGCAGGAGCATTATGTCCAATACGCTGACAATTGTAACATCTTCAATTTTTGAACTTACACTGAAAGCTTTCATGTTTCCCTAGGCATCTCTTACATTTCAAATCAACATGTGTTCCATGTTTTGTGGCATAATTCTTCCTTTTAGCTACAGTTACTTTACACTCTGAGCCACTACTGGCATTGGGAACAAATTCTCTGGTGTTTTTCTCTGCTAATTCCATGCTTGTAGCTATCTGACATGCTTTTACAAAAGTAAAGTTAGTGGTGTTCATTAACTTATTCTGTATTTTTTTTCATAATTCAAACCTATCACAAACCTGTCTCTTAGAGCTCGGTTCATGGATAACTTCTTCAAAGCTACTATATAATCACTTACTGATTCATCTTTCCCTCTCTCACAGTACACTCTGGCTAACGCTCAGTTCAAGCCTCCAGTCATAACAAGTCAGAAGAAGATTAGTGAGAGACTGCTAGCCAGTTGGGAAAAGGCAAGAGATATCTCTCTTGGGAGAGGAAAACTTGCAGTTAAGGACAGCTTTGCCAAGCAACTGGACCAGTTATTTGACATAATTACTTGCAAGTGCCCAATTGTTCTCTGTCCTGAGTTTGGATGGGATCGTGACTGTAAATCCGAGGCCCACATCTCCTGTATTTGCAAGCGTGAACTGAAGATTCCTGTGATCGAACTGGCATTTGTCAAAGCACAGAGAGAGAAGACTGGCAGTATAGGGGCTCTCATGATTTCTAGCCAAGATATTCCGGAGTCCAAGAGACAGGAAGCTGCCACAGAGAGACAGAAGAGGAGAAGAGTTGCCGAGGAAAAGAGACTTGAGAAGACCCAGGGTGAGGTAAAAAAGGCCGATGATTGGAGTCAACCTGATTCAGAGTTTAATGACTTCCCCATGGCTGATCCGAGTGCTGACCAGGAGAATGGTGACTTTGTCCCTAACCCAGAAAATAATGATCCCAAACCTTCCAGGATAACATTCGAAATAGGAAAGATATCCCGAGCATAGCTCTGGCTAGCATGCGACACCACACTGGTCTCAGAGAAACTGCAGAGATAGCAACAGCTGCCTGGATTGACGGTGGTTTGATAACACCTGATGATGTTCACCTGGTGATAGATCATAACAAAGTAAGGAGAGCTCAGGAGAAACTTGTCAGTAACCTAGAAGAGGAGTTTGATAAGGGGATAAGAGAAAATGGAATCAATTGTTTGTTCTTTGATGGGAGAAGGGATGACACTAAAGTGTTCATGAAAGTTGGAGATTCTGACAAGTTGTTCCCTGCCATGGTGAAGGAGGAACACTACTCCTGCTGCAGTGAACCAGGAGGGAAGTATTTGTGGCATTTCACTCCAGAGAAAGATGACATCAGGAAACCAGCTGAGATAGTGGCAGATAACATTGTGAACTGGCTCAGAGAGAGGAACGTAGACCAGACCCTGCAGGCCATTGGAGGGGACAGCACCAACACGAACACAGGGTGGCAAGGGGGGGTCATACAGTGGATAGAGCGGAAGATTGGGAGGAAGCTGGTCTGGATTGTTTGTGACCTCCACACCAACGAGTTGCCACTCAGACATCTGATCCAGGAGCTGGATGGCAAGACTCTTTCAAACAACAGATGGTCTGGTCCTCTTGGCAAGATGCTGGACTCTGCCACTGAGTTAGAAATAAATCCGAGCTTTGAAAAAATCACAGTTGGCCCTCCACTTGTTGAGCTTGCACATACTGTCATTGACGATATGAGTACTGACCAGTACTATGGTTACATGATTTGCAGTGCCATCAAAACTGGGGTCATGCCTGATTGACTTGCTTACCTGCAGATAGGTCCAGTCTCACATTCTAGGTGGCTCACAATGGCTCTCAGGTTCTGCAGAATTTGGGTCGCTCATCATAAACTGAAAGGGAACCAGCTTCACAACCTGAGACTTATTGTCCAATTCATCGTGAGTGTCTACTTGCCAAATTGATTCAACACCAAGGTCAAGTCATCGTTCTCCGAAGGTCCGAGGCATGTTCTCTTCCAGCTTTAGCTCCTGAGGAGTCAGCCAAGGAAGGTTGTTCAGATTGTGGAGCAGACTGTGAGGAGATCTTCCTGGTATGCTCATCCCGAGGCAGTTCTGCAGACAATGCTCTGCAGTAAGGATGAGGAGGAGAGAAGAGTGGCAGTCAAAATGATCTTGGATATGAGACTTATGAGAGGATCTGGGCATGACGAATCAGTTGGTGACGATTCCTTCAGGGTCAGGAAGACTCCTGAAGTCAATCTAGGTGCCAAGACCCTCACTGATCTCATAGATCTGGATAAAATCCAGGCTGGCAGTGAGCCCCCTCTTACCTGCAACCTCACCAATGTTCAAGTCAGAGCTTTCCTGGACAACCCCATGCATGTCCCTGCCTGGCCCTCGCACACCCAGAGTATAGAGCGTTGTGTACAGCAAGTGAGCGAGGCCAGCAGTCACGTGTACAGCCAGGAGAGGAGGGAAGGCTACATCCGAGCTCAGGTGGTCAGCAGGGAGGTGATGAGTAGAAACAGAAGCAAGAAAGACATGTTCTCTATGGTGTGCAGCAACACCGGGTCGTAGTAGTAAAACCGGTTTTTTGTATTTGATGATTTTGTTTTCTAAAGGAATATTAAATTTAATAAATGTGTCAAGATCATTCGTTTCACTATTCTGGATCATTTTCATCCTAATAAATTAACCTGATACATTTACTTTACTTTAAATAAGCTATTTAGTGGTGTTGGGAAAAGGGTGGGAATACTGAATTTTCATAAGATTTCAAGTTGAAATTTACCTAGCAAAAAATGAAAACTTTTCAAATCTGAAGATATCACATGATTCTGCACATAGAACTGCATCATTAATACCATGGGCCGATTTTTCAAACTCAAACAAAAAAAATTCGCCTCCGTATGACACACCCTAATATGGTGATAAACATTCATCTGTAGGTGGGTTATCAGATGGATTAATTGAGAGTGATGAAGGAGAATGGTACTGATCACGAACACTAGGGGGGACTGTATAATGAGGAACTGTCTTCAAATGATCAGCATGAACTATCTTACTCTTAATCTCAATTACGTCCATATTCAGAACATCATATTTACTTACTCTGATATGAGTGAGGACAGGAAATGGACCCGTGAACTTTGCATCAAATTTTAATGAACGACCTTATCTTCGACAAAAACAATCTCCTTTTCTTAATTTTCTCATGTGACACAATCATATGGTGTTGCTTCAGCATCGCTTCCTTTGATAATTCTAAGTCCTTCTTTACCCTCTGATTAATTTTTTGAAGGTCAGATAGTCAAGTTTGTTCGTTATCGTCATAATTAAAAATTGGTTGATGATTGTGTGACAACAATTCAGAGGTATCACAACCCTGCGTCTCTCCCAAACTAACCCCAAAAGACATAGAGCTGGACAACAGAGATATAATGATAATGCTAGCTTCAAGTCGGGTAGACTTCAAGAAATCCTCTTTAGGTATTTCCAAATACTCAGTCATTGCTGAAAAATATAATCCTGGGCAAAAAGGACCAATAGAAATACCTAGGTAAATCTACCTTATTTACATATATTTATAAATAAAATGTGCAAGACATATTATAAATGCATTTTCTACCTAATTAGACTCCCACCTAACATTCCCTAGGAAAGGAAACACCAACCTTGGGCCACATGGTGTGGCCAAAAGGGAGGAGAGGAGAGAGAAGGGCAGACTAGCTATCCCCATCTAATCCAAAGACAAGGCAAGGCAGAAGGAGAGGCAGAGACTATTGTCCTCAAGTAAGGCTGGGTCAGCAGAGGTGGCTGACCCAGCCGGCTCAGTAAGCTCTGCCCATCTGCGCATGCGCAGATGAACGTCATTTAATTTACATAGCTTACATTAACTACTACAAAGTTAGAGACAAGGTTTTAAATGGGAGAAGGTTAGGAATATTTATGGGAACCAATGGGTCTATAATACGAGCTGGTAACTCAGTGGCTGTACGTACTCCCCTTGTATATCCACGATTTCAACAAAAATGATAATGCCTTCCCAAATACGAGAAATTGGTGATATTATTATCTTTTCGGTCATCCAGCGAATTTTAGGATTTTAAATTGATCGTTATTTACTGTACCAGTTAGGTTAGGTTAGGTTAACATTTCGATGTAGAACATTAAAAATGCAAAAGACTATATTTTTTTCTATGAATTTCTCCCCAAAAAGTATCTCAGTTTTAGAATCACCATAAAAATCTACATTAGAAAAAAAAATGAGCAGTGTATATGAAACAGAAAACATCCGAGTTGCCATCGGATTTTAATTATTATTATTTTTTTTAAACAGACAAAATTACCCACAATATGTAGGTGTTGGAAAATTCTAGTATTACCCCTCATAGAGAAAGATGTTGCAGAATTCGTAAGGTCAACTAGCACAATATTAATACCTTTATTCTCACTTACAGGCGTTGATCCAACTGACTATCCACCTTTCACCTAAACTGAAGAAATAATTCTTGGTGTCATGGATGATGTGAACTTTATCCAGTTACTGGGGAGATTCTGGAAATTACTACCTAACCTAACCTTGGAATTAGTTCCCAGACCTGGAACAGAAAAATTTGGAGACTTTTCGTAATTTCCCTAAATCATTAATTATTTAATCCTCGAAATTTGCTCACAGACCATGAAAAATGGAAAGAGTTTCTGGAATTTTCAGACAATGCACCCCTGAGAAACCCAAGCCAATTTGAATCCCGGTCCTTAGAGAGTTCCGGCTAACGGAGATGGACGTAAGTTAAGTTTCCAAGATCCCAGACTCTAATGCACTTAAATTGCTTTGTACAGTCTCTTTCAAGATTCTTCAAACACTGCTGGAGACAGCTGGCAACTCAAGGTCGTTATTTTACTATAGTACATAGTAAAAATTATGAATACCAGAAAAAATGATCAGTGATTGGTTACTTAGTTCCCTGTTGCTTCATTTACTGGTTGGGCTTTGTTGTTTTGTATTATATTATACTACGTACAATAGTAAACAAACGGCCTTGAGTTGCTAGCTGTCTCCAGCAGTGTTCGAAGAATCTTGAATGAGACTACATTTGGTCTTTCCTCAGGCAACTAACTTAAGTTTGCTAGCAGAAAGTTAATAGCATCAGCAGAGACTTAAGATACTGTAAATAATTTTTTTTAGTGTATTTGTTGACATGTTCTGTTTTTCTTTTATTGTCATTGAGAGGAATGTAATATTGAGCTTATTTTTAAATTTATTTTTTCTTCTATTCCTTAGATTTTGTAAATTCACTCTTGATTCATTTCTATGTAGTGAGTTGTCACCATGTTTTGTAATTATGTTATATAAAATTTAATTTCATATATAACCAAATTGGCAATCTGTTTCATTTCCCACCAGTTTAGAATGAATATATACTGTAGATATAAAAAGGAATAATTATTCCTTTTTATAATCATTATAATCATTATAATCATTTTATAATCATTATAATCATTTAACCATATCCTTGTATTAGCCCCTGTCTTATAGGCAGAAGTATTTATATAAATGGGTTAATTACATTAGACTTATATACTCTATCAACCCCTGTAACATCCCACTAGGTATGAGGTAGCATGTTCAGAGCACGTTATTAGGTTTGCCCACGGGAAGTCACGTTACTTGGTGCTGAGTTAAGCATTAAGTAGCAGGCTCTCTGGCCACCTATTGCAGGCAGTAGTTTGACAACCCTGGCTAGAGGAAGACGTTATTGAGGGAGGACGTCGGATATATTTCTCTTCTTCCCTCGATGGGTCCCTACTCACCCCACTCAACTATCTCATCAACAGGACGTACTTAGCAGAGCTATTGAACATATCCTCCGATGTCAGTTAAACACTCAAAAGCTACATTGAGATAATTTACGGTAAAACCCTTTTTTGAAGTGCATATATAAGAAATATTTATAATAATAAACGAAGAAGTTCACAATTAGTCAAGTGTACTCCAAGTAACCGTGGCAATTCTCATAACAGAAGTTATTCGTGACACTGGAGTTGATTAACAGTTGAGATAATCTGTTCTCCTGTTACTCATACGATGATGTAACAGAAAAATTTAAACAGTTTCATAAGTGGCAGCGAAAAAGACCGGATCCATATCTGAGATCAGTGTCAATTTTCTTTTATAGAAATTGAATTCTATTTTTTCCCTGAAGTTTTTTTTCTAAGTGCACGTGGATATATACCGTCGTGAGAAGTTTTCTGTTGAGTGATTTTCATTTTGTCATCCAAGAAGATGTCGATTTTTTTTATATCAATGACCAATACTGAGTTATTGATAATTGATTTTATTATGGCAACAATCCTGTGAGCTGAATCGTTCACTGCACATGACGTGACTCTAGTTGTTGTGACTACTCATAAACCAACATCCTGGAAGCAAAATTCTTTCGTATGACGTGAGTAACCCCCACTTACCAGCCCCCCACCCCCACCCCCGAGTGATGACACATCTCCGACCACGAGAGGTGGTGTAATCATTATGAGTATGGAGTGGTGGATGCACTAGTGTACACAGTGAACCAAGAGTCCTTGAGTTCCCTGACAGGGAGCATCAGTTTGCTGTACTCAGGATTTTCGTGGACATTAACCCAGTCACCGACCTTTGCATCACTGTGTCTCCTGCGAGTGACACACGCAAGTCTACGGGATTGCAGCAGCAATTTCACATTTCAAGAAATTCTATAAAGGATTTTTCATGTCAAGCCAACAAGGAATTGGTATTTTACAGACATGCACTATATTTATAAGCACAAATATATATTTCTACACCATGGCATCACACGTTAGTCATTGTGTAGGTTATTTTAATTTTATAATTGTCATACTTGTTTTAATATAAACTGATATAATATAATTTACAGTATTTATGTTTCACCTGTTCATCTATTGATATTTTAATTATTTTAATTAAAATTTACATGAATTTACTGTAAATGGAAGGACACGGCAATTTTTGGGGTTTTTATCTAAAGAATTTTTCAAACCTTACACGTAGAAAATGCGGATTTTTTTTTTATTTCCCAGGAAGGATAATAATGTTAATAATGTTCAAACCGCAAATATGTCAAGTTAATAATGTTAATAATTTTAAAACTACAAATATAATAGTTTTATATTAATGTTAATCTCATAGATGCATCTTTTCAAACTACAAATGTGGTACTTTTATATTTATTTTTATGCTGTTATAGACACATCTTTACAAACTATAAGTATGATAGTTTTATAATAATGTTCAAACTACAAATATGTCAAGTTAATAATGTTATTAATTTTAATGATATCATAGACACATCTTTTCATTCTACAGAGAGTGGCTTGGTTCTGCAAGGGATGACCAAGGTGGAGCTGAGGCACTCTCTCTTTTTTCTTACTGGGTGTAAAGTAGTCGCTTTATCAGTCTACTGTCATCCATGCGGGTAAAATAGCCAGTCCAACGTAGCTGTTCATATGGTAGCCTCAATGCTCCTACAGTTGGTGGCAGTGAGAATACTGGCATTGTTCTCTTGTCTTCCCAGCGAACTCGGAGGATGGAACGTGGACTACGTTGGTGAAAGTTTTCAAGTGCCTTGATGTGCTTCCTGTAGGTGACTTATGTATCGCTCCCATATAGCAAGGTGGGGAGGACAACTGATCGATATCCGGGCAACTTTGTAGATAATTTCAGCTCCCTATAGCTGACGACATGGGTACGGAGTCTGCCAAAGGCTGAAGATGCACATATGATCCAATGTTGAATCTCTCCATCGATGTCCTTAGAGATGGTAGTACCTTTAAGCTGGACGGATGTTTTTTTTTTTTTTTTTTTTTTTTTTTTTTTTTTTTTTTTTTTTTAGGTTAAGGTGGGGAAAGGATGGAAGGCATGCTGGGGCTCAAGGCACAGCCAGACATGAGGGATGGAGAAGTCACAACATATAATCGTGGGGGGAAAGGTTGGAAAAGAAGTTTAATGAGTTAAACAGAGGGGGACGACACCCCTTGTTTTACATATTACAGAGTTTGTTGGCTGACTAAGCTAACCTAGGACTTAGAATGAGGTTGCACAATGGTTATTTTAGTAGACAATGACTAGATTGATTTTACAATTACAAGTTTATTAACATCTTATACTGTACTACGTTATGGACTCACGTGATTGTGACTTGTTAAATGTGAATTTATATCATCTAAGTTTTAATCTAAGGTGGATCACTGTGGCGGACATAGATGGATCGCGGGTTGGGTTGTTGTAGTGCGGGCAGACTCCGGGGCCACCAGGCGTGGGGTCTCCCTCCGTTGATGTCTTCCCCGCGTAGGTGGTCTGGCCATCTACACTGATGGGTCTCTAAACACCGCCTGTGGGAGGGCTGGAAGTGCTATTGTTGTGACTCAACCTGACGGTAATATAATTGAGAAAGGAGTTAGAATTAACAACTGGGCATCCACTCTACAAACTGAATTAGTTGCCATACTCACAGCTATTAAATTCATTGAAACCACTTTTACTGACAGTCTCATCATCACTGACTCTCTATCCTCACTACTTGCCCTTGGTACCCTCGACTCAGGTTGTCACGCTCTTGTCTCTGAAGCCAGACACAAATATGCGTGCCTTGTTGACCGGGGTGTCAGGGTCAAACTGTTGTGGATCCCCTCTCACATAGGCCTCATAAAACATGACAGAGTTGATGCCCTCGCCAAACTCGCGTCTAACAAAGACACCGTTGAATACAATTTGGGTCTGTCAAAAAGAACCCTTAAAACTGTAATTAAGAAAGAACTTATTGATGAGTTTGACGCAAGTAGACAAGTGCAAACAGGCACTAGTCAATCCATAGTTTACCATGATGAGATGTATCAAGTGAAACACGTTTATGGAGCAAGTAACAAGATCACTAGATTACAAGATGTTGTAACAGCTAGATTAAGGTTAGGATATAAGTACCTTTGGCAGTATGTTCCTCAAGCAGATGTAAACAAAACTAAATGTAAAGTGTGTGGCCATACATATGGCCACACACTTGAACACTACGTCCTCGACTGTGTGAAGATAGAACCTTTTAGGGACAGGTCCAAGCACACTGTGTGTGAAATGGCACAACACTTCATCTCTAATGGCAAGATAGCCGACATATTAAGATTGTATCCACTTTTTTGCACTTAGTATCTATGTCAGTTCTCATGTACAGAACCAAATACGCAATGTGCTTGAATACCTCCCACGTAAATGTGAATAACAAAGTGTGAGGCCAGACATACTGCCTCACACGCCTGTTCTCACGCATTTGTGAATAAGTTACCCTTTATGTATAGAACTAAACAAATAATGTAAATGAAATACTGTGTAACTTTCAGTGCCATAATATCCTGACAACGGGGGTTAATTATTATGACCCTTTGTAAACCCTACTCTGTAATCCTTTTGCGCTACCGCTCACAGGATGAGTGTGGGGTGCACAATAAAGTAGCCGCTGCAAGCGTCAAAATCAATAGGTGGTCTGGGCTTTGAGGGTCGTCCAGGAGCTAGTCCCAAACCTTCTTCCCTAGGCGATGGAACCTGAAGTTGAGGGCCTCTGTTTTATTTCTTAGGTGGATGGTTTCCACTGTCTCCTGGTAGGGTGGCGCTTGGCCACTGGCTGACCTCAAACACTTGTTTTGGAAGCTCTGTAGTTGTTGTAGTCTAGTCTTCCCGAGTGTGACGAGTGGTATAGATGGGTACTCCAACACAGGCCTCACCAGCGCCTTGTACAGGTAAACGAGTATCTTCTCAGGCATCAATTTATAAGCGTTTTAATTTGGCTGCGGCGACTTTGGCTTTATTTAGTCTATCCTTCACGTGGGGAATGACGCCCGTCCGAGAAATGATGAGGCCGAGCAACCTGCCTTGTTTAGAGTACTCAATCTCTTCGTCGTCGATCATCAATGGCGCCGGCTTGAATTTGGCTATGGGTATGACCTCAAATTTTGTTTTGTTTGTTTTTATTTTCCATTTATTTTCATACTCCGAGATCTCCTCTATTGCCCGAGCAGTGAGTCGCGCCATCCTTGCCGTGGACCTTCCTGGGCAGGTGACGATCTGTGTTACATCGTCGGCATACATGACGTACTCGCTGCCGACGAGTGGGGGTGGCAGGTCAGCCGTGTAGAGTGCGTAAAGGGTTGGTGAGAGACAAGAGCTCTGAGGCACGCCGCTCGATAGTGAGAATTCTTCTCCAAAATGTTCTTGCATCTTGATTTTCGCTCTGCGGTCCATAATGAAGTTGCACAGCAAGCGAGTCAGATTTTCGGGTAGCCCCAGTTGTATGATCTTATACTGCAGCCCTGCGTGCCAAACTTTGTCAAACGCCTTGGTGACGTCCCTCAGTACTATATTGCACTGTAGGCGGCCAGTCATGGCATTGGCGATCTGCTCGTAGGCCTGAGCTATGGCGGTGGATGTGCCTCGGTACTGGCGGAAGCCGAACTGGCGGGGATTATGCGCGTCTTCGTCCTCCAGATACATCCGCAATCGCTTGTTGACTATTTTTTCGAAGATTTTGGCAGGTACCTCTAGCAGCGATATTGGTCGAAAGTTTTCGACTTTGTTTGGAGGCTTCCCTGCTTTGGGTATGAGGCAAATAACGGCGATTTTGAACATCTTAGGGAAGTACCCAGAGGCGAGGCAGGCGTTGCATATATGAGCAAGCCTCTCTATCATGTTGTCGGGGAGTTGAGCAAGGATCTTCTTGTTAATGTGACTTTGACCAGGTGATTTGTTTTTAAACCCTTTTATGACGGTTGACACATCTGCAGGAACTATGCGTTCCGTGACGTAGCTTCCGTCCACCAGTCTGGTGAAGTCAGTCCGTGGGAGCGGCTGGAGCTGGTGCTGATGGTCCTGCAACTGACCTAAAATGTCCTCCTCAAACTCCCTGTCGAAGCCCTCGTTCTCCTGTTCACTAATGGTAAAGATCTTTCGTAAATATCGCCGATGTAGTTGTTCTTGGTTTTCTTCCTGGAATATTTTTACGTTGTTTTGGTCGAGCAGGTAAGGGACCGTGCTAGAGGTGGAACCCATCAGTCGCTTGATCCCTTTCCAGAATGCAGCAGAATCGCGGTAATTGTTGGCTGCCTCCCACACCAAGGCGGCCCACTTTTGTTCATGTAGACGTTTGCTCTCGTGCTGGATGTCCGTCTGTAGCTCTCGGTACCGGTCTCTCAGCTCCTGCGTCCACCCGCGGATACTGGCTAGCTGTCTCACGTGAGCGTAGAGGACACTGAGCTGCCTCAGCTGGTGACTAGTGTGAGGATGGGGAATGGTCCTGTAACTAGTGGTCGGGATGTTGTTGTCCATCTCCGTCTTCACATCCTTATACCATTGTTCGACCGCGTCGTCGATGTCATTGGGGCTGGCTTCTTCCAGGTTTCTCCCCTGCTTGAGACTGAGAGACTCCTTGAAGGAGTCCTAGTCTGCCCGTTTGAGGTGTGACCTGATGTTGGCGGGGATCATAATGGGATTGGATGAGAGCGTCACGACGACTGGCAGGTGATCGCTGGTACTGATGGGTCCGGCGGTAACGTGCCTGTTCAGGACGGCCTCGTTATTAGAGAGGATTATGACGGGTGTTGTGGCATTGGTACGTCTGATCAATGTCGGGAAATATGGCCCGAGGTGTTGCAGTTTTCCCCTTCTTATGTTGTCATACAGCGCCACACCGACGTTGTTCTCATTACCGTGTCCTAGTACGGCGTGGCGCGCATTTAAGTCCCCTATGATGTATGTTGGTTTTCTGTGGCGCAGCAACTGGTTTAGGTCTTGTTCGGGTAAGTAAGGACGTCTGGGAGGTAGGTACATTGTGCATATGATAACAGATCCCCTAATTGTCTCCACCTGCATTCCCAGAACTGAATCCTCGAAGTCTGGCAACACTCTGTGACTCAGCCGTGACCTGATGGCCACAGCGACACCATCGTTCAGCTCACCCGTCATGTTCCTCTGGTATACAGTGTAGCCAAAAATTTTCAGCTTACTTTCGTCCTTTATGCCAGTACTGTTTAACAGAATGATGTCTGGGTCTAATTGATAGTATAAGTTAGACAGTTCGTTACGTCTATTAAGGGACCAGTGTAGGACATTATGTTGGACAATTTTCATCCTGCTAACGACTGCCATTTCGGAGACTGTAGCTTGGGGCGTCGCTTGGAGTGTTTGCTCGGCTTCTGCCATTTCTAGTGGGACGAAACTTCTTAGCAGAACCTTCGGACATCTGCTTGTCAGTCAATAGCGGGCCCTCGAACTTGTCGTCACCCGTGTACAGGAAGGTGTTCAGGTCCTGGGCCTGCGTGTCGTAGTAATCAACTGACGCTGCAGCTCGAGGGTGTTGTTCCTCTGTGGAGTGAGTCGTCATCATCTGGTCGCAACCATTGACTGTGGTTGCATTCCGATGGTCACTGTCGTCGTTGGGAGTGCATGTAATGGGATCGCCGGCATTTACTGTGTAGTACGGTTATACTGACTTTTGCCTAAGTCAAGGAGGTCATGGTCTATTTCTGGCGTGGGTTGAGGTCGTCGATAAGTCGTTGAGTGGGTTACTGCCTTAAGGATTTCTTTTGAAGGGACTTTGTCGCTTATTTCAACAGGTGCAATGTTGTTCCTGGTTAGTGTCTCGTTGAGGTGTTTCGATAATGAACCTGGATGAACCATGTTCATGTGATAGGGATGCAGGTAAGACAAGTATATGGCTTTGGACTAGTCCAGCTGTGGAGAGGAGACGCTCCTGATGCTCTCGGCCACTGCGTCCCTCATGGCGCCCAGTGACTCAGTAACTGCCTGTTTTATTGAGTCCTTGATGGTTCTTATCTCTGATTGCTGGACTTCCATGGTCTCGCTGACATTGTTGAGCTTTTGGGAGTCTGCTTGAGTTTCTTTTAGAGCGTCTTTTAGGGTCTGGCTGTAAGCTATGATCGTCGACTGAGTGGTCCTTTCTATGGTGTTAGAAATTTCCCTGGTTTCTTTTTGTTTGGTTATTTCGGTCAGTTTTTTCTCTGTTTCTTGAAGTACCTGTTTCCTGACCAGGCAGATGGCAGAGAAGGTCCTGTGGCCACCCTCGCAGACGACACACTTTTTTATGGTGCTGCGGCAGTCTATGTAGAAGTGCTGATCAGATGAACACTCAGAGCATATGACCCCTTGCATAGGGCAGTTCTTGGTCATGTGGTCATTGTATTTATAGCATTTCATACATTGTTGGGTGGGCGTATACTTTTCATATTCTATTTGGTGGAATGAGATGGAAGTGCCATATGCATAGAGCCCCTTCTCCTTCATTCTTTTTGCATCCGTTGTGTCTGCAAAGCGAACCTTGATTATATTATGGGCATACATAGGATACACCTCCACCACCTTGACATTGTTTTGATTTTGTATTTCATCTCTTATTTCTTCTGCGTTATTTTCCACTACATCTTTGTCTAACTTCTTACATACAAGGGTGAGCTTGGCGCCATATTCCCGTGGGACAATGACCTCGTAACCGTCGGTTTTCATTTTGTTCATGGCCCCAGACTTAAGTAGTTTATCAGCATCTTCATCTGTTTCTGTGACGAAGATGTAACCATCTCGCAGATCCACAAGTCTATTTATTCTCACCCTTAGGTCGCTCAATAGCCTTTTTAGCCCTATCCGAAACCCCTGGGTCGGGGTTCCGGAGATCTTCACTCTCACTTTGGCCAAGGTCAGTAACATACATGAGTAAATGAATGAAAATTCTACCTAATCTGTCCACCTCAGCTAAACCCCATGGATGCCGCTCCTTCTGTCCGCTTGCTGGGCGAGTAAAGACGGGTCTGGGGGTAGGGTGAACAGACAATCCCCTTGCGGGGGCCTAGCCAAGCCCTAACACCTAGCAGTGACAGGTTATGAAGCACTGTCGAATCCCCAACAGAAAATGTTGCCACCCTTACTGTCTCGACTCAGCAGCCCTCTGAGGGCCCCCCTTGAGGCTCTGCCCGCAGGGTTCGCGTCGTTATCAAACAGCAGGGACTCCAGGTGAAAGGATAGGATAGGGAAGAAGCGCAGTGTACAAGAATAATGATATCCATGTACAACTACATGATAAAGCAGTCAGAACGGACCCAACGCGAAAAACGAGGCAGACAGTCGTAACGGTCAGCGATTTGAACTGAGCAGGGAGCGACGCGTGGCACGTCCGCTCGCTATGAAGGTTGGGTGTGCTCTGGGATAGATGGTGGAGGTGTGGCTGAACCAGGAGCAGGCTGAGAGAGAATCTGAGTCTTCCATGTATTCACCTCAAGGCCGAAGTGCGTATAACCATCTACGTAGGTGTTCAGGATCTCTTCTAAGTAGCGTTTAGTGTGAGCAACGGGTGAGCTCGTCTGCATACTGAATCTCAGTAATGGAAACTGCAAACACCTTTGTCCTTGTCTGGAGTCATCTTATGTTGAAAAGACCCTTCATCTGGTACTGGATATCCAACCCGCCAGCTAAACTGGCATTGGCATGAGTAAGGAAGGAAGCCAAGAAATTGGAAAAGAGAGTTGGTGCCCTAACATATCCTTGTTTTACCACTGTTTGAATGGGGAAGAATTAAGACTGGGTGCCATTGTGTAGGACACTGCCGTTCTTGCCATCATGGAGTTGCCTCACAATGGCAATGAATTTTGGTGGGTAGCCAGAGGAGCTGAGGGTCCGCCAGAGAGCTTCCCTATTGACCGAATCGAAGGCCTTAGCCTTCCTGAATCTTTTTTTTATTTTCTTTTTACGGGGATTAGCCCACCCGGGCACACGTCAACGACCCACAACGGGGCAAAGGGATTCGAAAAAATAAGAATAGAAAGACAATAAAAATAGAAAAGGAAACGGTTATATTAATCTACACCACGAAAATGCCGGAAAACCAGCTTTTTGAAGTGAGAGAGATTGTATGAGTATGGAAACACAGAAGAAGGCAGAGCATTCCACAGTTTGGCTGTAAGAGGAAAGAAGAATGCACTATACTGTAAGGGGTTATTCTTGTGTGACCGTCATCCACAGAGAAACGGTTGGCACTGCGGGCAAGACGTGTGTTCCGAGCCCACCTATAGTGGGGCAGCTAAATGAAATTTTTCAAGAGAATCATGCTAATAGGGAAAGCACCAAATTTGGCATGGTAATTCCCTAATTGTTACTAGTCAAGTCTGCCTGATTGGCCATTTGAAAATCCATGATGGTGGCCATTTTTCAAGATGGCCGCCATATTGACCTTCAAAAGTTGATTTTTCTTATAGAAATTGATGTAGTTGGTCAATTTGAGTGATCTTGGTGTCGATATGTATGGTTTCAAGCATGCTCAGATGATTTTTTTTATAGTTTTAAGTCCACTGTAAAAATTTTATCCACATAAAATAACACTTTTAGTAAAAAAATATAAAAAAAAAATTACAAAAAACAAGTATTTACCATTAGCATTGGTTCCTGTGACTTCTCCTACCAGTACATCTTTGTGCCTTTACTGCTGTTCACATATGCAGCTGCAAAGTGCTGTGCGGTAAAGTCCAGAGCGAAAGCATTTGGAACTCTGGTTGCAGTCTTTCTTACAGGAACATTTGGTCAGCTCCTGACAGCTTGTCGCAATCGGGGGAAGAGTCGTCCAACGTATCTGCCATGACTCTCCCTTTTGCGTCCATCCCCAGTTGACAGGACTGCTGGTTTCTGGACTGGAGATTGTTGACTGGACCCAGATGATACTAGCCTGGTAGGCAGCCAGCTTTGCAGGTCAACATCAGCAACTGTTGTTGGACATTGGCTGAGTTTGGTGAATGTTTCTGAAACTTCATCACAGACATTCCATGTCTGCCATAGTTATTGAAAATTTAACTTGACGTGAACAAAAAAGCAGAGTTGGCAACTCATAGCTCATCCCATCACCCACCCTCCCTGCCTTCACCCCCCAGCTCCTCCTCTGGGTTGCTTGCTAGTAGTCGAATCACTGCTGACAATTTATAGAATAGAATAATGCTGTGTATCCTCATTTCGATGCTGCAATTATGATTAAAACATACAGGTATTACCCAGTACTTCTAGCAACGGTCACTAACTTAAGTAAAATCATACTAGTTTGATAAACTATTATCTGGTTATTATATCGCACAGGCTGACTCACATCATCGTGAGCCGAGCACAGAATAGAGATAGTGAGAATTAGTATGAAGTGCAATTAAAACGCTCAGAATGTGTGGAAAATTATATTTATTATAGAAGACACCTAATGTGAGCGAGTAGCTAACACTAATAACCCCCACACCCATGACCCAAGTCAACAACTATTCCACCAGCAACAAAATTCAGGAATGCCATCACGTCCAGTAGAAACTTTATTACTTAAGACCTTTCGGCAACAGCTATATCACTGTGTATCAGAATTTACACGTTTTATATTAATGCTATTGTTATTTCAGTATTTTCATCTGGCAAGCATTAGACGATAACAGTCGGCTGACGAAACCCCTATTGGCAAAGTGTTATTCTGAACTGTAATCTCTCCCAACTGATATACCCGATACACTTTCCCTCCTGACCACTTAGTACTCCATCAGGGAGAAAGAGGATTAACAATGCTAACCTGTAAACTCAGGACTGGAGCCAACATTACCTTGAATAAGAAAGAGTAGATGGTGCATAATTCTTAGGTGGACAATAATTCATATAAGAAGAACAAACACTGGTGTAGTGCTATTTTCTTCGTTTTCACTTGCACTTACAGTATACTGTACTTATAAATATATGAATTGTCCTTAAATACATAAAGAGTAACATATAATATTTCAATATAGGAAATTTAACATCTTGCATTATATCTAAACTAACTTAACCTAACCTAACCTAACCTAACCTAACCTAACCAAATATAAACTAACTTAACCTAACCTTACCTAACTTAGCCTAACTTTAGCCTTCAGGACGCCGACATTCTGATATTGTCTTGTAAAGCACTTCTTCCATAAATATACAGAGCACCAACACTATAGCCAACTCTCACTCTGTTAAAGCCAATATCTTTGGCACCTTATTCTCTTCTAACTCCACCTTAGACGATTACAACTCTACCCCGCCTACTCCTGCTCCTCCTACTGAACCTATGCACTTTCCTATAATCTCCACTCGTAAGGTTGCTGGTGTGTTATCCAGGTTGGATGTGAATAAGGCGCATGGACCGGACTGAATATCCCCCCTCGTGCTCTGAGGGGGTGTGCTGAAATTCTGGCCCTGTGCTTGCTCGCCTCTTTCACCTTTGCCTTAAAACACAAACTTTTCCTTCTTTTTGGAAGCATGCCTCGGTTCAGCCTATCGCGAACAATGGTGACCGTTCCAATCCCTCTCTAAGATTTTCGAAACTATCTTAAACTTGAACGTCTTTTTCTTTTGTCGGATCACCAATATGTCTTTCGCCATCTTTGGTCATACTCTCTTGGGAATTATTGGGAAACTTTCGTCTTGGCCCTCGACATCTCCAAAGCATTTGACAGGGTATGGAACAAGTCTTTGCTTTCTAACGTTCCATCTTTTGGGTTCTATCCTCCACTTTGTTCTCAAAGTTCTAGCTTCTTTGAGAACTGTTCCATGGCAGTTTTTGTCGCGAGATCGATCTTTCGCTCTTTCTCTACCAATAGTGGTGTCCCACAAGGTTTTGTTCTTTCACCTACGCTTTTCCTTCTTTTCGTCAATGGTTTACTTCACAATACGGCTAATTCTATTCATTCTTACACTGATGATTCAATTCTTCACACTTTTTCACATTTTTCGCTTCCCCGTAATTCTCAAACTAGATCTGTTTCAAGAGCTGATATCATTACATCTATCAATGCGGATCTGTGTAGCATCTCCGAGTGGGGAGGTAGAAACTTGGTTAAATTCAATAATAATAAAACACGGTATTTACCAATTACACTTTCCAAAATTGAAGATCTTCCAAAAATCACATTTCATGACGTAATCATTTTGCCAAATTCTAAAATAGATATGCTTGGTCTCACCATTTCCTCTAATTATCTAGTATGTCATGGGAGCCACACATCCACAACATTGCTTTTGCTGCTTCCCGAAAGTTGGGAATGCTGTACAGATGCCGTAGCTACTTCACTCCCGAGCAGTTGCTCCAAGTATATAAGGGATTCATAAGTCCTATCTTGGAGTACTGCTCTCATATCTGGGGTGGCTCTTCTTCTGTCCAACTATTAGATTGGGTGGAATCAAAGGCATTTCGTCTTATTAACTCTCCTCCTTTAGTCGACAATCTATCTCCCCTTTCTCTTCGCTGCAATATTGCTTCACTTTCTCTCTTTTACAGGTACTTTAACGGGCAATGTTCAGTGGATTTGGCATGCTGAGTCCCTTTGGCAAGGCCATGGGCTCATAACATGCCGACTCCTTCTGGCAAGGCCGTGGGCTCATAACACTCGTCTTACCCGCGGTGCCCACCTTTTCTGTTTGGATGTCGGTCACACTAGAAGAACCCGTTACTGTATATCCTTCTTTCCTCTCACAGCCAAACTGCGTATTGCTCTGCCTTCTTCTGTTTTCCATACTCTTACAATCTGTCTCACTTCAAAACGCTGGCTTTCCGGCAACTTCGTGGTTTAGATTAATATAGTCTTTTTTCTTCTATTCTTAATTTCCGTTTACTCATATTTTTTCTTTTTCTATGCCCCGTTGTGGGTCGAAGACCTGAGGAATAGTGTGGTGAAGGAAATACAGTATGAGTTGTCCATGATTTCATTACATAAATTTTGGACAGCATTTCTAGATTTCATTGTAATTACCAAACAATAGTTTAATGATGCTTAAGTTATCTTTATTCTCGTCTAATTAATCGTGAATTATTTTATCTTAAACATTTGAAGTTTAAATCCTGCCATTCCTGACAATGTGTTTTTTTTCATCTACTGAAGGTGTAGTCCCTCACCACCACTTCACATCTAACAGTACAAGACAATAATGTAGGCTATATGTCCTTAAAAAAATTACTATCATGAATAATAAAGAGACTGTTTAATTTCAGAAGCCTTTTGTGTTTTTGCATTCTCTGAACATTAACAAGCGGTATGTGGCAGGTCAAATACAGTTTTATAAAGACATATTCCCATGATACACTAAATAAATTTTGCCTCCTACGTCTTTTCAGTTAAGAAAAGGAAAGTGAAATACAGGTTACTCCGAAGAATAATGTAATTTTGCTGAAATCTCATTATACGCTTGCACATTTTTACTTCAGTGTTACATATATCTTTGGTGATAACCCTCCAGATTTATGAGGCAATTTTCCTAATCTCGACCATTACAGTGGGAGATAATAATGACGGAGATATTTTGCGTGTGTCTGCAATAAGATTGTTACAATACATCTTTAATGTTATGCGGTACGCATATTATACGCATCTTCTTTACATAGACTTTATTATATATGAGCTCACTGTATTCTATATATCTTTTTGAGGTCAGTAAAAAAGAAAACTTTCATAACAACTCACAATGTTGTATAATCTAGGCTTACATGGCATATTATAAACTATAAAACTGTAACGAGAGGGTTGTGAAGAAAAGGGCCAGGAAGATGTTTCTGTGTGTATGGGTAAAAAGTGGAGATGGCGACAGTTTAAATATTACTAGCGTTTTGACAACAATAAAGAAAGAATACAGAACTAAACAAAGATATTGTAGGGAAGGATATACAGTATATGTTGAGGGCTGGTCAGTGAGGAGAAATATAAAATCGTTTATTTTTAAAATTGAAAGAACTGTTACATGTTTGTTTGGGATTAGCGTATATAGTGTGATCACCTAGGGAAAGAAAGTATTTGAACGGGTTTTAAAAATAGCAACTGTGATTTCAATAATTAAGAATGCTGACTGGGTAAGAGGGTGGCATAGTAGAAATTTTAGCGAGCTGGAATGTACTCTTTCGTTTTCCAGTAAAAAGTATGGATAAAGGTTAAAATTATTTAAAAGAATCCAATTATATAATTATCATGTTTAGTGGTGGAGAATAAAAATGAAAAAGTAGGTGACAAACATGTAGTCATGAAGAACACGATAATTGGCTTGACAAGAGAGTATTGAGATACATTGCTACGTAAAAGAGTTGTGTAAAGTACACAGGATGATTTATTGCTTCTGGTTCCTATGGAAATGTGCTTTTTATATAAAATAATGATAGTACGGACAATAATGAATCCTAGACGGATATCAAAATGAACGAAGAGAATATTAGTTTTTAATTTTTTTCAGTACTTCATGGATTCTCCGATAGAACACAGACCAAGAAACTAACCAAATAAAATCCCCCACAAAAGTAATACAAAGGAAATTTTACCAATTTAGAATATATAAGTGTGCATGAGGTCAATCAGGGGTAAAGCAATGCAGTAACATATATTGTAACACAACCTTTGCTTTATATAACTATTCATCCAAATGAATAACACCAACTTATTCACCAAGTTATTCAACAATGACTCAACTTGTTGACGAGAATAGACGGCTGAGCTTTAACTACCTCAGAGATCGAACGCAGGTCACCTGATTAATCAAACAACCGGCTCTCTTTCTCACGCCTCTCTCACGCCTAGAGAAAGTAGTAGATCCTTACCACTTGCATAGAGAAGAACACGTAACTCAAGTATTATCTCAAAGTGTAATTCAAAACACTTCCCTGGAGAGAATTCATAATTTATTCTTTCAGATTATATCTTTGTATATAGATGCTTAGACAATAAAGGAAAAACAACACTAAGTGTTTACATTAAACCAAGCCACTTAAAGAGTTCCAGAAATTAATTAAAACAATTAATGTGATACCAGATCAGCTATCAAAATATATTTAACATATGGGATTAAATTCAAAGTCTTGAGTGTGATGATTCAGGTTATGTGAAGAGAAGCCATAAAAACAAACCACAGCATTATTTACCTAAGGGCATATTATGCCTTCCAGCTTGACGCATTTACTTGTTCCTGAAAGTTTTCTGAATTCAGGAACAACCCAACCCAAAGCTCAAAGTCTGCAGCTAGACAAAAAAAGCTTGTTAATAACTGAGGATCACTGGTGCAATATTTCCTACTTTATGGTTTGTTGTGTTTCATCTCCTGCAGGATATGTTTGTATAAATGTTGTTAATATTCTAAGGCAAGAAATAATGTAAGAATGTAGGCGACTTTAAGACCAGAGTGAAAGGCATTGTTGAGCCAACGAAGATATTAATATTTACCACAATGACAATTTAGCAAAATGGTCTGAATACGGTTGCAGATTATTTCTATTTTTCGGAAAATCAAGATCATAGGATTACTCGTCAATGGGTGAGTGAGTGGTAGAGCAACACAAACAATGAATTTGTGATTCAGGAATAGCTTGAAACTAAAGGCATTCTTTTCTCATAAAATGAGATGGTGTAGTTGAGAATGTGTTTCATCGTCTGGCACTTCACTGTTGTCTGCGAAGAGATTAATTAGGAAAAAAATGCATCTTTATTTCGAGCTGCTAATTGATTCATATTCAAAGAATCCTTTGGTAAATTTTGAATAATAAAGACATTTTGATATATTACACAAATATTAATCGAAAATTTTTGTATGGTAGATTAGTTCAATTATGGAAAATTATAACGACTTTAGAGACTAAACATTAGTAGGATTATAAATGCAAAGTTCAGCTGATTTACTGCCTGTTCTATTTTTGTTGGATCGGCTAATAGGCCGATTTTGAAGTGTGGATGTGTGAGTGTCTTGTTTTAATAAGTTGTTCTGAACCAAATGTGTTTAATAATATGGATTGTGGACCTGTACATAACATCGCAGTAAAAATGAAGCATCAATCACCAGAAAGAAAGATTAATACTGATATTAGAGAGCAACTGAATAAACTAATCTATGTGTAGAAGTTACTTTTTTTCGTAGTTCCAAAAGTTTGTATACATGCTAGAAATACATTATTATATTGGACATATAAGATAACATTTTCCTGCTTAGGAATCACGGAATTAATTTATGTATTTTACGATAAAATTTGGATATTTTTCGATATCTTAAAATGAGTGTTTTTCAGGTGTTTTAAGTTACTGGTGAGATTAGTGATTAAAGTGAGCCCATAATTAGAAGATGGGTGACCAGGCGTGAATCCACAATATAATGTAATTGGTCAGACGTTAGTGTACAACGTAAGGTGAGTGACCATTAGTGAAAATGAGATGAGTGACGAGTCGTGGTTTCACGTGAAGTTAGTGACCAGGCGTGATTGAATAATATGAAATGAGTGACTAGGCGTGAGTTCATGTGAAGGGAGCGACAATACATGAGTGAACAATATAAGGTGAGCAGCCAGGCTTGATTGAAAATGAGGTAAGTGGCCAAGCGTGAGTGAACGACAGTCAGTATATGTCTATCAACTTAACCCAACCGGAACTCACCCTCAGATGATGTGGGTACCACTGACTTCACACACACACACACACACACACATACACACTACTACCACTACTACTTTGCTGTCACTCGGAATCGAGTATGATGATCATCCAACTATGATACCATGATATGAGGTATTAATAATTTCAATTTCGCTGGTGGGCTCTGAGTTGACTCGAAAGGCAGATATGGGACCTGTAGGCCAGTCCATAGATGTTGCATGTGTGGAGGGCTACATATAGTGCGGGAGGGGCGACGCCAGCGTTTTACCGGCGCTGGCAGTTGTCTGCCTCGGTATGCAGTCGGGCTAACTCGAAAGGATTGATACCTAGTGTGGTGCTTCTCCAAGCGTTATGGTAGGAGTGATTGGCTCCCATGTAAGGAGGCTCATTTAGCACTAATCAAGTTTGTCTTAAGACTATCCTTATACCGTTACCGTTGCCTGCCAGCAATACGTTTCCCATTCGTTATGTGACAGTAAAGTAGCTGCTTTGGCAGTCTACTGTCGTCCTTGCGGGTAACATGGCCGGTTCAACATAGTTACTCATGGATAATGGTAGCTTTGATGCTCTTGTCTTTCCAGCAAACTCAGAGGATGGAACATAGTCAACGTTGGTGAAAGTTTTCAAGTGCCTTGAGGTGCATCCTGTATGTGACCCATGTCTCACTGCCATAGTGCAGTGTGGGAAGGACCACTGCTCGATATACATGCAACTTTGTAAATAAATCCAGCTGTCTACAGCTGAAGACTTGGGTATGAAGTTTGCCAAAGCCTTGAGATGCACATCTGATCGGATGTTGAATCTCCTCATCAATGTCCACAGTGGTGGACAGGTGGGAGCCAA
Organism: Homarus gammarus; assembly: GCA_958450375.1. NCBI lineage: Eukaryota > Metazoa > Arthropoda > Malacostraca > Decapoda > Nephropidae > Homarus > Homarus gammarus. The sequence continues at coordinate 190,943 of CAUDMG010001057.1, forward strand.
GGTACTGAAAGTGGGTAACATTAGAGAGGGTAGTAGTGTTAAGCTGGGTGGATGGTGAAGGTGTGGTTCAACCAGGGGCAGCCTGAAAGAGAATCTGAATCTTATGCACATTCACCTCAAAGCCGAAGAGTGCATACGCATCTCTATAGGTGTTCAAAAGTGACGAGGGTGAAGTAGTCTGCATACTGGAGTTCAGTGATGGAAACGGCCGACACCTTTATTCCAACCTGTAGTCGTCATATGTTGAAAGTCCCTTCATCCACTACCGGATATCCACCCCGCCGGCTAAATTGGCACTAATGAGTAAAGAAGGCAGCCAAGAAAATGGAAAAGAGAGTTGAACCAGTACACCTCGTTGTTTAATCCCCGTTTGGATGGGGAAAAACTCAGACTGTGCATCATTGTGCAGGACACTGCCGTTCATGCTATCGTGGAGTTGCCTCACAATGGCAATGAATTCTGGTGGACAACCAAAACGACTGAGGGTCCGCCAGTGTGCTTCCCTGTTGACCGAGTCGAATGCCTTAGTTATGTCGACGAAAGCCATATACAAGTAACGATACTTTTATCTGCACTTTTTCTGTATCTGGAGGGCAGCAAAGTTCATGTCAGTGGTACCACGTGATGGTCTAAGGCCACATTGAGATTCTGCGAGAAAGTTTTCCGCCTCAAGGAGAAGTCTGTTTAGGAGGACACCTACAGACACCAGCAAGATCCTGCAGTAGTTTTCACAGTCTGACCCATCCCCCTTGTTCTTCTCTCATATATTCTCTGGGAGAGTGTGGAGATGACTGGTAAATGGGGGTTCTCCTGCTTTATACACCACGGCTGGGATTCCATCAGACACTGTGGCTTTGATAATTATCACCTGTTTGATGGCAGTAGCTACCTCATCTAGGCATGGGTAATAGGTGAGGTGATTCAGTTGTGAGTGCTGAGGAACCTGCTGGGTATTCAGGACATCCACATCGTTGTTTCAGTTGAGCAGTGAAAGGTGGTGCTCTTTCCAGCGCTGACGGATACCTTCTTCATCTATACTTGAATTAGGAAGAGGGGGGGGGGGGGGCAACACCATGTGTAATTACGCAATATATTGTTTTGGTGGAATTGAAAAGTGTTGATCTGCAAATTTTTGCATTTCACTCACTATACTTTTCCAATTCGTTCATTAGTTTGTGAAGTTCGCGCTGGGCCGCCGCTTTTTTCTCATGGGAGGTGTCAGCTTTGGTCAGAAACTTTGGGTTGTTCTGCCCTTCAGTGAGATCAGCACATTTACTATTGACGAATACTTCGATTTCCAAGTCGTTTTAATCAAACCAATATTGGTGTTTTCTTTTTAATCTGGCCGAGGGTCTCTCTGCAGGTTTTTAAGAAGACATCTTTGAGGGGACCCCATTCGGCACTTGAAATTAGGTTGTTTTTCGTTGGGTTGTTTTTCGGCCCATCGTTGAACTGCTCTCTGAAAGCATAAGCTACCGCTGGGTCCTCAAGTAGCTTGGTGTTAAACCTCTTTTGAAGGTTTGTTGCCTTTGCCGTTTTGGGAGAAGTAAAGGGAGAATTTGGCTCTGGGCCATGCATCGCTCAGGTGATGAGGATATCTCGGCGATTTATTTCTCTGGAAACCAATGAAATGCCAATGTTTGGATCGTGGGTGTTGCAATGAACCTTGAACTTGTCGGCCTGCCTAAAAAAAGGTGTTTGTGATAGTGAGGTTGTGCTCAGCACACCTGCTGGGGAGGAGCAGGACGTTGGGATTACACTTGCTTACTCCGTTTCTCCCTATGGTTCCCGTCCACATGTCAGCATCTCTCCCTATTCTGACAATGAAGTCAACTAGGAGAACAACCTTATTTTCTCTGGGGATAATGGTTTGCAATCAGTTAAGGTAGGCATAAAAAGCCTCCTTGATATTATCCTCTGCATCCAGTGTTAGGCCATATGCACTGACGAAGAAGGCATGGCGTGAGTGATTCAGTGAGACTCGGAGCATCATGAAGAGCTCGTTCATCCCAACAGGCATTTCAGTTAGCCTATGTAGGATGGGTTGGCGAATGGCGAGGCCAACCCCATAAATGCGGTTTCCCTCTGCAGCAGGCTTACACTTCAGAAGAAAGTATAGCTGAATCCCTGTTCTGTGAGTTTACCCTCGTCTAGGAGCAGGGACTCACTAATGGTGGTTATGTCGATGTTATACTAAGACAGCAGCGACCATAAGAGGTTTAGAGTTTGTTTTTGCCTTGATCTGTGATTATGGTTATGTTTTCGACAGCATTATGATGTTCTTACTGGGTACAGTTGCACAATGAGGTTAGTTTTTTAGGCAGCCTACATTTAGGTACACCCTTTTTCGCCTCCTTCACATGTGGGGTGAGTAGAGTGGCTCCTGGAAATGGCTGCTCACTTGCACAGATATGACCAGATTGCACTGCTGCTTAGATCCCAGTGCATAAACGACTTTCGACGTCGGCGTTGCCCGTGGTCTCTTAACCAATGAGACAGCTGCCAGCCTGGTTTGTCAGGCCCTTCCCTTTCTCCATCTCCTCCTTCATCATAGATCTGGAGCGGCCTTCTACTCCCAAAGTCAGACCCTCCTATGGAGACTTTCTAATGACTGCTCCATCCTACAAACAGAGTTGGTAGCAATCTCAAAGGCCCTACAACACGCTGCAACACAACACAACAAGTCCATCATAATTCAGACGGACTCGAAAGCGGCCATGCAGGCGCTGCAACACAGTCAACCAAGAGACAACGTCCACATCATAACCTCGATCCTCGCACAGCTACAGGACTTCCAAAGACAAAATCGCCCAGTCGTCTTACATCGGATTCCCAGTCATGTAGGGATCGGGGGAAACAACGTGGCAGACGAAACAGCCAAGGCAGCCACACGTTCTAGAAGCGTACACATTCAAGTTCCAGCAAGCGTGCAACAGATCAAGAAGTACCTCAGAAAGACTACCAAGCTCCACATCCAAAGTAGCTTCCTTCATGCATTCAACGCTGGTTCCCAATCAGCCAAATGGTACCTGGCGACTACAAAAGGGGAACCACCTTTCGTGGACAAGACAACACCAAGACAAACCCAAGTTAGCCTTCATCGACTACGACTAGGGTACAAGTGCTCCTTGCAGACGATCGGAAATGTCGTCAGGAAATGCACCCACTGTCAGGAGCCAGCAGCCAACCCACTGGAACACTATCTCCTCGACTGCGAAGTTACACAAAGTCTCCGAAACAGAATTCAAAACTTCCAAGAAGAACACACTACACCAGCGGCCACTCTAACCCGAAAGGCCCAAAAAAACCACATTCACCACCTTCTGCGGGTCATCACACGATACCCACCACCCAAATAGCTTAGGAAGTATCCTCCCCCAGCAAGTGCGGACCCCAGTTCGGGGGACGCGCCACTCCGAAACTGACCACGTCCAAGAGTGGGGGTTGGTGGTAAGTGTTCACTGACCGAGGGTCCGCTCACACTTGCAACCTGCAGTATCCTTTCATATCTGCAGGTAGGACAACCTCCAATCCCAAATCCGGTCTGGCTGCTCCAGGAGCTCCAGCCGGAACCACCAAACGGGCCGCCTACAGGCAAAGGCCCGTGTCGGACTACGGTCCGACAATCTCAACAACAACACAACACATCTCCTCCCCATCTGGATTTATCAACATCCTCCCATCAACAGCACAGTGCAAAGATTGACGACCAACACACAAGTGATATATAAAAGTGACAATTTCAACTCGAAAGCAAGAAACAACTGTTATAGTGAAAATCCGTGCTTAGCGCTCAATTTTGACCTGAGGCGCATCTAACACACCCAGTCCGCGGTACACTTTGCTTAAACCTTCGTAGGCCCTGGGCAGTGTGCCCACTATGCCTCCTTAATAATTTGGGCCTGGCAGCAGCCCAAAACCTGCAAGAGGAGCGTGGCCATGCAGAAGAATGGTCTGCCCGACAATTTGCAGGACTTGTTTGCCAGGAGCTCCCAGTGCCTGGATGAGGCTCAAGTGACACAACTGGAACAGTTGTTATTAAAGTATACGGACGTCTTCTCTGCAGGAGACCTCGACCTGGGTTGTACAGACTTGGTACAGCATCACATCGACACTGGGGATCACCGCCCGATCAAGCACCGCCTTGGAAGATAGCGACAGCTCGTCGTCAAGAAATGGAGAAAGCAGTAGTGGACCAAATTCACCAAGGTCTGGTCGTAAAGTCCAGCAGTCCGAGGGCGTCAGGAGTCGTCCTAGTGAGGAAGAAGGGTGGTTCAATGCGGTGCTGTGTGGACTACCGAGCCCTCAATGACGTGATGGTGAAGGACTTCTACCCCTTGCCAAGAATCGATGACGCACTTGATGTTCTGACAGGCGCCAAGTGGTTCTCAACACTCGACATGAAATTTGGGTATCATCAGGTGAAGATGGCTGAAGAAGACAAAGAAAAGACAGCATTTTCATATGGGCAATGGCTATGGAAGTTCAAAGATATGCCATTCGGCCTGTGCAATGCACCAGCTACCTTCGAACGCCTCATGGAAATGGTTCTGGAAGGCTTGCACTGGAAGACTACCCTCATATACCTGGACGATTTGATTGTCTTTGGCAAAAATTTCGAGCAGGAACTGGGGAGGCTATCGGAAGTGTTTCACCAGTTCCGGGATGCACACCTTAACCTGAGCCCAAAGAAATGTTACTTTTTTCCAGAAGGAAGTTCAATATCTGGGATATATAGTAAGTGAGGACGGAGTACGCAGAGACCCAGAGAAGGTGGCGGTGGTGAGAAACTGGCCAGTGCCAACTTGTATAAGGGAGCTGTGTAGTTTCCTTGGCCTTTGTACCTACTACCGTCGATTTGTGAAGAACTTCGCCATGGTCGCAGCACCATTGAACAAGCTGACTTAGAAGAGGCAGAAGTTGTGTGGACTACTGAGAGTCAAGGCTCCTTCGACCAGCTAAAGGATGCCTTGGCTAGCTCTCCTGTGCTCCCGTCTCTGGACCAAACTCAACCATTCATCTTGGTCGGTGGGGTGCTGTCCCAGAAGAAGGATGATATCGAATACGTAGTTAAGCTCTCCAGAGAGAAATTATTGTGTGGCCAGAAAAGAACTCTTGGCTGTGGTAAAGTGCTTAGACTTTTCCATCTCTACCTGTATGGATCTAGCTTCACCATCCGAACTGACCATGCAGCATGGAAGTGGCATAAAATTCTGAAGATCCAAAAGGACAACTAGAACGGTGAATCGGGAAGCTGGATTAGCACAATTATATCATCCAGTACATGCCTGGGCAGATACATTGGAATGCTGACAGTCTGAGCCAACGACCGTGTGATTCCGATTGTAAGCAGTGTTCCAGGAGAGAGGCACTTCCCAAGAAGTGTAGTCACACTAAGGTGGAGGAGGATCCAGCCGTTGTTGGGGAAGGCCTTGAGAAGCTGCAGCTGGAGGATCAAGACCTACGACCACAGGTCGAGTGGATGAACCAGAGCTCAGTGTGGCCAGCATGAGAGATGATCTCTGGAGCAAGTCCTACGACTAAAAGACTACTGGGCACAGTGGAATGCATCATTATTAATTCGGCAAATCACATTCAATATCATATAGGCCTAGTTTCACAACCTCTCGCTATGTGCGGGGAGCGCTCTCTTCCCACAGACGTCCTTGAGAACTCAGTATCGCCAATGGTGCGGCGTTTGAAATCACACTGAAATTTCTGAATATCACAATCGACCCCCTTAAAAAAAGACAGCACTGTCCTCATGTGCTGAGAAAAACATGCATACGACCCCCCTAAAAAATTGTTCTAAGAAACTGCATCTCACCCCTTTAACGTGCTAATGCAGCATTCCCGTCTTCTCTTCTCTCCTTTTCTCTCCCGCTAACACTCGACCCCCCTAAAAAAAAACAGCACTGCCCTCATGTGCTGAGAGAACAACTTAGAACCCACCTTCAACTCTGTACTATTCCACTCGCAGCCAGCAACTCCATTTCTTGCCTAGCCCAACTCAAAACCAACCAGAACATCACGCTCCCCTTTGCCTGGCCCTTAAGCTAGAGAACCAATGTCAAAAATAATACCAAATCCACATCCTGCATACTCTCCTTTGGCCTGGCCCTTGAACTAAGAGGAACCAGTGTCAAAACAATACTCAGTCCACACAAACGCTCTCACGTCTTCAACGATCGACTCAATCCACATCTCCGAACATCATGCCGGCAGACCAACCCTCTGACAACGTACCAGTCCATATTAGTGAGGCCCTGGACATTAAAACCGTACTCTCAATCCCGCTCATGACAGCAACTCAATCCCGCTCATGACAGCAACCACTACTCAACTCACATCTATGACCTAACCATCTCTCCAATCCCCTCTGCCCTACTCACGACTCCTCCAACTCACCCTCGACAACCTGCCCTTTCTCATTACCATGCTCACCTAAACTGTAATCGGTCGGCTTCGTCTTGTCTCTCAGCTGGAGGGCTCGATCAACCTCTCTGAACTACTTACGTACCCCTGTATTTTCCCACTTGGACCTGACACTTCGTTGACTGCTGGACGTATGCCTGACATTCACCCCTTGTTTCCTCCCTGAACCATTGAATGTGTGCCTGAGACTCCCACTTGAACCTGTTTACCCTTGCTTGATAATCCCTCTTTAGGTCTCCGAACTCCTCTCTCAGCTGTACCAAGGTCCCGTGGCTGTCTCTCTTCCTCCTCACTTTTGTCTCTACTGTCAAGCCAAACCAACTCAATCCGGGCACAAGGATGAGCATCAGTGCCAGCTCAATCCCAACCATTACTACCCAACACATGATGGCGTTCATTATCCCAACCACAGAACTATCAGTCACGACATTAAAAACTACGCTCTGCTACCATTTGTAACAGGTCGGAATTTAGTGGACTTTAATTTCTCACTTGACTTAGGGTTTATTAAAGATTGTTAGATGGTAATTGCAGTGGAAGCGCCCCTTTGAGAAAAATCCCGAACCAGCACAAGAACACTTAAATCTACTAAACAAAATGACTTGTCCGTGACCCGTGGAAGGATAGCGTCTGTGACTGGGATGAATGAGACACACCGTAAAATTTACACTTGTATTCCCTCCAACACTACAAACACAATCAGATAATGGTACACCAATATGCTCACCTCTTAACTTGAACTTAAGACACTACTCTGGGGAATAAAAGTTATACATGATATTGAAATTATTAGAAACTCAGGCAACAATAAATTTAAAGTATTAAGAAATGTTGCTTGCACACATGAAACAGGCCTTAAGGGCTTTCAACAAAATTATATCACCCCAACAGATGCACACTTCCTAACCTAACTTAACCACTACTCTGGGGAACAAAGGTTATACCTGAGATCGGAATTATGAAGAAAAATTAGATGCATTAAAAGAATCAAATCACAGTATCACTCTGGTTCCACTTAGTGACACAAACATTCAAAAAACAATACTATCAAAATTATTTAAGAAATATTAAACTACACACGTCAAGAAAATATCAGTAACTGAAAAATGGTATTAACTACACACAAATATATTGTCACTATTATTGGGATGTTACTGGGTCCACCAATACTCGTGAACCATGCTCCACCCAACTCAACATACACCCCTAATAAGGGAGATAAAATGTTTCTCTAAGTATCCCCTAGACTCCTGATCTCAGTGTGTGACCATTAATTTACTCAGATTGCCTCAGTGTACTCTCAGTGCGTCATGGGCGGGAAGAGAGAACGCCCGCAGGTGACTATGGCCAGTGGGTAATACTTCTAGCTGACCGAGGGCACGTGGTGTTATGCACCCACGTGGTAAGAACTGATCACCCAATGCTGATGCTGGTCCCGTGTCGTTTTAGTTGTCGGGAGCACTCGTCCACTCAAGAGATCCTTTGCTACCCGGCTAACCAGTGACAGGCCTACACTGATCGTTCCAACGGCGACAATCGCCAATCCTCAATCATCACGGCAGTCTCAAACGGCAGTCAATCTCTCTCAGTCAATTTCTGGCAGTCAAACTAGCGGTCAAGTGGGTTCTGACGGAAACCCTGAAATGAACTCACTGTTAGCTCTTGTAAACTTTATCACTGCCCTATCTAAACCCTGTCTGAGGTCGAATGAGACTTACTTGTTATACTGCAATAGTGCAACACAGGTGACTAGGCCACGTGACTATTTCTGTGACGGACGCGCAGGGACGTCTTGCTGGACCGAATGCCTCCACGTGACTGAGGACCAGCCAGCGTCTCGTCTCTCCAAGGCGCTAGCTTAGGCCTACGTGACATATTTTCCGCCTAACTAATAACTCCTTTGGACACCCGTAACATGATTCAGACCGATAAACGATCTATAATAATTCAAAATTCAATAATAGTCCCTTAACTTCATGAATCGCATCATTATTAATTCGGCAAATTACATTTAATATCATATAGGCCTAGTTCCACAACCTCTCGCTATGTGCGGGGAGCCCTCTCTTCCCTCAGACGACCTTGAAAACTCAGTATCGCCAATGGCGGGGCGTTTGAAATCACACTAAAAAAAAATATATATATATATATATATATATATATATATATATATATATATATATATATATATATATATATATACATAAAATTTCCCTCTCCCCACCAAACTATTTAGAATAGCATAACCAAACAGCCTCGCAAGGACCAATAGGTCTGTATATAATGTGTGTGCACGGGCTAAAATGACCTAGTATATTATACTAATGTCTCATTGTCCATGGGTTTTCTACAGTTTGGCTGTGACTTTTCTATTTTGTCTAACTGCCAGTTCAACAGGACTGCGAGCCATCCTCCCAGCAGCTCATCCTGTATTATCGCACCTGTGACTGGTGAGTAGAACGGATTCCCTAAATATACAGGCTGTTTCATAAATACCATTCATTACATAAGGGGGTGTTCCTGAGACATGAGAACATAATATAAATTATAATGCCTCGTACTGAGAACATGTGACAGACGTAATGAGGGGAAACGAGCATTAGCTGACGAATTATGGGTTACCCACTGCAAAGGCCTGGGACTTATGGATAGAAATCCCTTACCAGCCTAATCAGGATCTTATAAAAGGAAAGTCAGGGACCATGGTTTTTCCGAGGAATAACAAACAATCGTTCGAGATTGACATCTATTTACTATAAAATATGACACAAAACTCTGACACCACTCAACAAACATGAAATAACAATTACGGGAGTAAAAAAATTAATGCACTCAACAGTTAATGGAGTCAAACAATTAATGGAATCAAACAATTAATGGAATCAAACAATTAATGGAAGTCCACAACTGATGGAATCAAACAATTAATGGGAGTCAGCAATTAATGGAATCAAACAATTAAATTGAATCAAACAAACAAGAGAATCAAAAAATTAACAGATAATTTCTACGGCAGTGGCCCTGGGGAAGGTCCATTCAGCTCCTCATCTCTAGCGACAGGAGCCGATGTCTTGATACAGCAGACGAAACACCGGGGCACAGACGGTGGAGATGAGCTGGCGGTCGTGGCAGCTGCGGTTGTGGTAGGTGTCCAGAGATTGACAGTCGATAGGTGAAGGTCTGGGGACACAGCCCACAAGCCTTTGATGAGAACACCACCAGAATTTGGAAGAGCAGCGGGGGCGGTGTGTCTGGTTTGAAATCTGGAAAATGTCCATCCGTGTCACGAGTAGCAGCGACGTTTTCACCTCCGTCTAACCCCCGCAAGTGGGGGTCGCGCCAGCAAACGTGCGAGAGAGCAGCGGTAACGAGCATTAAGATCGTTACCGCCCTTACACCCACCAATGGCCCCATTAATAAAATTTTGTGGATATGTAACATGTGATAATACTATCTGAGACTGGACACGTTATTTAACAATCATTATGTTGCCTATTCCACTGTTAGATGGGATGGGTGTGAAAGGGATCTGCCCTGTATGGGCCAGTCGGCCTCCTGCAGTATCCCACTTTCTTATGTTCTTATTATGTTCTTAGATCAATAAAACTGTAAAGTAACAGTTTGACAACACTTCGTCATGTTTCGCTGTCATCGTTCACCCGCATAATGATGGTTACTCCATATCCTATAATATGTTGAGTTTTCATTAATGAATGTATACTAAAGGCTCCATGCACTAATGCCTTATCTTTTTATTTTCACAGTCATGGAGGTTCAGCCATAACGTCATGTGAGGCCACCTCGGACGAGAGCTAATCGACCTGAGGTGATAAAGAGTCGCAGCAGGATTATTGGATATCACAAGGCAGGGAAGGGGATACGGGAGATTAGTCGCCTTCTTGGTATCTCCAGGGATACAGTTAGGCTTTGGGCGAGAAGATATGAGGAGGAGGGTCAAGTGCTCACCAGGCCCCGACCAGGAAGACCAAGAGTCACCACACCAGCAGCAGATCAACAGATTCAAAGGGCAGCAGAGCGAGCACCACTCTCAACTGCCGTGCGTATAACGAGGGAAACAGGAGTTCAGTGTCACCTGATAAATACCAGGAGGCGAATACGGGAGACTGGCCGACAATGTTTAATCCCAGCACGTAAGGAAACCGTAACAGAGGTACACAGGGAAGCACGTAAAAGGTTTGCTGAGGCGAATGCGGATGTGGGAGTCGATTTTTGGAGGTCCGTCATTTTCACCGATGAAAAATGTTTCTCATCTGTCGCAGCAGTCGGTCGCCAGTGGTGGCGATTACGTAATACAAGATATGCTTGAAAACATATCCATGAGATATCGACAAGCGGTCGTGTGACAACCTCCATGCATGGATGGATGTGGTGGGGAGGTGTTGGTGAACTGACCAGTATACAAATATTCTAAAGACATCCTTTCTACCATCGGTGCGAGCATATGCCATCCCAGACCCACAGCCTATACGTATGATGCAATACCGCAGTCCAATACATATAAGTCGGGCAGTCAAGCGTTGGTTTGAGGCGCACCCTCAGATTATTCTATTGGACTGGCCCCCTAAAGGAGCCGATTGTAATCCAATAGAAAATCTATGGGCGCATATGGTTGTTGAATGGGATGTTGAGGAGAAAACGAGGGAGGCAGTGAGGAGACACGCACATAATGTGCGGGAGGGAATGAGGAGGAGGCCGAACATCTGCAGCAATGTGGTAGATTCCATGCTCACCAGATTGCATGAAGTTATAGCAGCAGATGGAGGTTGGACACGGTATTAACCTATGAGCACGAGGTGTCTCAGTGGTAGTAGCCTTGCCTCGGGATCCTGTGGTCAAGAATTAAATCTCCGCCCACGACGGTGCCTCGTTGGGGGTGGCGAGGGAGTTAGCTCTCTGGTGTAACCTCGTTGGGGCCACATAAACTTCGTTTCCTAACTCTCGGGAATTTGTCCAGGTATTTTACTATGTGGTTTTACGTCACTTCACATAAATATGCTTACAAAATCTATGCATTAATATGCATAACTCTTAGGAATCTGTCCAGACATTAAATATATGTTATATACTACAATAATTACATAGATATGTTTACAATGTTTATGCATAATAAATGTGAACAATATTTTTGGGGTTTCAATTAACCAATAGGCATGCCTACAAAACAATCTTGATGCTCTAAGTGCATATATGTGTTTAATAACGAGTAACTGATCCACATTATTTGGGTAAATAAAGAAATGAAAGGCAAGCACTTAGCCATATGGATATAGTTACAAGGAAGAAGGGAAATAAGGATGAACCATGGTTTTGATGGAAACAATGTGCTCTGGGACGACGCTCACAATGACGTATGGGAGAAACCTCTTTATGAAAAAATCTTACTTACTAAGGATGAAGCTTAATGTTACAGAACACACATACACACACACACACACACACACACCTTGACCACAGAAGGGTCAAGACATACCTGGCGCTCCTCTCGGAGCAGCCAGGTCAACTGTTATGTTGGCCCATACCAACTCCCTCCCCTGAACCCTCCTCCCCACAGGAATATCAACAAGTTCTCGCCAGAAGTCACTATTTCATTTAGGAACGGAATGGAACCAGTGTTAAACAGAGGTGAACAGTGGTGAACAGTGCTTAAGTCAGTGAGAACAACTCAACAGTAACAGTGGTACCCAAGTTGACCTTCACACAGTGAGGTCCCAGGTACCCAGTGATAACGGCCCGTGAGACCCAACAACCAGCGATGTGTTAATCCGTCTACGATAGGAAGGCCTGGAACCACACCTCACTCATATAACACCATCTGTGAGGGAATTACTACACCACGTGAGACCCCTCATAACACCATATGTGAAGGAGTTACTACACCACGTGAGGCCCCTCATAACACCATCTGTGAGGGAATTACTACACCACGTTAGGCCCCTCATAACACCATCTGTGAGGGAATTACTACACCACGTGAGGCCCCTCATAACACCATCTGTGAGGGAATTACTACACCACGTGAGACCCCTCATAACACCATCTGTGAGGGAATTACTACACCACGTGAGGCCCCTCATAACACCATCTGTGAGGGAATTACTACACCACGTGAGACCCCTCATAACACCATATGTGAAGGAGTTACTACACCACGTGAGGCCCCTCATAACACCATCTGTGAGGGAATTACTACACCACGTTAGGCCCCTCATAACACCATCTGTGAGGGAATTACTACACCACGTGAGGCCCCTCATAACACCATCTGTGAGGGAATTACTACACCACGTGAGACCCCTCATAACACCATCTGTGAGGGAATTACTACACCACGTGAGGCCCCTCATAACACCATCTGTGAGGGAATTACTACACCACGTGAGGCCCCTCATAACACGATCTGTGAGGGAATTACTACACCACGTGAGGCCCCTCATAACACCATCTGTGAGGGAATTACTACACCACGTGAGGCCCCTCATAACACCATATGTGAGGGAATTACTACACCACGTGAGGCCCCTCCTAACACCATCTGTGAGGGAATTACTACACCAGGTGAGGCCCCTCATAACACCATCTGTGAGGGAACTACTACACCACGTGAGGTCCCTCCAAACACCATCTGGGAGGGAGTTACTACACTACGTTTTTGCTGTTCAACACCTACATTAATCTGTTTGTTCACTGTATGTTCCTTTACCTTTCTCTAATGAAGGCTTTTGTTAAACCACCAATGTATGTAATAAGTCATTTATGTCCAATGAATATTTTCAGCCTTCGGGCTGCAGAACTTTTTCAATAAACCGTTAATTATTATTATTATTATTATTACACATACAGTGTAACTTTGTGTGATGCATTGTCTGACTTGGGGTGGCTTTGAGCTAACCATACACTTTATATTACGATTTATGTATCCTTCCTGTCCATGATTTACAACAATAACTGAAGGGTAAAAGTTACAATATTATACTAATAACACTGTCATGTATTGATACTATGACGAGTTACTAAGATACAGAGCACGATGAACATAACATGATAATGATAGTGAAGCCTGGAAGGGTTCATATCATAACTTGTGTATTCGTGCATATGTTGCCCCGTGAGAGTTACCGTGGGCCTCCATGTGCCCAGGTGGGATGGTCAAAGTATTACACTATAAGTGTGTCAAATGAGGAGTGACTGATCCATATGTAATTTAAGGTTTTTGAAATATGTAGTTAAATTAAACACGATTTTTTCATATAGTTACGCTAATGAAGGAAAAATAAAAGATATAGATGGGGTGTGGTGGAATCATCGTGGTCTGGCACTATGCTCAGACCAACTTATATCTGAACTGTCTCGGATGTGAACTAATTATATATGAACCTTCATTACTAAGGATGACGCTTGATGCTACACACTCACACACACACAAGCGGTGTAAACGTTGTGTGGGTTCACTGGGTGGTTTGGAAGTGTTTATTTCCATTCATAATATCGTAACTACAACCTATGGTAATTTTTCTTTGTGTTCATACACAATGAAGATAATGCTGAGTATAAAATGCCATATACAATACTTATACATAATGTTATCTATACAGCCGCACTATGACTGCTTAGCATTATATACAGCAAGATGATTAAAAATATGATACACTCAGAGCAAAGCTTCGTATGGTTCATAAGGACTGCGTGTGTTCGTGCGTATGTTGCCTCATGATAGTTAGAGTGGGCCCCCGTCCAGAAAGTAAGCTGTACTAACCTCCAGCACTGACCCAGGAGGGCTAGAGATTATGGTTTCCGACTGTACATCTGTGTGGGCATGAATTACTTCACTAAGTGGCCAGAAGAGTCTGCCATCCCAAATCAGGAAGCCACGGTTGTAGCCAGGCTGCTGGTGGTACCGGTTACAAGGACGGTGATAAGGTATGGCTGTTTAACCTTCTGTGGAAGAAGGGTCAGTCACCGAAGCTTCAGAGTCCATGGGAAGGACCATAAACTGTAGTGGAACGCCTTTCAGATGTGACCTACCGTAATAGGGGAAGAAGGAAGGCTGAGTCGAAGGTAGTCCACGTTAATCGTCTGAATCAGTATCAGGGGCCTGGGCAGTACACCTGGGAAGACTCTGAGGAGCAGTCACTTACCACCCACGAGGAACAGAACGGAGACCCTGGAAGAACTCAGTACCATACCGATCCAGGGAACCCGAATATGGAGCAAGAAGAGAGGCACTGTTCACTCTTAGCGGAACTGGACGTGACAGGAGAGGGGGACCGATCTAAGGATGTGACTTAGGTTGCTGCGCCAAGAGAGGACTCTGAAGACATCTCAGTACGTCGGAGGCAGCAGTGGAAGAAGAGGAGACCTACCAAGTTTCAGGATTATCACGAATATAGTGAATGAGTGTGTCGGGACGACACAAGGATTAGGGAGGGGGGTAGTGTTATGCTGAGGCATAATTTCGTATTATAGTTTTGTAAACTAGGTGTTTTGAAAGTTTTCTGTCCCATGCAGCAGTTATTTTGGCAAATGTATTGAAATTTTGGTGTATATAGTAATGTATTAATTTTGCAAGAATATTCTAGCATGTATTGCACCATTTTTTGTTCTCATTTACTTATTATTGTAAGCCTCGATCAGAGTAGAACATTCTAGAATCTCCCAGGCGTCTCTGGATGATTCTAGGAAGTTCGAGAACCGTCTGACAAGGCGTATATAAGCGGGAGCGGTCTGTCCAAGGGAGTTAGCAAATCTCCTCTGTTCATAGTGTAAAGAATAAGACTAGCAGAACAACTGAAGACAATTGTTGTGCAACTGTTGTTGATTTTTTTTTATTAATATAAAGTGAGAAGACTAAGGAAGTGTAAACTGGTAGTGTGCTGACTATATATTCGAAGTGTGGAGTAAGCTGTGAAGACATTACCCTGTTAACAGAGTTGTGAAGAATTATAATTTATTAAAGAATACTACAGTGCACAAGTGTGTTTCATTGACCTGGTGGAAATCTACCTGCCTATTGTTTGTGTGTACACTGATACCGATCGTCGGGAAATTACAGGAGACAGGCGGGACAGCCAGTGATAATTCGACAACTCTTGTGAGATATCTCCTGCTTCTGTACATACGACCCTAGCCTCTGGTAACCAGTGGTGGAAGCAGGGTAAGAGGTGAAGGAGAAGGGTCATAACATTATTTTATGTCTCGACATGGAAAATACCCCGTTTTTGTAGGTCTTCTTGCCAATAGGTGAAACATGTGCATATATGGTTCTCAGTGAGCATTACCACCACAGCATGAGAAATACAGCTGGATTATCTCTTTATGTACAGATATGAAAAATAGCAACATGGATGTTTTAAGCCATATTGATGAGAAGAGGGACAGAGCGTGCTGGATTTTTTTTATAAACATTGCATGGCTGCGTATGGTACTACACAGTGGGGTCGTCTGTCTATGCCCAAAAAAACTTTTATACAGACGCTTTTGATAGTAAAGATGCCTATATTAAAGGGAAAATGGGAAGAAAACCCGACTTATAAGAGATGTATCCCATAGGGCAAATTCACGGGTCATAGTCTTATTCTTAATCTTATTACACAAAAACAGTGCATATATGTTATTTAATTATTTTGATGACGTGTGGAAGGTACTGCATAAAAATTTTAATACTTCTCTCTTTTAGGTTAGACCATTAAGGTAATGACTTGACGCTAAAATATTATTGCTGCACTTCAAATACTCAGATATCTAAAAAACAAAGCAAAGTTTGGATTTAAACTACTGTAGTGCAATAATTATAAATTTTGAAAGCCAATCCAGAAAAAAAAATATGATCACGACAAAGACCATACGTCATCACGATAGTACCATACAATTATGCATTAAAAAAACTGTCGAGTAGCATTTCTTTCTGCGGATGAACACTCAAAATATCCTTTTGTAAATTGAGTTTGATTATAAAAAAAAGACCACAATGTTTTGCAAAGCATCCAGAATCTGCCACTTTAGTAACTAACACGTACAGCGTGGAAAAAAAATATACAGAGTTGCTGAGCATAATTATTAACTGCTGCTGTGCACTTTACACTTTCAAATAAAAACTGTCCTGTATTGCTAAGACCTTAGCAGTATCACACAGCAGGTCACTCGTTCATTCACTCTCAAGATGCCATTTACCAACAGTCAACAGCTAAGTTCCAGAGGCGATGGCTAAAGTTATGATACACTTCCGAATGGAACCATTACTAATACGTTAACTGCCGTGGGCTGTTAACAAAATATTTATACATGTTTCAGCAAAACGACTAAACTTGGAACAAATCACACCATAACTAAACTTCTGGGTAGATCAAGTGTAGTGAGAAGAAATTTTATTCTTTGTGATATTACAACCGAGAAAAGTTTATTGTCATACAGCAGAGAACCTTTACTCAAACCCGACTTCCCAGTTGAAGTTGGAAAACTCGTGGTAAATGCTCATACCTTGTGAAGAAACTTTGGTCATCTTTGTAGGCGACAAAAGAGGAGGAAGATTAAACAGGGTTTATTGATATAGGGTAAATTAATATTTCCAGTATGGGAGCTTTTGTTATGTGTTACACTGGCTACAAGCAACAGAATTTCTGAAGAAAAATGAGAAAAGTGAAGAACAATTTATTTTTTAGGCAAATATGCTTACTGACTATAAGAATCTATTAACGCTTGTTGATGTTTGTACAGCTTTGTCTGAATGCAAACCGACAGCAAAGAGCCCACGTCGCATATATTTTGAGATGTTGAATTATTTAACAAAGCAGTGCTTACATTTTACTCAGCATTTATTTTATAAAATACACAAAAATATTAGTTCCTCCAAGAATTGAAGAACTGTTATTATCATTCCATAAAAAAACCCAAGCAAACCAGTTCATGAGTCGGCATATTAAAATTTAGATTCATAAGTTCTTATGCACACTACTACAACACATAATTAATTCTCCTGCAGGAAATTTGACCTGCTTCCCTGGACACAACAGTAATAACTAACTGTGATGCACTCTTGTCCAGAGATCTTTCCAATATATTTCATTTAATTTCTGAAACAACGATACTAAAACACTTGGTCTAGGAGTCACAAGTGTAAGAGGTAAGCTAATGGAATGAATAAAAAAAAAATGTAGGCAATATTCCGTGGACCCTAACAGTATCTGAATAGATTCTAGAATGATTTTCCAAATGCAATAAACATATTTGAATAATTATGGTAATAAACTCTTGGATGATGTCTCGATAAGCTGGTTTAGTTATCATAATGTAACGAGGTTGAATTATTTTTACCTAAATTAAAGCCAAAACTGAATTTTCGTTGTTCAAAATATATTTTACTATACGATATAAAATGATGTAGTAGAAATAGTTTAGTTATCCCTCTGAAAGGTGAAAGAGAATAGGACAGGAAAAACCATGGGTAGTTTTTAGTATCACACTTTGCAATCTGATGTTTAGAGAAATCTTTGAATGTCCAGGTTATCTTCGATTGTTGAATTATTATTATCTAAAGTATTGTATAGGGAAGTGTAGTGATTGATTAACATTTTAAAATGGGTGGTGAGTCATGGAAACTTTGTACGTTATTGTAATGCATATGTAATTTTCTCAGTAAATATGTAACGTTACATTTTAAATGTTAATTGCAAGATAGATGAATGATTGTAGAACATGATGACATATCTCACTACATATAAATAAGATACCTTTATAAATTGTGAGATACTGAGAGAAAATTTTGGTGGAAATTTGGAGTGAAGTATTGGGATGGACAGGACAGAGCCTGGGTTCACTAACATATTAAGTCAGTTAAGTCTCTGCTGGTGCTCTTAACTCTCTGCTAGGGCACTTAAGTCATCTGCCTTAGCTAAGACCATATGCACAAAGCAATTTAAGTGCAATAGTGTTGGGATCTTGGAAACTTAAGTCCTCTCCTGAGTTGTCTTACAAAAGCAAAGCGGATTAATAGTTATCGACACAACCCGGACATTTGTGTGGAGTAAATATTGTCGACCTATCTCAGTACAGTGGCGTTTTATTAGGCCATATTTCATGCTAATCATATATACAGGCTGATTCAGCAAAGAGTACATTAAATTGGAGGATGAAATCCTTGGATAATTCTAAACCACAATGTCTCTATGGTAAAATATAAAATTCTGCATAGATGTTGTATTAATGAGAGTGAATTTGAAGTGAAACTCCCGTAGGTTTTTGTAATCATTTATTCACGGATCTCTACAGTGTGACCCTCATTGTTACAACCTAAAGGAAACGCTCAAAGTTGTCCCCTTCAGCCTCAATGCAGGCCTGTACACGTCGTACCATTGATTGTCTGACGCATTCCAGAATGCCTGGACTATGTTTAATTTGCTCACACCTGTCACGAACACGTGGGCATATGCAGAATCTGACATTTAAAATAGAGACATTGTGGTTTAGAATTATCCAAGGATTTCATCTTCCAATTTAATGTACTCTTTGCTGAATCACCCTGTATACAGTATATATATATATATATACAACACCTCACCCCGCCAGGATTCGAACCCACGATCTTATAATTGTGACCAGGGAACGCTACCTCTGGGCCACCAGGACACTAAAAGCAGCCCTAGACTCTGTTATATTGCACACAAAGCCTGTTCAATGAAGCTTATGGCGTCGTGAACCTCTAATGAGGACTACCCGTGCCACTTAGGTGATTAGAGCATCGTTTTACCAAATCCGGCTTCGAAACATGAGGATCCATATATATTTCATTAGCCCAATAAAGCACGCGGACTTCTACATATAATCAACACCTCACCCAGCCAGGATTCAAACCCACGATTTTATAATTGTGACCGGGGAACTCTACCTCTGGGCGGGGTGAGGTATTGATTATGTGTAGAAGTCTGCGTGCTTTATTGGGCTAATGAAATATATATATATATATATATATATATATATATATATATATATATATATATATATATATATATATATATATATATATGAAAATAACAGTGGTATTGATGTTAGCTGCACGCCTTATTGACGGTGAAAACGGAGATTCAGTAATCACAATAACATACATAAAAAATGCAGATTTTATGATCCACTGGACGTGAGCGATGAGCATTTATTAAGATATTAGAGGTTTCCTCGGAAAGAAATCTTACGACTTTGTAATGAACTACACCCTGTAATAGGTCATGTAACCCGGAGATCTCATGCTATTCCAGCACACACCATAGTGTTGGTTGCTTTAATTAGTCCTAACGTAACTTACCTTAGCCTAGCCTATCCTACCCTATCCTAATGTAACCTAATTCAAACGTAACTCATCCTTGCCTAACTTAACCTAACCTGCTCTACTCATTCTTAACCTAACCAAACCTATCTTACCTTACTCTTTCCTAATGCAACCCAACCCAGCCTACACCATTCAGGAGGATCCTTACAGTATGAACCAGTAAAATGTGGCAGAATAGCCATTGATGCTGTGTATTTCACAATTACTGTTTCAAAAGACTTATTTCTCTTTTGGAAACGCTTGAACATGAGGATGCAGGTGGTCCAGCAGTCAATAATATGGTGGAAGTGAACAACGTGTGAAGTTGCAGCTACTCAAACGTCACTTTTGTTGATTCATTTGTCAGTAGATTAATTTTCATATAAATGATTCTTGTGTACCTAAATTTGCCAATATATTGATCCCACGTAAATTATAGTACAGTAAAGTACAGTACAGTACAGTACAGTACTAAGTTTTTTGAACAGCATGTAAACTAATAAACTGAACAGTTTAGAAATTAGCTAGCTCGTTAAAAAATATAAATTGTAGCAAGGATCCCATTTCTTGTTCTGTTTCCATCTAATATCTGCATTAGCTGGAACTCTCCAAGGCCCGGAATTGAAATCGGCTGGGATTTCTCTGGGTCTTCGAATGAATTTCCAAGGTTGAAAATCAGGCACATTTTCTAAAAATATCCGGAAACTCTCTTAATTTTTTTCCTGGTCTGTGAGTAAATTGAGAGGATGAAATAATGAATAATTCTGGAAAATCATGGAAAGTTTCCAAATTTTTCTGCTCCGTGTCTGGGAACCAATTCCGAGGTTAGGTTAGGTAGCAATTTCCTAAATATTCCCAGTAACCAGAAAAATTCCATGGGTTTGGAATTTTTCCACGTTTGATTCATCTCATTACCGGAAATGTTTCATCCCAAGAAGAGCTCTGCACCAATTATTCCATCTAACAGGGATATCACTATTTGTCATTTTTTTCTCTTATTACAGTAATTTACTGAACTTTTCTTGGCAAACTCGATAGACTGTTTGCTTTGTAGTTTTTCTGTATATTTCCTATATTATTTACAGATCATCAGTGTCTTTATTTCCAGCCATCATTTCTATGTACAAAGCTACCATCAAAATTAATATTGTATTATAACAATTCTCTGGTGCTGGTGAAACACTTGATGTTGTATCCATAGGTAAGTGACTTGAGCTTGAGAACTCATCTGGGTACAGAAAATGTAGCTAAAACAACAGGTAATATAGGAAAAAATAAATTGAAATGAAACTCGGAAAATGTTTGATGTAAATAAGTATTTGCAGATTGGTGTATGAAGAAAGATGATTGGATAGCTCTTGCTAAATTCTATAAAGTGGAGTACAGAGAAGTTGAAATTAAAGCAGAGATTAAAAAGAATGTGCATGATTATTTGGTTAGTGACGAGTTGTTAACACTTAGCGTCTTAGATTTGTGTGAAGAAGGTATTAGTGAATCGGTGAAACTTAAAATTCTAGAAATAAATCATAGGAAGGCTCAGAGAGCACATGAATTGGCTATAAAACAGCTTGAAAGTGAGGAAAAGGAAAGGGATTTTCTTAGAAATAATCAAATTTCCAGTGCAAAAAATTCACATGCCACTACTTTTAATGCTCCAAAACCTGTTAAATCAGTACCTAGTTTTGATGAGAATGACCCTGAGAATTTCTTCCTGTTATTTGAGAAAATTGCCAAACAGTTGAGTTGGCCTATTTCACAGTGGAGTAATCTAGCTCAATCAGCATTCTTGGGTAGAGCAAAAACTGTCTTTGTAAACCTTACTGATGATCAAGCTTGTTAATATGATTTGTTGAAGGACGCTGTTCCTAAAGCCTATGATCAAATACCTGAGACGTATAGACAGAAATTTAGGAATCTGAAAAAGGATGAAAAGCAAACAGAGCTAAGAAAAGGTTATTTACAAGATAGCTCCAAGCTAGCAATGTCACCACTTTTGAAGAGTTAGGACAAATGATACTGCTTGAAGAAGTTCTCAGACAAGTTCCTTTGTATATTAAATTGTATATTGAAGAGAGAGAGGTAACTGATGTAAACAAAGCAGCCTGCCTCGCCGAGTACTACCGTTTAACTCACAATGAATACCATTTCAGATAAAAGCAGAGAGGTCCAGATGTGTACAAAAAGGCTACCCAAGCCCCTCAATCTCATGGCCAGAACAGCGGTAAGGTAACGGTGTCTGGTGCCTCCCAACTACCTAACTTCTCCGCTGTCCCACCTGGTAGGGCAAGTGAACCAGGTAAACCATTGGATCCAATTAAGTTTTGCACTTACTGCTAAAGGCACGGTCGCATCATCAAGGAGTACGGCATCTTAAGTAATAGCAGTAATTCTAGTGATCTTGAACCTTGTGTTCAGACTACTTCTCATAAGTTTAAGTCATTTTCATTTACAGGTTCAGTTTCAGTAAATTACAATACTACTAACTATCCTATTCATGTGTTAAGAGACACAGGTGCTTCACACAGCCTCATTGTTAAAAGTGCTGTTCCAGCCTCAGAGGATTATTTTACTGGACACAGTGTTCTCCTTCAGTTTGTTAGTGGTTGTACAACTGTTCCTCTGGTTAAACTTTACCTCAAAACGGATTTAGTTTGTGATCATGTTACTGTTGGAGTTCAGGAGTCTTTGCCAGTAGAGAGTGTTACATTTCTTTTAGGGAATGACATTGTAGGAGACAGAGTAGTTCCTGATTCTATTGTCAGTCGTACACCTTCTCTGGATAATACTACTGAGCAGTTAGAGAAACAATATCCTAACTGGTGCCCAGCATGTGCAGTGACAAGGAGTATGAGTGGTCATGATGCTGCGTCTGACCATGCTGTTTCTAATCCTATTTCCGATTCAAATGATGTTAATGAAGATGCTATCTCTGAATTAAATAATGATTCAAATGACTTAAGTTTTAATAATCTTTATGATGGTCAATAAGTAAATCCTGACAATTCAGAAGAATTAAGTAATATTCCCCTAACTGCAGAAGTGTTAAAAGAATAAGTGAAATAAGTGAAACAAGTTTGATGCCACACATAAATAAAGCTGTAGAACTTGGTGAGATCACTATCCATACTCATTGTTGTTAGGTTCTGAATAATAAGTTCTATATACAGGAGAGAACACAAACACCTGTATAGTTTTGTAGGTTCGGTTTACTGGATAAGAGTATGTACACAAAGGGGAGCAGCACTCTCCCCGGCTAGGCTCCTTAGTCAACTGCTATAGACGACGTATGGCAAGTGATACATTAGCAGCTTCCATACGTCGCCAGGCACATTAATTAAGCATGTGGGATATGGTAATAACATTGCCACACGCTGCTAGCTAGGCTGAATAAATAATACATAAATGGAGCACATACATAATATACATACATAATATATAATCCAGCATACATAATATACATACACCTCCCTCCCCCCTATACGCTCATAGCAAAGTCTTGAGCGGACCTTTTCTTTTGGATCCGTTCTGAGCGTCGAGGGACTTCATCACTGGGAAGGGTATGGGACTCAACACTGGTGGCGGGGCCAGCAGAAGGCATTGTTACGGGGCGGAGAAAACGGCTGTTCCTCCACCACACACGACCACTGGGTAACCGCACCTGGTAGTCCCGTGACCTGCCGAGACCCATGACTACGCCTACTTTGTCCCAACGTAGGGAGGTCGGGTCCTGAACACGGACTTGGGTGCCGACACTCAACCTGGGGTGAGAGCGGGCGTGGTCGTTGTAGCGGGCGACGACGTCCTGAACACGTTCGGCGGCTCGGCGATCACAATCCTCTGTCTTGGCCTGCCACTCCTAGGAGAAGGATTGAGGGTGAGCAGGGACACAAGAACGAAGGGGGCGTCCATACAAGACCTGGGCAGGGGAGCGTCCGGTGTAGTTAGGTGTGTTGCGGAGTTCAAGAAGACCCCTGTCGAAGGCCTCGCAGTCAATGTTCCCAGAAGGGGCCACCTTAAGGATGAGGTGCTTCAGGGATTTGACAGCAGCCTCAGCGTGGCCGTTGGACTGCGAGTAATGGGGCGATGACAACACATGCCGGACTCCCCATCGGTCAAGGAACACAGCAAAGTCCCGGCTTGTGAACTGAGGCCCTCCGTCGGTTCGCAGGCGTACAGGAACGCCCACGTCACGGAAGTAGTGGCGGAACTTGCTGATGGTGGCGGCAGACGTCGTGTCATTACCGCACTTGATGACAACCGGCCAACCAGAGAGACGGTCGACGATAACGAGGAAGGACTTTCCTGACACACAGAAAAAGTCGGCCGACACAGACTCAAAGGGGCGGGTGGGGTTGCCGTCACTCATAAAGGGTTCCTGCTGCTGGCTGGGTTGTAATGCTTGGCAGGGCTCACACGCACGGACAACATTGGAGATGTCGGAGTTGATGCCGGGCCAGAACACAGTCTGTCGTGCACATCGTTTGGTGGCCTCAGCTCCACGGTGACTGTCGTGAAGGCGAGCCAAGGCGTGGGGACGTGATGCAGCAGGGACAACTACACGTGCTCCGTACAGAACAAGGTCTCCGTCGCAGTAGAGTTCATCGCGGAGTTTCCAATACGGGAGCAGGGTGTTGTGAAGATCGTAGCGGTTGCTAGGAAATCCATTCCTCACACACTCGACAAGTCGGACGTAGGAAGGGTCGTCTCGGGCCGCTGTTCGAAGGTCCTCCATTGCCTTGTCGTCATCTGGTGACAGGTCCGAACGAAGGGATTGGACGGCATGGAGAGTGACCACAGTCCTGACGGAAAGAGCGAGGTCGGCGTCGAGTACATGGTCTTCTGGAGTAGGGCGGCTGACAGGAGAGCGGGATAAGGCATCAGGGATGCAGAGCTCCTTACCAGCACGCCACACTGCAGTGAAGATGTACGCCGAGAGCTTCTCTTTCAGACGCTGGAGGCGAGGGTTCTCAACGGCGTCTAGCGTGTAGTGGTTGAGGATCGGGACAAGCGGGCGATGGTCGGTCACTAGGTGAAAGTGTTGCAGGCCTATGAGGTAAAACCTGCACTTGGACATCGCCCAAACCACAGCCAACAGCTCCAACTCAATAGTGGCGTAGCTCGTCTCAGTGTCAGAGAGGAAACGCGAGCCACACTGGACGAGCCGGAACTGCCCTCCACCATGATCCTGCAGTAGGGCGTATCCCACGCCATACAAGCGTGAGGCATCTGTCTGCAGAACTGTCAGCAAGGCTGGGTCAAACGTGGCGAGGACAGGTGGACGAGACAGGGCCTGTTTCACTTGCTGGAAGGCCTTGTCGTGGTCGGGGGTCCACAGGAATGTCCTCTTGGGGCTCATCAGGGGGCGAAGTGGTTGAGCAGCTGCGGAGATGTCCGACGAAAACTCTGCTAACTGGTTGACGAGACCGATGAAGGACCTCAAGTCGGTCAGGTTAGCAGGGGTGGGAAAATCCGTGATGGCGCGGACCTTTTCCGGGTCAGCTGCGATACCATTCCTTGAGAGGGTGTACCCACAAAAGTCAACTGAAGAGCTGGCCAGAACAAACTTGTCGGCATTTAGGGTAATGCCGTGCTTCCGGCACCTGTTGAGTACCTCGTAGATACGGCAGAGGTGATCCATATAATCCTCGTCGTACACGAGTATGTCGTCGACCACTTTCACGCAGTTTGCCAGACCTTGTAGAGCAATATCACCTCGAAGACAGAAAGCGTCTCCTGTAGCGGCGAATCCCATGGGGCCACGGCAATAACTGTAACGTCCATGCGGGGTGATGAACGTTGTGAGTGGTCGGTCTTCTTCGGCAAGCTCTATCTGCCAGTATCCACACAGGGCGTCCATCGTCGTGAAGAAGCGCGCCTTCGGGTTCACGCTGCGTACAGCTGCAAAGGGCGTGGGAGAAGGGTGCGCAGGACGAGACACCTGGCTGTTGAGCTTGGAAAGGTCAGTGGTGATCCGAACACCACCTTTAGGTTTTGCGACGACAACCATCGGGTGACACCATGGAGACGGGTCATCGCCGGTTGGTGCAATAATTTCTTGGGCGACCATGGAGTCCAGCTCGTTTTTGACCGCCTCGCGGAAGGCCAGGGGAACCAGTCGAGGGGTGTAAATAGCGAATGGCTTCGCGTCGTCCCTCAGGTGGATCCTCATGGGGGGACCTGCCATCTTCTTGAGAGGCTTGGATTCCAGAGCGGATTTGGTCACCAGAACGTCGCTGAATTCCTTCAGGAAGTACTTCCGAGCATCCGAAGGAGAGGTGTCACTGGCAAGAGGCAGGGGTAGGGCGGCAGCAGGGTCGTTGCTGCTCCCTTTTTGCACCCTGTTGGCGTGTTTTACCTCAAGAATAGGTTTGGGGAAGTCCTGGGAGATGATGGCCAACTCCTGACAATGTCTGTAGGACAGCAAAGGAGTCTGGACACCGTTATGCACATCAATCCAGGCTTGACACGACCTGTTGCCAAAGGTGACTTGTGCTTGGAGTGAACCCAGGGCCGGGGTCATCTGTGAACCATCTGCCATAAAGCGGAGATCCTTGGGGGGCGGTCCTAGATCACTTGGAGAGAGCCCCAAGCATTGCAAATGCTGGGGACCGATGACTGTAGCATCAGCGCCGGTGTCGGGCAACATCTGAAGACGGGATGACACACCGCCGTAGGTCACGATGACGCTGATGTACTGGGGGACTTTGGTCCTGGGACGCGGGGGGGAGCACACATTCCTAATGTGGCTCGAGCGTTGTCAGGAGTCGTCGTGCCTCTGATTGGAAGACTGTGGGCGGCCCTCTCTGGTGGAAGGGGGCTGAAGCTTCCGCCGACGCGGTCCCTTGGGTTTGTTGGAAGGGCAACACTTGTCATAGTGGCCCAGACGACCGCACACATTGCACTGGACGCGTTTGGCTGGGCACCGTACTGTGAGTGACCAGTGGCCCTTACGGTCACAACTGTTGCAGGTAGACTGAGCAGCTGGACACACCTGTGTTCCGTGCTGCTTACCACAGTTGTTGCAAAATAAACCGGGCGTGGACGTGGTGGGCGAAGGCGTAGGAACGGACTTCTTGTCCTTCTTGTACCGGGACACAGCGCGTACAGCTGTAGGGGGAGCACGGATGGCAGAGGTGGCACACCTTGCAGCCTCATAGGAGCGACATATCGTCGACACATCCTTAAGAGAAGAGGAAGAGTCGAGGGAGGTGAGGCGTTGGACAAGTTCCTCGTCCTTAACACCCATCAGGATCACCTGCTTCAACTGGGTCTCCTCGCACTGCTGGTGGTGGCCTGGACATATATCTACCTCTTCCGAGGCTCTCTTAAGACGTACGTAAAAGGCATCAAAAGACTCACCCTCCATCTGTCTGCAGCTAAACAATTCCCTCCTGCGCAGAGCTTCATTCTGCTGTCCTTTGATGTGCCGTTGTAGAACGTCCAGTGCCTCCTCTACAGACAGCGAAGAGGTTGGGGGTACCTGCAACGTATGTTCCAAGACACGCTGAATTTCCAAGGACAGGCACATACGCAGCTGGATGAGTTGTTTAGGCTGTGACAAACTCTGGAGATCCACCATTGTAGAATAATCAGTCCACCGTCGCCGCCATTCACGAAAAGTCTGGAAATTCACATCAGGCTTCAAGATGGGCGGTGTTTGAGCTGCTGCTTTAGGTGGGGCTGGGGGGCGTGAAGGAAGCATGGATGAGGTATCTGAACCAGTCAGTACCGAGGCAGTGTTAGAGCCAGGGGCTTGGTTAACAGTGAGGCGAGATATCAAGGCTTCAAACCGTTCACTGTCTTCCAATCTCCGTTGGTGGTCTCGTTCTGCCTCTGCTTGCCTTCTGTGCTCATCCGCCAAACGTCTGTGAGCTTCATCCTCGCGTTTCTCATCTCTCATAAACTTCAGTAAAGCAATTATCTCTGGAGACAACGCTGAATATTGAGGTGAGGGACTGCGCAATGTTGTGGGGGCTGGAGCGTCGTGGCCGGCCTGGTCATCCATCTCTGCGGGGCTATCATCCGCCTGACTCATCCAGGCGCTGGGTCCACGGCTACGTAAGGCATGAGACATTACTACTTCATCTGTGTACTATGTCTTAAATCAGTGTTGACCGGTCAGCCCGTCGTATCAACAAGATTTCAGACAAAAAAATTAATTAAATACACAGATAAGTAGGTTATATATATAAAATATATATAGAGAAGCCGCGCAGTCAGCGAGTGTTAGTACATGTATGTATGTGTGTCCCGGGCGGTGAGAGCGGTCTCCTCGAGCTGTGAAGGGGTGTGGAGACGACGCTGTGAGGGGGTGGAGGGAGAGGCGGCGACTCAGTCAGTCGCCAGTTACCCTCTGGACGCGGTCAGAGTAGGGTGCACTGAACTCTACTCCCCACAAATGCCCAGAACATGCCGTATTCCTTGGGAATCCTTTAGAACAAGGTCACACATGAATGGCACAAAACACACAATGCACTAAACACTTCACAGAAAATCACTGTCACTGACACTGCTCAAAGTTGCTGAAATTCTTCGAGGAGAGGTGGCGCGCGGGAGTTGACCCAAGGCGGGAGGAGTCCATCCGGCTTTCCACAGACTTTGCACTATCACTCGTAATTATCCAGTAAGATCGGTTCACTGCGCCATGTTAGGTTCTGAATAATAAGTTCTATATACAGGAGAGAACACAAACACCTGTATAGTTTTGTAGGTTCGGTTTACTGGATAAGAGTATGTACACAAAGGGGAGCAGCACTCTCCCCGGCTAGGCTCCTTAGTCAACTGCTATAGACGACGTATGGCAAGTGATACATTAGCAGCTTCCATACGTCGCCAGGCACATTAATTAAGCATGTGGGATATGGTAATAACATTGCCACACGCTGCTAGCTAGGCTGAATAAATAATACATAAATGGAGCACATACATAATATACATACATAATATATAATCCAGCATACATAATATACATACAATTGTTATTATTTCAAGTCTGGAATTTTTATGAGATAATATCGACCATATCATGTCCTCGCTAATGAGACTTGGAATGAAAGTCATCAAATTGTAATACCCACTAAACCCAGACCAGATATTCTCTCACTTGCACATGATTATATTGGTGGACACTTAGGAGTCAATAAAATTTACCATAAAATCTTACGGCACTGCTATTGGCCAAAGCTTAGGAGTGATGTTGCTCAATACTGTAAAACTTGCCATGAGTGCCAGGTCGCAAGAAAACCAAATCGGTTTATTAAACCAGCTCCCTTAATACCAATTCCTGTAGCTTAAGAACCATTCCACAAGGTGATAATTGACACCGTGAGACCCTTACCAAAAACCGGCAGTGGAGTTCAGTACTTGTTGACCATCATGTGTTCCACGACTCGCTACCCTGAAATGATTCCATTAAGACGCATCATGTCCAAGTTAATCATCAAATCATTGACTAAATTCTTTACTCAGCACGGGATACCTAGTCAAATTCAATCAGATCAGGGTTCGTCTTTCACTTCTAATGTGTTCAAACAAGTGATGGGAGAGTTGGGAGTGCACCAGTACCTGGCCACCGCGTATCATCCAGAGTCCCAAGGAGCTTTAGAAAGGTTCCAGCCAACTCTCAAAAACATGTTAAAGAAGTATTGTATTGAAAACAGTGTTGACTGGGATGAAGGTGTTCACTTTGTGTTATTTGCTATTAGGAGCAGTAAGCAAGAATCCCTTGGGTTTTCTCCATATGAGTTAGTGTTCGGTCATGAGGTTAGAGGACCTTTGAAGGTATTGAAGGATTCAAGGTTAGATGATAAACCTCAGAAATCCTCGTTAACCTATGTTCTTCAGGTTAAAGACAGAATTAAGAAAGCATTAGATTTGCTTAGGTCTAATTTAGAAAAAGCTCATGGTAATATGAAGAACAAATTTGATAGAAATTCAGAGTTTAGAGAGTTCAAGCCAGGCGATAGAGTTCTAGAATTTACTCCTGTTTATAAGAGTCCATTATAGTCAAAATTTTATAGCCCTTATGTTGTTAAAAGCAAAGTTAATGATGTTAATTACATAAAAACACCTGAACGTAGAAAACCAGAGAGACTTGTTCACATTAATCTGCTAAAGAGGTATTACCCTAGAGACGAAAGTTCAGTTGTCAGTGTGGTTTTGAGTTCACCTGACTACAGTGAAGAGCATGCAAAGTTTCAAGAGATTGAAATCCATAATGAAATGAAGCTGCAAAATTCTGACATACTGGTTAATCCCTTAAAAACGTTACTGCATCTATCATCAGATCAAGCTGAAGATGTGAGGTGCCTTCTCCAGGACTTCCCACAGCTATTTGGGGACATTCCACAGCGGTGCCGACTGGTGCAGCATGTTGTTGAACAGGTGGAGGGCGCCAAACCAATCAAGCAAGCACCCTATCGCATGAATCCAGCTAAGCGAGAATTTCTTGAGCCAGAAGTGAAGTTCCTTCTCGCCCACAACTTAGTTGAAAAGAGTAGCAGTGAAGGGGCTTCCCCTTGCCTACTTGTGCCGAAACCTGATGGGAGTTCAAGAATGTGCACGGACTACCGCAGAGTGAACAGCATCACAAGAACAGATTCATAACCCTTAAAAAGAATTGACGACATAATAGACAATCTGGGAAAAGCAGAGTTCCTGGTGGAGCGAGGAAAGAGCGTCTCGGTGTTCGTCACACCTAGCGGCTTTTACCAATACAATGTCATGGCCTTTGGACTAAAAAACGCTCCACGCACCTTCCAGCGACTCATCCACCAGGTTACATGTGGTCTAGGCGGAGTGCAGCCTTATCTTGGTGACCTCATTGTATACAGCAGCACCTGGGAGGAACACTTGTCACGACTACGCCTTCTTTTCGTCAGTCTTGCTGAAGCTTGTCTCACGATCAACTTACTCAAGAGTGAATTCGGCCATGCTAAACTCATCTACCTACAGTAGGGCACATTGTAGGGTTTGGTTGTAACGGGCCGAGTTTTCTCTTTTCAATAATTTACCATCCAGCTATTCTTTTCTATTAGTATTCTATTTACTCGTATACTTATTTGTCCTGTGTAGCATTCTTCCAATGAGTACCCTGTTTTATATACTTATTCTTCTTCCATTCTTTACATATATATATTTATTCTTATATATTCTTACTTATATTCTTAAATGTTCTTGATCTCTATACCTTATATTCTTATATAAGTAACTCTTATGCTTCTCTGCTTATGTTTTCCAAGTCAATGTTCTTTCTTTTCATTTCCTGTCATATAGATTGTATTCTCAGTTTCAATGTTCTTACCTTTCTGAAGTATACTTTGCTTTATGTCTATTCTTATACATGGGTTAGTCTGGGGAACCATGTTATTCTTAGTACAACACTTTTTATACTTACAAAGGGTAGCTGCCACCACCCAGACTTTTCATTATATAACAGAACTCATGGAAGGGTTTTGGGTAGTGTGGTAGATGTATAGGCACGTGAGTAAGTATTATTTTCTGGGAACCAATGTTTAGAAGGAGTAGAGTGGTGATACTCAGATTACTAACTCAATATTTATTAATACAGTGAGTGGAGAAGATGCATCTTAGATTCACTCAGGCAAAACAACTGCAATTTGTTTCTTAAGTCATCAAACACTTCAAGAACTTATTACCTCATTAAACACCTCCAAATACTCATTACTTTATTGGACATTGTTGTAGTATTTCTGTGACAAGTAAGATTTAGAAATGCTTACAAACTGTCAATAACCCTGGACCCGCAGGTCTTACTTTAACAAGGAACAAATTACCTACTCAATTGGTGGTTAGAACCTCATACTCTCAGGTTATTATTTCATGGGTACTACAGATGAATACATAACACACTGGGCAATTCCACAATTATAGTAACATACAATACCTCCTGTTAGTTCGCAAGGAACAACCTGGTACCTTGAACTCTCATTCAGTGGTTCAATACTTAACCTGGGATGACTATATTTCTGCTAGTCATCCCTAAGCATGGATATTAATACGGCTCCATACATATAACCAAGAACAGTAGGTAGACCATGATCATATGACAGAGTCAGTGGGCCAGAGTTGTTTACAGCGACCGCCAAGCTGAGGGCTCGCTCGCTAGGTGCACTCAGGGAGGTTGGCTCGTTACACACTGGCAGAGTGGTGAGGGTGCTTCCCGGGGAATCGTGTCCTGGGATTCTAAATGCGCCCCCTTAGAGACAGTCTTCAATAACCATCTTGCCCATAGGTAGCTATCGACCCTCAGGAGAGTGGTTAACACATCCGCGTCTGTAGACGTGGAAGAAGAGTCACCAATGCGTGAATATTTAACTTCACTATAAAAAACATACGTCTGGCACCGGTTCAGACGATAGCTAGAGCTCTACTTTACTTGACTTAATTGGCACAGAAGTCACTATGTTAAAACATGAACACTGATATTCACAAAATTGACTAAGTTAAACTGAGTTAATATGGCGGCGTGGAACACACGTGAACATACCTGTAGACGTGGAAGAAGAGTCACGAATGCGTGATTCTCCCTCGTGTAGAGGTATATACGTGCCTCCGCTGGGCAGCTTGGGCCTCCCTATTCATGCCAGAAAGGTCAATCTCACCAACAACATACCTTCTCTACCATGTTGGATCACCGTATATTTAATTATGAACTCCGGTATTCCTGATCAGGGTAATTTCCTATGTCTATTCATATAATCTAATCAGAGGTTGAGCTTGCCAGGAAAAGGTGGAATATACACGTTGATAACATCAACTCTGCAAGCTCAGGCCTGCGGCGAACAAGGAGCTATTCACAGGGAGACGTTAGATCTTGGAGATTACACCAGTTGACAGAATAATTCAGGAAATTAATGACTTTCTTAAATAGACAACTGACTCTAACAAAACTACAAACATCAGATTCTCTGATGTCGGGGCGACAAAATGATCTAACTTCAGGCGCGATCAGAAACTCATGGATATTCTTAGGGAACGAAACCGATGGGTATCGTTGGTCCTGGCAGACTCAACACTCACTTACTTGACCGTCTTATTAACAATAAGGACAGTTGAAGCGTTCAACACCACTCACAATGGATCTTGAATGTTTCACCTGTAAACAGACATATCTAAGCTGACTCAAAACCAGGGTGTTCTCTCTCACATTCAAATACATTATATAGAGAGGTTGGTTTCAGTAAGTCAGAGAAAATGGGATAACGGAGGACTGAGGCGTCCTGAAGTGACGAGAAAACGGACTCCTCAGATGGAGGACTCAAAATAAAAGCAGAGGTACATGTTTTGTGGGCTATTGAGCGTAATATGAATCATTTGATTTTGGCGTTAACTGACGTGTACGACCGTGGTCGTTACAAAGCTTTCCCCTCCCAAAGATTCAATATTATGCGGTATAGTCAACAAAACATTCACAGTAAATACATAATTTCAAAACACAATATCTTGCACTACTGGGGTATTGGTCATCAATACAGGCAACACACGTTACAGAATTTTCACATACATAAAATTTTGCAACTCGGTTGAATAATCACACAAACTCCCAGCCAGGGGCAGATAAAATGAACATAGCACCACTTGTTATGGCACACAGAAGAACATAATAATACTTCAATATTACAGAATATAATAATAAAAATAACAGGCCGGCCTGAATTACAGTTTTGTAGGACACTTTCAACTACAACATCCACCAGGATTACAGGTAGCTTTGTAGGACCCTTTCAACTACAACATCCACTAGGATGACAGGTAGCTTGGTAGGACACTTTCAACTACAACATCCACTAGGATGACAGGTAGCTTTGTAGGACACTTTCAACTACAACATCCACTAGGATTACAGGTAGCTTTGTAGGACACTTTCAACTACAACATCCACTAGGATGACAGGTAACTTTGTAGGACACTTTCAACTACAACATCCACTAGGATGACAGGTAGCTTTGTAGGACACTTTCAACTACAACATCCACTAGGATGACAGGTAACTTTGTAGGACACTTTCAACTACAACATCCACTAGGATGACAGGTAGCTTTGTAGGACACTTTCAACTACAACATCCACTAGGATTACAGGTAGCTTTGTAGGACACTTTCAACTACAACATCCACTAGGATGACAGGTAGCTTTGTAGGACACTTTCAACTACAACATCCACCAGGATTACAGGTAGCTTTGTAGGACACTTTCAACTACAACATCCACTAGGATGACAGGTAGCTTTGTAGGACACTTTCAACTACAACATCCACCAGGATTACAGGTAGCTTTGTAGGACACTTTCAACTACAACATCCACTAGGATGACAGGTAGCTTTGTAGGACACTTTCAACTACAGCATCCACTAGGATTACAGGTAGCTTTGTAGGACACTTTCAACTACAACATCCACTAGGATGACAGGTAGCTTTGTTCGAGGCGATTGATCAGATATGTATAACACTGGATCCAAGCACCAAATTCAACAATTGAGATCTCAAGCTAGGAGTAGTTAGGCGGACCCCATCCAGTCACCGAAGTATTAGGGTTGACCTTACCACGGAAGAATCGTTGTTCACTCACGAGACGAGGCAAGATCTAAGTGGTCAGAGCATGGACTCAAATAGACTATAATGCCAGCGACCCGGTCCACATGAAACCCCCAAACCTCGGTTTCCTTCTGTACTTTGAAATGCAAGAGTCTTAAACTGCACTAGGTCCATGTACTCCTGTACACGCCAAGCCGTAACTCTGCAATGCAAGCGTCTTAAACTGTACTCCTGTACACGACTGTACACGCCTAGCCGTGACTTAAGTCCAGCCCAACTACCTCCTACATCAACCCAGGCCTACTGCAGATAGGACCTCCAAGCAACTTGATCACTCACACCAAACGATGTTCTCACTGCAGTAAGACACATCTACTCATTCCTCTTGCCCATGGTACATACTGACAATCCCTCCTCCAACAGGGTCACTCTGGCCACTTGACTGGCGAAGCAAACAGTTGATGTTTACGATCAACGAATCTCAAGTACTAAGTAAGGGCCCTTTACGGCAATTGAGAGACGTGACCGACCAACTGGTTCTGTTTCTAGAGATCCATACGGATCCGGGGTTTCCTCCGTCTCTGTGGGAACCTAGCCGCAGGAGGTACCCCTGGGTTCCCGGGACTGGCCAACCTTTCTCAATACTCTAGCTAACCTGTCTGGCAAGGTTGAAAAATCATTAGTCCATACTATGACATTATCGGGGTAGTTACATTCAACTCGGTTCTTCGCTGCAAAAGGGGCTACTACTTGGTTTACTTCTCTGGTAAAAATAAAAAGAATAACGGGACTGGTTGAGAAAACCCAAAAGATAAGCGTGTAAACCTTCATTAATTATATTCCATCACTAAATGTGGTTAGGTCTCGACTTTTGTCGTTAAGTATTTCTTTAATGATATGTGGCTTTCAAGTCTAAGGTAGAATACTATTCATTGCTTGCCACTCTCTCTACTAATTTATCTAAGCTGGGTACTTCTAAGCATACTTAACAAAAGATCTATTCAAATCATTGACTTCCCCCTTTCTCACCCGAAGTCTAGTACCCATGATAACAACTAGCTTCCTCAGCCTCGCCGGCAGTTTTCCTTTCATCAGGTTCTGATCCCGATGGAAAATCTCTAAACTTGATTTTCTCACTACCCCTCCGAGCCTTCGGCGTTCCCCACCGATGAATGCTGGCCTCCATGGCTTTGGCAAGTTCTCGGAACTCACACATAAGTTGTAACTTATTCACAACTACTGTGATCATCGTGCGCTGATGTCACAACAAATCTTCTACAAAACAACCCCACCAAAGATAAATTCAATTAACACCCTTCCAGAGCAAAGGGGGTAAACATTGACACATAAATGCCTCGGATACTTCTTAAATGGATACTCACCAAAATAAATAATTGGCAGTAGTATCGGTGACTCACTCAGAAAATTAAGTATCTCTAAAGAGGACAATACAAAGTTTCAATTCACAAAGTACTCATAGCAATGCTCAAAATAAAATACTTGATGATACTTGACGAGAATGTCTCAAGAAAATATAACTCTCGAGCTTTCACGGATGATTAACACAAAGCGGATTTTCTGTACTCACAAGAATTCACTGTCTTTTTCAATTATCTTGACACTGTGTTAACACTACACAATTTACTCTGTGCTTTACTCACAATTGGTGGTCCTTACATGTACAGAGGGTGTTTCCAGCAATCCATTTTCAGAGATTGTATGTCTTAGATGTCCATTTCACCACAGAGTCCTCAACCCAATCAATACTATGGCTGAAAATACACCGGAATTAGTTCTCAAATACATATAACCTCTTTACCAACAATGCATATCAGTCTACACTGTAAGAAATGGTAAGGCAGTATGTAATAAAATTCTCCGTAAAAAAAAAAAAGTTGAAAAATACAACACTGAAAAATTTAACACCAGACTTGTGTTATCTCAATAAATTCAATGGTAACAAATTGACTCCAACTGAGAACTAAAACTTTTTCTAGTTATTTCACAATTCAGGTCACTAGCAAAAGAAAAAAAAATTACATAACACTCACTTGGGTTATTCAAAAATTTCTTAAGTTAGAAAAATACTTCAAGTGAGAATCTGAACACGTTCAATTGAAGTCACAATACTCCCAATAAATGTCACAGCAAAAAATAAAACATTGGATTACATAACCTTTGTACACATGACATTTCTGGTGACACTCGAGAGATGAACCCAGTTCATCACACTCTCAACATGGCAGATGTAAAGTATACTGCCCACTCAATGTCTGTAAATATCCAAAGATTAATACACTGGTCAAAAAATAAAAAAATTACACTAATGTGCAATTACCACTTTCCTGAAATTTCACACAATAAAAACTCACAAAGATGAGTTAGGTAGCTTATTTCAAAAAAATTTTGGTGCATTACCTAACTCTGTAACACAGAAAAAATTATAACTTTCTTTCACAAAAGAAGTGGTGAAACTAAATCAATTGTTAGTTCTTACCTAACTCTTAAAAACTTTGCAGTTACACCTACAGTATTGTACTTGACACAAAAGTTTGTACTTTAAATTACACAATTATTTGTACTCCTTACTGATGACAAACTTATACATTACTGTATACTGTATTCTGAGAAAACAAATTCACCAAGTACCACACCTCATTCCTCCAAATTGGTTCTCAAATGAAAATAATCCCACTAGCTGGTCACCATTTGTAACGGGTGGCGTTTTCTCTTTTCAATAATTTACCATCCAGCTATTCTTTTCTATTAGTATTCTATTTACTCGTATACTTATTTGTCCTGTGTAGCATTCTTCCAATGAGTACCCTGTTTTATATACTTATTCTTCTTCCATTCTTTACATATATATATTTATTCTTTTATATTCTTACTTATATTCTTATATATTCTTGATCTCTATACCTTATATTCTTATATAAGTAACTCTTATGCTTCTCTGCTTATGTTTTCCAAGTCAATGTTCTTTCTTTTCATTTCCTGTCATATAGATTGTATTCTCAGTTTCAATGTTCTTACCTTTCTGAAGTATACTTTGCTTTATGTCTATTCTTATACATGGGTTAGTCTGGGGAACCATGTTATTCTTAGTACAACACTTTTTATACTTACAAAGGGTAGCTGCCACCACCCAGACTTTTCATTATATAACAGAACTCATGGAAGGGTTTTGGGTAGTGTGGTAGATGTATAGGCACGTGAGTAAGTATTATTTTCTGGGAACCAATGTTTAGAAGGAGTAGAGTGGTGATACTCAGATTACTAACTCAATATTTATCAATACAGTGAGTGGAGAAGATGCATCTTAGATTCACTCAGGCAAAACAACTGCAATTTGTTTCTTAAGTCATCAAACACTTCAAGAACTTATTACCTCATTAAACACCTCCAAATACTCATTACTTTATTGGACATTGTTGTAGTATTTCTGTGACAAGTAAGATTTAGAAATGCTTACACACTGTCAATAACCCTGGACCCGCAGGTCTTACTTTAACAAGGAACAAATTACCTACTCAATTGGTGGTTAGAACCTCATACTCTCAGGTTATTATTTCATGGGTACTACAGATGAATACATAACACACTGGGCAATTCCACAATTATAGTAACATACAATACCTCCTGTTAGTTTGCAAGGAACAACCTGGTACCTTGAACTCTCATTCAGTGGTTCAATACTTAACCTGGGATGACTATATTTCTGCTAGTCATCCCTAAGCATGGATATTAATACAACTCCATACATATAACCAAGAACAGTAGGTAGACCATGATCATATGACCGAGTCAGTGGGCCAGAGTTGTTTACAGCGACAGCCAAGCTGAGGGCTCGCTCGCTAGGTGCACTCAGGGAGGTTGGCTCGTTACACACTGGCAGAGTGGTGAGGGCGCTTCCCGGGGAATCGTGTCCTGGGATTCTAAATGCGCCCCCTTAGAGACAGTCTTCAATAACCATCTTGCCCATAGGTAGCTATCGACCCTCAGGAGAGTGGCTAACACATCCGCGTCTGTAGACGTGGAAGAAGAGTCACGAATGCGTGAATATTTAACTTCACTATAAAGAACATACGTCTGGCACCGGTTCAGACGATAGCTAGAGCTCTACTTTACTTGACTTAATTGGCACAGAAGTCACTATGTTAAAACATGAACACTGATATTCACAAAATTGACTAAGTTAAACTGAGTTAATATGGCGGCGTGGAACACACGTGAACATACCTGTAGACGTGGAAGAAGAGTCACGAATGCGTTATTCTCCCTCGTGTAGAGGTATATACGTGCCTCCGCTGGGCAGCTTGGGCCTCCCTATTCATGCCAGAAAGGTCAATCTCACCAACAACATACCTTCTCTACCATGTTGGATCACCGTATATTTAATTATGAACTCCGGTATTCCTGATCAAGGTAATTTCCTATGTCTATTCATATAATCTAATCAGAGGTTGAGCTTGCCAGGAAAAGGTGGAATATACACGTTGATAACATCAACTCTGCAAGCTCAGGCCTGCGGCGAACAAGGAGCTATTCACAGGGAGACGTTAGATCTTGGAGATTACACCAGTTGACAGAATAATTCAGGAAATTAATGACTTTCTTAAATAGACAACTGACTCTAACTAAACTACAAACATCAGATTCTCTGATGTCGGGGCGACAAAATGATCTAACTTCAGGCGCGATCAGAAACTCATGGATATTCTTAGGGAACGAAACCGATGGGTATCGTTGGTCCTGGCAGACTCAACACTCACTTACTTGACCGTCTTATTAACAATAAGGACAGTTGAAGCGTTCAACACCACTCACAATGGATCTTGAATGTTTCACCTGTAAACAGACATATCTAAGCTGACTCAAAACCACATTCAAATACATTATATAGAGAGGTTGGTTTCAGTAAGTCAGAGAAAATGGGATAACGGAGGACTGAGGCGTCTTGAAGTGACGAGAAAACGGACTCCTCAGATGGAGGACTCAAAATAAAAGCAGAGGTACATGTTTTGTGGGCTATTGAGCGTAATATGAATCATTTGATTTTGGCGTTAACTGACGTGTACGACCGTGGTCGTTACATGGTGAAGTCAGTCCAGTTGCAACGAAGGTAGAAGCCATCAACAACATACCGATTCCTGAGACCCGAAAGGAGGTCTTGAGGTTTGTGGGTATGGCTGGATACTACAGACGGTTCTGCCCAAACTTCTCTCAAGTTGCAAGTCCACAAACTGACCTTGTGAGCCCAAAGAAAAATTTCAGTTGGACACCTGCTTGTCAAGAAGCTTTCAACAAAATACGCATTCTGCTCACCAATGCACCAGTTCTCTGAGCACCAGACTTCAGCCAAGTATTCATCCTTCAAGTAGATGCCAATGACTTAGTGGCTGGAGCTGTATTATTCCAAGAGGGATCAGACGAGATTTTACATCCGGTATGTTATGCGTCAACCAAGTTCAAGAAACATCAGAAGAACTATGCTACAATAGAAAAAGAATGTACTGCATTGCTGTATGGACTAGATAAGTTTATTGTGTACCTCAGTAGTTCAGTTGATCCTATTATCCTTTAAACTGATCATAGCCCCCTAAAGTTTATAAATAAAATGCAGAATAAGAATCAAAGATTAATAAGGTGGTCTCTTGCCTTACAGAAGTATAATTTGGTCATAAAACATACAAAGGGAAAAGATAATATAATTGCAGATTTGTTGTCAAGAGTGTGAACAAGTTCTTTCCTTAGATTTATTTAGCACATTAATAAATCTCTTAAGGGGGGATATGTTACGTGCAATGTAGGATAGAACTACCCTTAATAACCAATTACTAGATGTGGTGTATACCCCTGCCAAAAGTACTGTAAATGAGTATGTATTCTTGTTATATATATAATGTATAATTATATATTTTTCCTTACTAGAATTACATTGTTTTGTTTGAGTGTGTGAATAGTTATAATATTAAAGTCAGTAACACTAATAACATTAACAATGCGACGTTAGTTCAAGTACAATGTTTGGGTCAGTGTGCTCAGTCAGCAACCCATATAAAGCCGAGGGTTTCAGAGCTGGCTTTTACTAGCACTCAAGCTTGGGTAACCTCCGGACTTTCAGACTGGCCTGTGTTGTCAGTTGATTTCTGTCTTTGATCGATCAATAGGGTGATGTACTTATGGTATTCATTGATGAGGCTGGCTGGCTGTATTAAGTGTTTTCTGTATTTTTGTTTCTAAATCGTGTATTGATTTAGTTGTCAGTGATATTGGCAACCTTAAAGTAATCTAGTATGTTGATGTGATTAGTTTTATGCCTTTGTTATCAGTGGTAAGCATTTGTAAATATAGTTATACTTTTTATTTAAGTTTCTTTACTCCAATCCTCAAGTATTCATTTATTTAAAGGGATTGCATTCAATCCATACATTATACCATAGTTGGAGTTGTTCTCGTTACAAACTTAAGAACCATATATTGTAATTCCTTTAAAAAAAAACACTTTTTGTTTGTTACGAGCCTTGCCCCTTTGACACGTAACAAGACTAATAAGAAAAGTGGAGGCGCATGACATTGGAGGAGACATTCTAAAATGGATTAGGGCGTGGTTACAGGACAGGAAACTGCGAGTAAGCATTAATTGCAGTAAACCTGATTGGAGTAACGTCACTAATGATGTACCCCAAGTCTCAGTACTTGGACCATTAATATATATATATATATATATATATATATATATATATATATATTATATATATATATATATATATATATATATATATATATATATATATATATATATATATATATATATATATATATATATATATGCTGATAACCACCAGGAAAGAAGAAAACACGAAGTTCCCAAGCGCTTTCGTGTAATTCACATCTTCAGAGGTGAGTACAGACTAGAGAGTAATGCAAAAACAAGGTGAATATATACAGAGGAGGGTGAGACCAGGTCCACAATGGTCAGGTAATTAGGTAATGACCCTACTAATCTTTAAATAGCACACAACGGTTGGTGGTTGGGTCAGATGGGACAGTGACCCGCCCTCTCACCTGATCACCTGAGAGGGCGGGTCACTGTCCCATCTGACCCAACCACCAACCGTTGTGTGCTATTTAAAGATTAGTAGGGTCATTACCTAATTACCTGACCATTGTGGACCTGGTCTCACCCTCCTCTGTATATATTCACCTTGTTTTTGCATTACTCTCTAGTCTGTACTCACCCCTGAAGATGTGAATTACACGAAAGCGCTTAGGAACTTCGTGTTTTCTTCTTTCCTGGTGGTTATCAGCATATACCTAGATCACGCGCACCTACAGTGATTTACTTGCATATATATATATATATATATATATATATATATATATGTATATATATATTATATATATATATTATATATATATATATATATATATATATATATATATATATATATCGGCGTACACAGCAACATAAGTAAATTTGCTAATGACGCTAATATAGGACGAGTAATTAAATCCGACGAGGACTCAGCAAAACTACAGGAAGACCTAAAAAAATTTTTTTTAATGTTCTGAAAAGTGGCAGATGAAATTCAATGTGGATAAATGTATATTACTTAGTTTAGGAGCTGTAAACATTGAAACCAGATATCAGATGAACGACGGTGTTTACAGAAATTCGACTGTGAGAAAGATTTAGGAGTAATGATAACTAGGAATCTTAAACCATGTGTCAGTTACAAGACTAGCGAGGTCATCCTAAAACTATATCTTGAGCTTGTGAAGCCTCACTTGGATTACACAGTTCAATTCTAGTCACCGTACTACAGAATGGATATAGAATCCCTAGAAAGAATTCAGAGGAGAATGACAAGACTAATCTCGGGAATTACGAGCTTTGAATGCAAAGTCAGGTTAAAGCATCTTAATTTGCACTTCTTCGAGAGACGTAGAGTGAGGGCGATATGATCAAAGTGTATAAATAGAAGTCAGGGCCAAACAAAATGACATTACAAAGGTAATCAAACTATCCAACCAGGAGCGAACTCATAACAATGTTTTAAAATGGAAAAAAATTAGTTATTTGCACGAAATAGGTAAAATTGGTTTAGAAATAGAGTAGTGGACGATTGGAACAAGTAACCACACATCATCATTAACTCGAATATGCTGGATAGCTTCAAACATAGGTTGGATGGATATATGAGCAATAGGGGTTGGGTGTAAATCGGACTGCCCAGTGTGGGCCAATAGGCCCGCGATAGTCTCCTCCATTCTTATGTTCTTATGTTCGAAATGTTGAACAAATCGAACCTAACCTAACTGGTAAAAATCGGTCAAATTAAAATCCAAAAATTCTGTGGATGACCGAAAAGATAATAATACCGTCAATTTCTTCTATTTTTGGAAAGCATTATTAATTTTGCTTTATATCATGGACATACAGGACAATGTATTCACAAGTGATTCTACCGTACTTTTAAACAAATTATAGTATGGCTGTGTACAGCACTGTATATCAACATTGCTATTAAACATATGGAAACCCTTGATACTTGCCATCTGTAATGAAAACAAAACCCTGAAAAAAAATTACATATGCAAAACTGGCAATGGCAGAGTAAATTATTACCACCACACCAAAGTAAATAAAATATTGCACAGAAAGGGATAAGTTAGTTCTTTATTGTAGTACAATGAGTCAGTAAGAGAATTACAAAAGCAAATGAATTTATGTTATTAGTAACAAGTTGTGGTTAATCACAAAGCTGATGTGTTAGGGCCTGGCAACAACCTGGTACTGGTGACCTGGCATATTTGGATTTGTTAAAATATGAAATTTAGGCTACTGAACATTCATACTTAAACAATATCTATTTTGGTAGTGCTTGATGATTATCTATTATGCTCATTACGACAACTGGGTCGATATTATTCCCGATAAGGAAACATTCACCACCCATTTGGAGCAGCTCTTACCACTCTTCAATTAGGCCTCTTGCGAGTTTTTTATGCTTAATTTGATTTCCATTCATTCATATACGTAAATTATTTGGATTAGCTATCTTAAAGGCTTACCTTTGATGATGGTTAGGAGAATTTAGAAGATATAAGCGACAATGAGGCGAGAAGAGGCTGGCAGATGTTCCCACAGAAACATGGAATTCTTTTAAAAAGAACAATAAAATTATCCTTATGCTGTGTCATATGGAAGATATCTTATATTAATATTATTCCCTTGCAGATTTCTACAATCTGTGTGCATCCACTTCTATTTCTTTTCTTTTGGTTTCAAAATATACCATCGTAATATGCATCGGGTGGGGGTGAGAGCACCACGAAAGGCGCCAACGCTCCAATAATGAATAGAATGTTTTTGTTATTTTGTTTTATGTTTTTTTAAGCACTGAGT
Organism: Homarus gammarus; assembly: GCA_958450375.1. NCBI lineage: Eukaryota > Metazoa > Arthropoda > Malacostraca > Decapoda > Nephropidae > Homarus > Homarus gammarus. The sequence goes on from CAUDMG010001057.1 coordinate 234,664, forward strand.
GATTCTTGTACAACGGCCATTGGGATACCAAAGCATTGTGTAAACGATGGCTGCTGTTGTATATGGCCCTATATATCACGAGGAGTTGTCCCAGTGTTACAAAAACACCCATTCATGTAATATTATACAATAATATTTTGATGCTTATGTTCAATATAATTAAATACATCCAAATAATTAATTGCGTCATGAAAGTCGTAAAAGGACACATTATAAAGAAGCTCCAGGCCAACCCCTATCAACCCTAGATGAAGGTAATGCTTCAGATTCACTCGTCAATACTCCTAGGTTTCACTCCTCACAGAGTGTGGAATAATAACGCTAACTGTAACACTTGGAAAAGTCCCTAACTGCACCATTATTAACAGCTTTACGTCTGCTGCCAGTATATCTTGATATAAAATGGACTATACTATTAAGAAGCTCTCTTATTTTGATGTTTTGATGCTTTAGCGAAATTTGCGTGCTTAAGCTTTATGTTCAACTAATGTAGATTCAGGTACCAAATTATTTTTTTCATCAATTATTTTTCTTAATTTTTCTTGTCAGTAGTAACATTTACATTGACTGGGAAAAGTCATTACTGTGTCTGCTACATTATCTGACTCTTACTTGAAACTGACAGCAAAACTAGTGCTGATATTGCCTTCTCTTTACTGAAAGTGAAAATAGGTCATATAGTTCGCTGAGACTGTGCGGATACTGGAGAATGTTCAGTTAGCTAGGTGTATATGTATAAATTCTACATATGTTGTATCAGTTATGTAATATCATATGTATGTATGTATGTATATTCTATGTATGTGCTGTTACCACTACTTTGTATTGTTATATTATCCAACACCTGGCAAGGTAGTAAGTAGTAGGCAGCTATCAAACAAGGGGGTACTAGTGCGTGGGAAGATATTGGAAGCGTAGTGTATAGTCTAATGGTAGACCCTGCTACCATATGGCATCACAAAAATTGGGACCAAGTCCCAGTTTGCTGATTTGGCTTTCTGCAGGGTCTCAATTGTTTCTCTTACTTGACAGCACAACATACATATGTCGTTACTCACTTTATTTTTTTTATATCTTGTATTATTATTATTATTATTATTATTATTATTATTATTATATTTTCGCCGGCAGGCCATGATGTGGGTCATTGACCTGTGCCCTGGTGGGCTAATCCCGTAAAAAAAAAAAAAAGGAAAAAAAAAAACCCTACCTTGCCACCCAAGCTGCCACCATGGTAGTCTCTGTACTGGTACTCCTTCAGTAAACTCCAGTGAACTAATTGTCTTATTACTCGTCAACTACTGTCAGATACAACTAACTGTATCCGAAGACTTCGGTACACAAGTAGGCAACTGTGTCTGGTAATTTACACAACCACCTTCTCCCCATCTGTAAAGTCAGGTACTCAGGTACCCATCTACAACCGAGAGCTAGATAATGACCCTTAGTACAGGAGACGACGAACACATGCTATTTTGCCGCCGCATCCTTTACCCTTGCTAGTAACTTGTAAAATTAGTGTTGAAGCATATCGCTCTCTGTGAAGGGTACAGGTGATGGAAACGACATGCCCGTCAGTGAATATGATAACAAACTCAGTGTGGGAATGGCGACATAAACACACACCTGAAAACCTGTTCCGTAATGAAGACTGGTGGAGGCTATCTCTCGCTCACTCACCTTCACTAACCCCTGCGTGTGTATGTGTGTGTGTGTGTGTGTGTAAAAATATCTCAACTTTAGAGGGACAGTTTTCATTGGAACTTAGAATTTGTCTTGAGTGTTGCTAAAAAAAAATATTTTCACTTATTTTAATTAAAAAAGGGCTACGATGAGTGTCAGCGCTATGTTTATCTAATCTAATTAATTCTTGACTTAAAAATTATTATGTTTTCATTCATTGATGGTTTTCAGGTGTATCAGCAGCTCTATTCACCACTTAATTAATCCAGTACCATGACCATTTTAGACTATATTTTAAACTACATTCAACAAAACTAAACTAATTTGCTCTGTATCTGAATGCAACTGACGGAGGCTGTTGTTGATAGATAGAGAAAAAAGGAATTTTCTGCTGGCCCAGCATTGCAAGATTTGACTCTACTTATACTTGCAAACACATTACATGTAATTGCTGAATCAACTTTGTGGCAATGAAAAGACACCTTAATTCAGAACTTGTACCAACTGACCCATTGAACAGATGAAAATTTGGTAGCAATGCAAAAAAGGTTTTCGCAGTAATCAATATTGTCTTTCGATAGCATTACAATAACCTCATTATCATAAGTAAACAATGATGATCAGGAAGAAGTGAAGTTGTAGTGTTGCTCCAGGCTAGCTGAAAGTCAAGGGACTGTCGGAAGGAGTAAATGAGTCAGTGTCAGAGTAATGTATAGAACGACTGGCATAGAAAAAGTGTGTTCGTGGCTCTTACGAGAGCCTTTGATTTAACAGTGTACAACTTCAACTTTAAGTGCTAGTGCCATGTATGAAGAGGTTGTTCAACTGGCCAGGACAAGAATGCGTA